>WAAE01007167.1:0-42687 GCA_013400495.1 Nicator chloris | reverse complement strand
AGACTTTCATATGTCAGGGACTCTGGCTCCCCTGCACGTTGTAAGGGCCCTCCTTTCCTATCCTTATTACCTGGGTGCTCTGATTTCATCTTATACTTCTTTGTTTCCACAGGAGCAACTGCTGCTGGCTGTGACTCTCCTTGTGGTTCAGCTGGAACCTGGACGGTTGTAACGTTTTTCCATGCATGGGATCAGAGCAGGATTCACACAGGGCTGGATGTACAACAAAGGCTGGATTCAAGCAAAGACCCCCAGAGCTTTTCTCTGAGGGGTGTCCCTGCTCCCACCCCCTCACTGGCAGAGCAGGCATGGCATACAGCTCAGGAGAGGCCAGCCTCAAGGCCTGGAGCTGCACTATGGGAATACGGCTTTGGAACCCTGCAGTGTTTGTGTTTAAGGAAAGGACACTATAGCTCATCCCATTCCACCCCCCAGGTGGGCCGCCTTCCACAAGCCCAAGTTGTTCCAAATCCTGTCCAGCTTGGCCTTGGACACTTCCAGGGATGGGGTGTCACAGCCTCTCTGGGCAACCTAAGGCAGCCTCATTTCCATTTCCTCCTAAGTGCAGGTGTCCCCTGCAGCCCACAAGCACAGACCCAGTGACAACTCCCTGTCTTCCTCTTGTCACCCTGTGCCCCCTCATTGGACAAGGCTGGAATGGCAACACACATTCCCAGTCTGGTTGCTTTCTTAAATTCATGGACCAGTTAGTGCTGTCTCTGAACAGCTGAAATGAGCTCTCAGTGCCTAAAAATGAGCAGGAGTGACAAACAAAGGGATCTGAATCTGGAAATAGGTGAGTTCCACCTGCCCGCTGATGCAGAGGCTGGGGCTCAGGGCAGCTGTGCAGCCCTTCCCTGGGGCACTGATCCTGTACTGCAATGTTGTGGTGTTGCCAAACCCAGCCTCAAACCAGGAGAAGATAAGCCCTGACCATTCACGTTTCCACTGCAAAAAGTCAGTTGAAATTAGTCCCAAATAGCTGAAACCCCAAAGCACACTGGGAAGGGCAGGTTTAACACAAAATAAATGGGCACAAGGAAAAAAAAAATCTAATTTAGCATAGGATGTTGCTTTTGACTTCCTGCTTTCCTTCATAAAGTTATGTGCATTTGTATATAACAATCTGTAAATGAGGGTGACAAAATCTCTCTCCCTAGAGGCAGAATTAGTGATTATGCTTCCAAAATTTACTCATAATTTCAAAACTCAAGCAACCAGTTTCTGTGCACAGCAAGTTTGGCACATTGCATTTCTATCTCTATTTAACTGGCAGACCAACCTGATTGCAAAGCAGTGAAGCAAACAGCTCCAGAGCTGCCCATAGCCCAGGGACAGCTGGGTATTCTCTCTCAGCACATGCTGAGTCTTTTTCCATTAAACATGCAAGGGCAGGCAGAAATTTGGGCAAAGCTTTACAACAGCATCTGGGGAACTTGTGTCTAAAACTGAAAACACCAGTGCACCTCAGTTTTGGCTTCATTCTTAAGTGTCTCCAACAGATAATCTGTTTTCTTCATTTGAAAGAGGACACCGCTGGCATCAGTAGTGCAGGCAGAGGAGGATCCCGGGTTTAGTCACAGCCCTGCTCGGACCTGAGAAGGGCACTCACCTTGTCAGGGAGGGATAAAGAGAACAATCCTCCTGAGAAGCCCTGGCTCTGGATTAGGGTGGAGAAAGGAAGCAGGATGGCAAGCACAGAAGGTGAAAAAGTTTCTAAAATGAAAATAAAAACGGATGTTGAGCTAGAAAACACACCACCTTCTAGTCCTGGGGTGTAGAGGAAAGCAAATCACAGGGAACTACAGTTATCTGGGATTTTAACAGGAGTGTACACAACAGCTCTGTAAAGCTGGGAGCCACAGGAGCACTTCCTAAAACAAGTATCTCAGCAGACCTTATTGCAGAGGTCACTTCTACAAATTTCCATGCGACTGAGCTGTGCATCCGTTCTGTTTGTACTGCCTGCAGATACTGCTCTAAAGTACTGTACATGGATGTAACTGAGTGAAGGAGATGATATAACCATGCACTGTACAAGAGTTATTAAAATAGTTAAGTTATACTTATCAATCCATCTCCGTCTCTTTCACTGGGTTTTTGTAATGGTTTGTGACTGAGAGTCTCAGAAACTCAGCAAAATGAAACTGCACCTTTCCTTTTGGGTTTGGGCACTGACATTCAACAGGAAGGTGTTATGGCCTGGACAGCTGTGTTATAAAAACAGAGGTGAAAATCTCACACATGGTAAGAATTAAGTACCAGAAAAGCTGCGTGCTGAACTACTTTCCTTGTTTGGTCTAGTGGAAGGTCTTTGAAGTCCCTTCCAACACAAACCAGTCTGGGAATCTGTGACTCCATGACTCACAAGGGAGGCTCTCCTGTTCCTTGGCAAAGAAACCGGAGACAGTACGAACCTGTTTCCTACACAGTCACAGAATTCAAACAGAACTTAAAACTAAAGCTTCTTTACAATATCCTTTCTTGGGTTGGGCAAAACATGAAAAGGTTGTACAAAAGCACATTCTTGCCTATCAGGAAGAGGAACTTCTGTGGTAGCTGTCCCAAGTGGAACAACGCAGAAAGAGGGAAGAGCATAACCCTATGACATAGCCCAGCGACACATTCTCCGAAGTTTCCAGGCAAGGGCCGGCCATCCTCCGTCTCAGGTGAACAACCACACTAATAAGTTCACCTCCTCTACAGCCTAAATAAAGTTTAGGCAAACCAAGAGCCCAAAATACCTGCCCTGCTGGGTCGGTGGCTCCTTCAGCGGCTGGCGCTGTACCCAAGACATTTCGAACCCTGCCACGACAGCACGGAAGGGAGCACAGACCGCTGAGCTCCTGCAGCGAGGCAGCACCTGCGCGGTCCGAGCCTTCCCTCACGGCCGTCTCCCCTCGGGGCCCGGCCGCCGCCATCTTGCGGCACCGGCGGCGACCAGGCCCCGCGCAGCCATGAGGGACGAGTGGCTTGGGGGCGGGTCGGGCTCGTGCCGGCCCAGGGGAAGAACCCCGGGGGGTTCTGGGGACCAGAGATCTCCGGGTCGGGAGACTCCCGGACACGCTCTGCTGGAGACAATGGCGGCGTCATGGTCGCGAAGGTGAACACCCGCCCTGACCCCCAGGACCATGAACCAGCAATCAAAATCGTTCTCCCTGCCCTGCCTCAGCTCCTCCCGGCCGCGTCCGTCTTGTGTCCGCGCTCCTGATTGGCCGCTGCCACCCAGCCGGGCTGGGATTTGCGGCGGGCGGCGGGAGCGCGCGAGCGGCGTGTGCGCGCGCAGGCCAGTCCTGTCAGGGCACGCACCGTCCCTTATAGGCGCACGGGCTCCCACAGCCGCGGGCATGTCGGTGTCCCCCGTGAAGCGGCAGAAGATGGAGTCGGCGCTGGACCAGCTCAAGCACCACACCACGGTGGTGGCGGACACCGGGGATTTCAACGGTGAGAGGCGGCGCGAGGGGATCCTGTCACCGCATCTTCTCCTTAGCCCCCCTCTCCCGCCCCGCTTCACGGAGGGTGGGCGCGCCTGGACGAAGGGGCGCGCGCCGGGGGGAGCGAACCACCGGAGGGGGGGCGAGGGGAAAGGCGCTCGGTGGCGGTGCCTTGGTCCCCATCCCAGGGCAGATCCCGCCCAGCTGGGACTTTTTCCAGAACCTCCCGTGATTTTTTTCCCGGTTTGCCCTGGAGTGTGCCCTGACCACCACGTTCAGCTCTGTGTGCTGTCAGGAAAAAGTACACAACTCAAGCCAGGCTCTGCTGTGCTAATGATTTCGGGTTTTCTTCCAGGGACCCGTCTAGATCTGGGACTTGTTTGGGGTTTTTCCAAACTCAAGGCAAGGCACCCCGGTCCAGTGGAGGGTGTCGCTGCCCGTGGTAGGGAATGGAACTGGACGATCTTTAAGGTTGCTTCCAGCCCAATCATTACAGGATTCTGTAAAAATAATGCCAGAGTGCTTTTGTTTCCCTTACCTCCTGAGAATGAGCCAGCACAGTACTTTCTGAGAAAGGGAGGTGGCCTTCGATTAAAAAGCCACTTGTTCCCAAGCTGTCACTGCCTGGCCCAGCATGGTCACGGAGCCTGTTCAGTCCATCAGAGCCAAGAATTCCCTCCCTGGATGTCTCTGGGTTGTGAAGAGCAGCTCTTGAATCCTGTCCTGTCCTCACCTAGCCCTGCAGTAATCCTCCACTGCTTCCCTAGTCCTGTTGGTGTAACACTAAACAATCCTAAATGGCCCCTGTCAAATGTCTTAAGAATACTAAACTTAAGGTGAAGAGAGCACAGGGGTGACCACAGCTCAGACACAGGAAAAAAACCCCCAGGATGGCCAAGGGGGTGTTTGCGTGCAAGCAGCAGTAAAGATTGTAGAATATCCCACAGGGATCATCGAGTCTAGCTCCCGGCCCTGCTCAGGACATCCTTAAGTTGTTCTCTGGCCTGCTCTTACCACGTGGGGGTTATTCTTAGAGTCCTAACAAGGCAAGAGCCTTACCGGGCTAGATCCTGGCAGGTTAAACATTGGTAGAGGTGAAGGTGGTTGTTGCTGCTGCTGGTTCCCAGTCGTGTTTGTAGAAGGTGTCAGTAGAGAAAGGAGTTTCATTGATGTGCTGCTCTGCTTTAAGCAATACCCACGTGAATGGAGGTTCTGAAGGACCTGTTTGTATGGAGTGGACCTCTCTCCAAGATCCTGATCATTGCCTAGGAGGGATCTATGGAAAAAACAATGTTTATTTTTAGTACAGTTGCACTCTCTCACTTGGGGTTTCATCCCTGTGCAGAAATGCTGAGAAGGGGCTGGTAATACAGGTTTTGTTTTTTTTTTTTACATTTTAACTGCATTGTTGAAACTGCTGAGTGGCCTGCAGAGGTTCTGCCCCATTTGCATTGGTGCCAGGCTGTGATTACAGCCGGACAATGTGTGCCACAGCCTGCTGGAGCAAAACCTGGCATCACCTGGAACAGGCGTAGTCCAGGGCTTACGGTAAGGTAAGGGTCAAGTGTCTTTCTGGTCAGACAAGGAAATGAGAAGAGCAGATACTGAGAAACTGCAACTGTTTGGAAAAGGTGTAAAAAGCAGTAAGAAAAGGTGCTGGAGCCTCACAGGTGAATTCACCTGTCCTGGCCCCATCAGTTGGACACAAACAAAAGCCCGAATTTCTGACTGCTTGAAGGGAAGGTCCCCTGTTCTTTATTCCCCTCTGTGATTCCTGGAGCTCAGCTATGCTGGTTGCGATGAAGTCTGGGAATTAGTATTACTTCTCTCCATCTGTCATTTCTACAGGTTTATACTTTTGGCCAATTTCTATAGTTCATAAACTTTAAAGTTTGCTGTATCTTGTGACTGCAGCCCAGTTGTTCTGTCCTCTGGCACGAACCAGCCTTCAGGCAGTGTTTAAACACTACTCGGTGCTGATGTGCTCTGTCATTAACAGGTGTTTACATTCTCACCTGGTTGAGCAAAATCCTTCTGACTTCTTAGGCTGGCTGGCTGTTTCAAACAGGCTGGTTCTGTTTCCCTAGCCATAGATGAGTACAAGCCCCTGGATGCCACCACAAACCCCTCCCTGATCCTTGCTGCGGCTCAGATGCCAGCATACCAGAAGCTTGTGGATGATGCTGTTGCCTACGGGAAGAAGCTTGGTGGGTAAGTAAAGAGGAGTTTAATCTCAGCAGACCTATATTTAAAATGCCTTATTTATATACGAGCAACATACTGGGGTTTCCCCCTCATGTACTTGTGGGTTTGTCTCCTGCCCCAAAAGGCCTCAACACTGAGAAAAATTCCTTATGCCCATTCCAAATGTGCTTCTAAGAAGTGCATCCCCATTTCCCAGCTCACACCTGGCCTTCCTTGCTCAGGAAAAGAGCAGCACTATAGGAAAGAGTGTCCAAAGGCTAATCCTGCTGGCAGGACAGAAGTGGCTCATTTGAACTCTGGAATTTAATGTTAAACGGGCTGTGAAATTTGATCTTCAAATCCACAGCAAAGTGTAAACTCACCTTATCTTTATCCCCATAAATGCTTTTGCTTTTTGTGGTTTTCAGGTCAGAAGAGAAGCAGATCAAAAATGCTTCTGACAAACTTTTTGTATTATTTGGAGCTGAAATCCTGAAGAGGATACCAGGCCGTGTGTCCACAGAAGTAGATGCAAGGTTGGCTCTTTTCCCTCTGTGTTACCTTGGATATTTGTAAATACATAAAGTGACCTGATGTGAGTTGGAGAATTTTTTTGCCTAGAAGACCAGCGGGACTTATATTATTAATATTTAAGAGTGTGGATTTCCCTTAGTTTGACTAGAATTCTGTAACAAGTAACACTGACTTGGATTTTCATGATCTTCCTGTTGCTGCTTAAGCAAGGGAAACCTCACACTTCCAGTTGGAGTTTTGCTTATTCTCTTCAATATGATAATAGCTGCTCAATTTAGCGAGAGACCCGTTTAAACAGTTTTTTTTCAAGACCTGTGCAGGACTCGGCTGTTAACTTGCTCAGTGGTAATTTTTGTTACTGCTCAGCTTCTGAATTCATTATGAGAAACTTCCTTCTCGAAGGGCTGACAGTGTAGGAGGGATCTGAGAACATAAACCTGCTGTTGGCTTGTAAATGCTGATAAAACAGCATTTTTTGGCCCTGGGGGAGAAAGTTAAAAAAAACCAAATGTTTTAAACAGTGCTGCTCTTGCCTCAAAGGTTGTCCTTTGATAAGGAAGGAATGATTCAGAGGGCCAGGCACCTCATCGACCTCTACAAGGAAGTAGGAGTTGGTAAAGATCGGATTCTCATCAAGCTCTCTTCAACGTGGGAAGGAATCCAGGCTGGCAGGTAAGTCTGTGTGTGCCTGGTCTGCTGGTTCATGACATGCTCCTGCCTGTCCACAGGCACTGACATCGCGTTCTGCGCTTGAATAAACAGCAGTGCTGAAAGCACGGCATGAGGAAGTCTGTCATGAGCACGGAAGGTGTTCTGCCACAGCCTGCTGTTGAAATAGGGCGTTTCTTCACACAAGGGCCAGGCCACAGTTTCCTGAAATACCCTGCTAAGCTAGCTGCATTTGGCTAGAGGAACAGCATTAATAAAGCAGAGTTTGGCAGCACAAAACATTTGTTGTTAGCTGACAACTTTAAAGCTTACCGAGTGTGCCCTATTCCTAAATTAACTTAAGAAATTCAGTAGTTTGAACTTGGCAGCTCGTTCCTGAATATGAATTATGTAAGTGAGCTAAGTGCTGTTCTAAGCCAGCCTGTGTCTACAGGGTTCTGGAGGCCGAGTACGGGATTCACTGCAACATGACCTTGCTGTTCTCCTTTGCTCAGGCTGTTGCCTGTGCTGAAGCTGGAGTTACTCTGATTTCCCCATTCGTGGGACGGATCCTGGACTGGTATGTTGCAAATGGAGACAAGAAAACCTATGAGCCTTTGGAGGATCCAGGTGAGCACAGATTTAACACTGCTGAGAAAACAACAGCTGCTCATTCAAACAGTTTACTTGCAAAAATCCTCTTACGGCAAAATGCCAGGTTTAAGCATGTTCTAAGTAATCACTTACAATAAAGTTGCTGTTTTCTGCTTGTAGGAGTGAAGAGTGTCACTAAGATCTATAACTACTACAAAAAGTTTGGCTACAAAACCATTGTGATGGGCGCCTCATTTCGCAACACGGGCCAGATCAAAGCACTCACAGGCTGTGACTATCTCACCATTTCCCCCAAGCTCCTGGCAGAGCTCAGCAAAGAGCATATCCAGCTAACTCCCACACTCAGTGCCAAAGAGGGTGAGTCCACTCTGGGGGCTTTTTCAGTCTTCCTTTCTTCTGTAATGTTGAGAGTCTGGGGCTCCAGTCAGTGCTGTGGTGCTTACAGCCATCCTACTTTAGGGATAAATCTGATTTCCTAGAGGAAATATTGTAGCCTCAGAAGGAAATACTGTAGCCTCATTCCAATATCACTGCTACAATTGCTGACACACTGAGCAGTAATTGGATTACAGTGGGTTTGGAGCGTGCTTCCATACTCTGCACCTCTCCCCATGGGACAGGCAGAAAAGAGGAAAATTAATCTGCATATGCTCAGGATTAAATTTTACTGAACAGTAGCAAAGATGCCAAACTTGGTTTCATCTTAATCCCTAGACATGCCAAGAGGTGTTTTCCCTCCAGAACTTAGAAACGAATCATAGACAAGACTGCATGATTTGATCTGGTGACACTGTGCCACAATGGCTTGGAATCCTTGTTCCCATTACACTGCTTCAAGCCCAGGTTGGACAGGGCTTGGAGCAATATGGGATAGTGGAAGGTGTCCCTGCTTGTGGCTGGGCAGTGGACATGGCTGAATGGGCTTTAAGGTTCCTTTCCACTGAAATTATTCCGGGATTCTGTGATACTCTCACTTTTCTGCAGCCTCATTAAAATGCTGGTTTACATCTTAGAAAGCAGCTCTGTGCACAGCTGTAACCATGGGTTGCTGCCCACAGGCTGCTGCTGGCCTGGGAGGCTGCAAGCTTTTGTTAGTTCTTGCCAAATAATCAAAGCCCTGATTGTTCAGAATATTTGCTCAGAATGTCTCACTGCTGCAGAGCAGTTGCACAATTCCTTAGAATAGGCCTGGAAGTGCTGTGCCATTCTCAGCAGGTACAAGATAATGACACACACAAACACCGTGTATAAATAAACTGATTTATTAGGCTACCTTTTTCTTTTTCCTCTCTGTTCTCCTCCAGCCAGATCAGGAGCACTTTCAATCAATCTCACATCCCAGATTGTGCTCCTGCAGGAAGTCATAATGAAAGTATTTAAAATTTTTCCAACGCCTATAAATGGTCAGAACTCAAGACAATTTTAGGAAGTCTGAAATTTGATCCGAATCTGATCACCTGGTCTGTTTCTTTTTCTACTTCTGCACAGCTCAGGCATGTGATCTTGAGAAGATCCACCTGGATGAGAAGGCATTCCGCTGGCACCACAATGAAGACCAAATGGCTGTGGAAAAGCTCTCCGATGGGATAAGGAGATTTGCTTCAGATGCAGTTAAGCTGGAGAGGATGTTAAAGGTAGATATCACACTCCTCCAGTGTACTGCAGCCAGCCTGGTGTTGCTGAGGATTAAACGAGTCTGGTCAGGTCTTTGGACAGATTATGTAGGAGAGGCCACCTAAATTCAGTGAACTTGGTAAGCTTCACTGCACTCCAGGAAAGAGTTTGTGCCAGGCATGGGCTACACCTGCAGTCTGAGGCTGCAGGACTGGCAGCTCATCAGGATAACTGTCAAAGTGAGCAGTCCCTTAAATCTGATTCTGAGCTGTCAGCAGCAGTACAGGACACAATCTGCAGGTAGTGAGCTGGAAATAAATCATGTTTGTGCTTGGAGGCACTAAGAAAGAGCGAATCTGCTGTCAAAGTTTTATGTCAGATTGTGGAGAGGCTTTGACACAGGATTCATCATACTGTGTTTTTGGGGGAAGAAATACTCAGTATACCTGATCTAGTCACTTGGTGACTGGCAACTCCTTGCACCTTACTCAGCCATGCTTTGTTTATTCTTTTTCTAGGAGCGAATGTTCAGCACTGAAAATGGAAAATAAAAAAAAAAAGAAAAAATAATAATCAGCATTTTCCTGAGTGCTTCAAGCTCAGGTGGATCACCTGAGGTTCGGTGGATGTACAAATGTCTTACCTGTACAAGTGTCATGCTGTGTATGGATAGATTTCTGTATCATGCTTTTTTTTTTTAATCAATTTGCAAAGGGACAGATGGAATTTCAAATTTTTGTGGCACTTTTGTCAATACATGCAAATTAAAACCGACTTGCCTTGTAACATGGTCAATTCACTGCTGCAGGAGACACCTGATAGGATTTTAATTCTCAAATTCCTAATTTGAAATTCCCAATAAAGTCTCCAGTCCTAACACATTGAAGAAAACAGTTTTTAATTTCTAGTTGTTTTAAAGAGCAAACACAGATTTCACAAGCCCCTCTTGGTACAAAATCCACAAACACTCCTGTGAGACATATATATGTCAAAATATATATGTGTATCTTACTAGTTCATATATATCCTGTTCTATGAAACGTAGACAAGAACAAGTAATAGGACAAGAAGGAAATGGCCTCAAGTTGTGCCAGGGAAGGTTTAGATTGGATATTAGGGAACACTTCTTCACTGAAAGCTGTGCAAGCTGGCACAGCTGCCCAGGGCAGTGGCTGAGTCCCCATCCCTGGAGAGATTTAAAAGGCACGTGGATGTGGCACCTGAGGATGGGGGTAGTGGTGGCCTTGGCAGTGTTGGGGGAATGGCTGGATGTGATGGTCTCAGCAGTCCTTTCCAACCTCAGTGATTCATTCCATGGTTCTAAGAGATCCCTGCTTACACATGGATGCAATTTTCTGTTTCCTGACAAAGTTGCCTGAACTTAAAAAAAAGGGGGAAAAGGCAACAGTGGGGCTACAGCACTGATAGACACGTGCTCTGTCCAGACCAAGGTAGCCACTGATCCCTCACCCCACTGTGACACAGCAGCTCTGCCGTCAGCACATCCAGAATAACCTGGGAGCTGCTGTTCCAGTCAAAGGGACAGCCGGCTACAATCAGACACAGACAGCTGGTGCTGCACTCCCAGCCTGGGCCTGGGAATAGTGCCAGTCTCCCAGAGGGGCGTGAAGTCCCCAGAGGACTCATCCAGTCCCTCTGTCCTACAGCTGTTGGTGAGGGGGGAAGCAGACCAGGGAGAAAGCAGGCTGCCCAAAGGGAGGTGACCTTTTTCCCTGTCAAAGTCAAGCCAGCATTAAAAGTTTGACCCTGACCCTCCCTACAGCCATCAGACCCTCCACATCCCTTCTCAATTTAACCGGTTTTGCATTTTTCACTCTTACTAAACTGGGAATTCCAACAGAGATTCCTAAAATGGTTTGAATTGGAAGGGGACCTTGAAGACCATCTCATTCCACCTGTGAAAAACAAGGTTCACTTTCCTGGTAAAATTTAAAAAGTTTAATAAAAAGACAATAAGAGACAGAAAGCAAGCACAGGGTTAATACGGTCGACCTGGTACCTTGGCCGACCGGGTGTCTTGGCACTGAGCCAAGAGCACACCTGAAATCTCTCAGGGACCCTTTAAATACTTTTTCTGTTACATCTGCCTGTTGCATATGCATAGCGTGTGATGCATATTCATCTTTTTCCAAGAACAGTTTTGCATGGCCACTCCTTGGGTCCGCCTTTTTAGAGCATGCGTGTTCCTTGGCTGTAGTTTCCTTATCCCCTCCAGTCTGGGCTGTGCTCCATGCTTTCTTCAGACGGCAGGTGCTGATAATTTGGCATATCAATAGCAGGGTCCTCTTCACATGTTCATTGGAAGTTATCCCAAGCAAGCAGACAGTTCAATTACAAGCACAGGTATATATCAGCTATCCCACTACTGTGTCTAAGTAAAAAGAACTGTACAGCAGAGTCATTCTGACACTACACATATAACATTCATCTCAATACTTGCGAAAAGCCAATATCATAACATGTATCTATAACACACCCCCCTGCCACGAGCAGGCTGCTGTGCTCCAATGCCACACTGCACCCACTGGGGCAGGATGGGGATTCAGGCACACAGAATTTAGGGACTCCTGCTATCACACTGGCTGGTCAGAGGCTTGGAGCCTCTGGAATAAATGCCCCTTTTGCCCCCTAAATGCGGCGAGAACCTTCATATGCATTGAGTCTGTCCCCTCACATAGCTGAGACACAACTGGGTCAGTAACACCATGGAGCTCAAATGAAACTGAAGCATTGCAGAAGGTGCTCAAGAGAGAATGAAATACTTCAGTGAAAGGGATAGAGGTAGGAAAAGGTGCCTGAGTAATAGTTAAGCCTTACTCCACTTTTTTCCAATAGAATTCTTCCCATAAGTTGCTAGGAGACTAACTACTGGTTCTTATGGGTGATTGGCCAGAACAAAGAGGTGGCCAAAATGTCAGGAGAGGGAAGACAATATGAGTTTTGGGGGCAGGAATAGGAGGGCCTGGGGGCAGGTGGCCTCTGGATTTTTTTAGCACTGTGCATTCGGGGTGAGGACAGCCAGGCTGTTGGTTTTGGCTGCAAGAGGAGTTCACCGTCACAACCAATTCCGGAGAAGCCTACCATCATCTGCCCATGTGCCCAGGAATTCTGCGCTCGTCTCCTCCCGCTCATGCTGAAGCCGTGCCGGCCCTGTCCCGCTGCTGCCACTTTCTTCGGTGCTGCTCCTTCTTGCTACAGTGCGGCCTGGCAACCCCCTGCCCCGCCGGGACATCCCACCATTCCAGCAACCACCAAAGAACTTCTGATTTGTCTCATCCACCAACCTGGGATTTTCCACTGTTTCAGGTCTGCCCTCAGAGGCCCCACAGAAACACTGAGATCAGACTTCCCTGGGCTTTGTAACGCAGAGCCCTCGAGGTTCCTGGTTCTGGTTTGTTGTTAATGCTGCAGTTGTTGTTGTTTGTTTTGTTTAGTTATACATACTAGTAAAGAACTTCTTATATATGAATACTGGATTAATTAGTGCCAAATGATTTATACTGTATATAAATAAATGTGTCTCATGTAAGCTACATCTAACAAGCTGTCTTTGGAGGAAACCCTTGAAACTCTGCTAGGGGAACTTCATTTACATATGAAGAATGCACAGAAACTCCCCGATGCCAGGAGATGGCCGTGGCCAACGACCCCGATTCACGCCTGATCCTCCCAACTGATAAAGTGGAAACCCATCAGCAAGTTTCGGCCTCGAGAGAAGATTTCTCGGAATCAGATCAAGATAGGCGTTCCTCCCAAGGAAGTCCTTTCAGCGAGGCCGGAGACCGATATTTGTCTACTATGAATATATCTCCACAAGAGAGACTTTGTTTCCACAGCGTAGCCCTAGCCAGGGGGCTATCTAAAGAGTATAAGAACCGGGGGTCCGGGAGGCAAAATGTGGACAGAGGGGTTGGCGAGAGAGACGTAATACACTCTGTTCACCAGTGCCAATTTCCTAGGCTTGACACTCTGTCCGTTTGATCATGGCTTTCCAAAATTATTTTGTAATCAATAAAATTCTTATTATATTAATTCATTGGCTGCTCCATCTATAACAAACTGTTATTCCTACCCCTACTACCTCTGCCTGAGAGCCCTTTAATTTTCTAAATTACAATAGTTTGGAGGGAGGGAGTTTGAATTCTCAAGGGAGGCCCTGCCCTCCCCAGCAGATACCTGTCTTTCAAACCAAGACAGTCTCTCAAGACCTGAGGGGGCAAGAGGGGAACAAGTTATGCTTAAAATGTTCAGTCACAGAGTGCCTTCCCTTCTGTGGTGGTAGCTGGTGTTTCCTCATCACTGGGGTTCTTTCTCTGCAGCACAGATGGATGTTGTGAGGTGCCTGAAATCCCTGGCTAAGCCACAAAGTCCACATCCTTTCTGAAATGGTGAAAGAAAACCAAGCATCACATAAACCTTCAGCCTGTACAGCTCTTTAGTCAGTCACACAAAGTGTTTACTCCTTAACTCCTCCTTAACTACCCCTCTCTTCAGCAGATGGAGGGAACTCTCCCAGGGCCCTGACTGTGCCCCGCTTACAAACTCCTCCTGGGACTTCCCAGGTCTCCATACCTCGTCAGATTAAGAAATCAGATGTCTCTTGTCTCTCAGTAAGGTCTGTGGCCCTCACAGTCACAAGGACAGGACTCAAGAATTAGGGGCAGATACAACGTGCATGTTTGGAGATATCCCAACGAATCAATACATAAACTTTTAAGCATCTTTCCCAACCTTTCCTTGTGGTGGCTGCTCTGATTCCAACAGCCAGCTCAGTGCAAACACACAAAGCTTGGAGGGGGGTTGGAAAAGCTTTTCCTTCCTCCTCCAGCGGTGCCTTGCATCCCATCACACACACACTGTGCTAAGGGAGACACACTGCTGCTCCCAGCACCTCCCCCATTCTTGAAACACGGTACAGGAAAGCAGAGCTGTTGGAAGAACAGACACAATAAGTACATTCATTTATATTCATCCTCCCAACACGAAATTTAATTTAAAATTAGTTCTTGGATTCACTGGTTATGTCTATCCAATACAGCCATCACAGGCCAGTTTGGATGGCACCAAATCTAGACAGTTCCTTTTGAAATTCTGAAGTAAATAAGGAGCTGTCTTGGTTTGGAAAGACAGGTTTCTGTCAGGGAAAGTTGGACCTTCCCTTGGAATGGAGAATTGTGGTAGTTTGACCAAGAAGTTTTTCCAAGAAGTTCTGAATACGTCTGCGTGAAAGCACAGGAAAGGTTAAATATCAGAGCTTTTAGGAAGTCCATCCCTTTTCCCTTCCTGCCAGCCAGTAAGTAACAGCCGGGGCTGTTAAAAGAAAAATCCGGGCCAAAGCCTTTATTAAGGACCACCTCTTATACTCAAAAGGCTGTGGGGGAGGTCTCGCCCGGGTGATGGTCTCTGGGTTCTGCGCCATAGAGGAGGAGGTTTCCAACGAGTGTCTTCAGAGTGCAGGGAAGACAATCCGGGCTTCTGAGCCTCACAGGAGTACCCAAGGAAGGCGCTGTGGCCCGGTAGTCTAGGGGGTCCTCGCCGGAGGAGTAGCTTGCAAGTGAGGGAGAGGCTCGGAAGGAAAGAGTGTATGGGTTAAATGGGTACATATCTGCTCATGTTTGGAATGTGGTCGGAGTGCTGGACAGTCCTCATATGGTCCTCGGGAGAGTTCTGTTTCGGTCCTCTGGTCCATTTCCCAGAATTCTCTCCCCTCTATTTGCATACGCAGTGGTGGGCGTAGCGTTGCTTTAGTGCAGCATGTCACCGGAAGGAGGTCATCAGGTGGGCGGAAGTGCGGTTCTCTGGTGATGGCTGCTCTGCAAAGACAAGCTTCTCCCCTTTCACAAGATCTCTGGCTTGCTTCCCTCCTCATGAGTAACGCTTTATTTCACAATCACTTAACTCGTAACATATAACACTTCGCAACTATAGAGCAGGTAACTGACATTAACTTGTAAACTTTTAACCGTGAAAACTCCACAACAGGGGCTACCCTGCGGCTGTGAGGTGGCCTGGGGCAGGCCAAGCCTCGTCACTCTTTCCCAAGAGAGAGGGATGGCCTGTCCTGGCTGTGATCCAGGGGGGCTGCAGGACCCCATGGAGGGGTGAGCAGCCCCTAGTTCGGGCCGGGCCCCCGTCTCTTTGCCCCCTCCCCACGTGGCGATAGAGGGGGGGGCAGAGGGGGGCTGCAGCTCAGCCAGGCTGGCACTGGGAGGCAGCGGGGCCTAGCCAGGATGGCAGAGGGGCCCTCCCTTTCTTCCCCATCCCCTGCTGCTGCCAGCCCTGAAGAGACCGGCCGCAGCCAGTAGTAGTAGTGAAGGAGGCCTAGGCCTTAGTTCTCCCCCAGCGCAGCTTTAAAATGTAACACCATAAGCTGCAACGCTTGGAGAAAGCCAGAACAAAAATTTAACCCCTTCCTGCCTCCTTAAATAGACACTGTAAAGAGAGAGACAGCATGAAGACGTCAAAGCTGTTAAAAAGAGAAATAAAAGAGTAGCCAGTTTTAGTTAGACTGTCTCGTAAAGACTTAATAGAGAGAATAGACTATTTCTTAGTAGTTTTAGAAAATGCTAGTTCTAGTCAAAGTGTAGACTAAGAAATCTGTAAAATTTCTAAAATTTGTAAAATACTCTGTAAAATACTAAAAGAAGCATTCTTAAAATAGTACCTCAAACAAGCTGAGAGTTGCACAATCTGCAGCATTTGCAAGCAGCTGTAAGTTGTGACATTAAGCCACTAAGAAGACTGAGCTTGTCTAGTAGTAAGTCTCCATGACAAGTTCAGAAAAAGAGAAACTCCTCTCCCAAAGTAAAGTATAGATTGTGTTTGTAAGAAACTGAGTAGATTGTAGAGAAGAGGAGAGGTGATTTGAAGTTTCAATTTTCTTTTCCTTTTCCTTTCTTGTATGTCTGTAAATAAACTATCTTTGTAACTTGTAAGTTTAAGCCTGTTTTTACCTTCATTTCTCTCCTAGTCATAATCTCACAAATAAGTAAAAACTCAAACCACAATTAGTGCCGTGACTCAAATAACAGTTATACCTGAGACAAGAATGTAAACCCCCTCCAACTTACTATAATTTTGCAATTATAATTTGCAATATAAGGGGGGCTTTCAGGCAAAGATATGGGAATAGGAATAACAGTTCTTTACCAGGAATATTACAAAATACAAATGTAGTAGTACAAGAAAAAAAGCAAACAAACAAATAATCCTAGAAACTCTGACAGTCAGAATATGACCTGCCACCCTGTGGGTCAGCGTGTTGGGAGCAGTCCAAAATAAATCCTCCTGGAGTGACAGATGTGGTTCTGTTGGCATAGAGATGATCCTGCAGAAGGGTCCAGTGGTGAGATGGGTCCAGTCTTCCTCTGGGAATCCAGTGAAAAACCAGCTGCTGGTGTTCTGAAATCTCAGGTTTTATCCAGGTAGGAATGCTGGGCTCCTCCTGCTGGGTGGAGCATCTCACAATGGGATGACTTAATTTTATCAGTCATGCGGTGAGCCTTAATGGTCCATTAAAAGAAGATATTTCTCTGGACAGTGTAGAAAATGGACATGAAGTTTTTTAGAAATGAGATTTGAGCTATCCCAAACTAGGGCCCCAATTTTGGGCCTGTGTAGAGTAGATAAAGCCTGTGGCGCAGCAAGAAATTAGACTTAAGGTGTGTTTATGTATTAAGTGAGATAGTTATAGTGACTTAATGGTAGCTACCTTAAACTGACTTTGTTTACACTTTTTTCTATACTGTATACCAATGAGAAATCACCTGTAACTGTAAACTATCTGAAACTGTATTTAACCAGCCATTTTGAGAGAATTAAACAGAACGTAGGATATCACCACACTGGTGTCGAGTTCTGCGTTGCTCAGAATCCAGCTCCCAAGATAAGAATAGTCCCTGACTTCAGGACAGAGGATGGGTCATGGAAGAGTTCAAGAACAATGCTCCACCTATTTTTAACAGCTGGGCCATTAACAGAGGACACCCGCCCCCTCCTCCTGCCCCCTGGAGTTACGTGGAGTGGGTTATACAAGAGACAAAGAAAAAATACCTCCCCAACTGTGGACGCTAAAAGCTTAGTCGAAGGGAAATTCTCAAGCATCAGAGCAGCAGTAAGGCCTGTGAGAGATTTAAGTTTTCCCAAAACATTGGTCTGGGAAGGTGTGAGAAAACTCAATGAAGAATTTAAAGAATCTTCTGCACCTGCTGTTCTTTTCCAGACTTGTTTACAAGATGTTTACAAGGAGGTGTTGTTCTGAGTGTCCAATCGTCTCTTTTCTCATAACTGTCTATATAAAGAGTGTGTTTGTCTAATAAAGGAGAGACTTGCCTTCTGAGACCTTGGAATCTGTGTCGTTATTCTTAGCCGTCCTGAATCATGCAACGACACCCAACCAGTCTCGACAGATGGGAAACAGAATACACATTTTGGCTACACATTGCAGCCCAACACAGGACCAAAGAGGCACTTCCATCTCTTCTGGCCTTTGTTTGAATACACAGAAGACGAATAAAGCAGCAGGTTCAACTTAAAAAAGAAAACTTTTAAATTTTTTTTACACAATGATACTGTGGAAGCTCCAAGGAAAGAATTTTAATTAAATATGTTAATACACAAATGGAATGCTGGTATGACCAACAACCATCAGCTGCAGACAGCGCCAGAGTTCAAACATCTTGTCAGGATCCCCAAAAACATGAAAATTTAGATCATACCCACAGGCAGGTCTTGGGGCTCTGTTTTCCACTCTGTTTTCCAGAGTTAAGCAGTTTCCCAACTGCTGCACCAGCACCCCTCTTCCCAGCTCGGGTGTAAACCTGCCAGGAAAGGCTCCCATACCTTAGTGATGGTGGGCTGTCCTCTTTTTGGTGAAGAAATGCTTTGTGGGGTGCAGGACAGCAGTGCTCCTTTACAGCTGTGAGCCAACATCTGAGAAAACTCCTCATCCCTTTGGATTCATCCTGCTCCACGTGCTGCAGAGTCATTCTGATGCTTCTAGCAGGTACCTCCATATCTGCCTCTAAAAACATCAGAGGAAAACAGAGGATACAGTCCCAGCTATTAAGCCCAGAGATGTAACACTGTGAGTCCCCAAAAAATAAATCAGCAAAACCCTAGAAAATAAAACCAAACCCCCACCCAAATAAACAAAACAATAAAACCCATTAGCTGGATGTTACCAGGAACAGATTTCCAAAGAAACAAGCCTGGCTGGTAGCATTCCTAGGACCAAAGCACCAAGCAATACACAGCACAATGCTGAAACCATAAAGGTTTGTCTGGGATGAAAATCTCCCAAATTTGAAGGTTTTCAATTCTTTGGGAAGCAGTTTCTGCCCTGGAGACAAAAACCCCTCCATATAAACACCACTGCTTGGATGCCTGGGATGGAATTGTTCACAGGGCTCCTCAGCTGGACCAGGCACAAGGTACAGAAGATACAAACTGAGATATCTAAATTCTTCCCACAGGAAGATTAAAGGCAAGAATTATCCAGAAGTCCTTGCTCTTTGTGTAATGCCACTTCATGATTTTAGTTGATGTAAATACCTTTTAGGTAAAAGAAAAGGAAATAACAAAAAACCCATCAAGTTTTACATTTGTAGAACAAAATTAACATGGAAAATAAACAGAATAAAACTTTCCTGAACATAAACAGAATAAAACTTACCTGGATGACATTGAACAATTTTGTGTTTTCTACATTAATTTGATTTTCTCTTCCCAGTTTTGGAATAATTTTTTTCCAATCCCTGGCTAAAATTGGTCATACTGTACAAGAACTTACGAGCTATCATCACTAATGGCCTCAAGCTGTGCCAGGGGAAGTTTGGGTTGGGTATTAGGGAAAATTTCTTCATGGAAAGGGACATCAAGCACTGGAACAAGCTGCCCAGGGCAGTGGTGGAGTCACCATCCCTGGAAGAGTTCAGAAAATGCGTGGATGTGATACCTGAGGTTGTGGTGAACATGGTAGTGGTGCCGCACTGATGCTTTGACTCAAATCTTAAAAGCTCCAACCTAAATTCCATGATTCCATGACTCAGATGGCTCTCAGTTTGTCAGCATGACTTGTGAAGGTGACACAATCCAGCCCACTACATCCAGAGCCATCCCACAAAGCTGTTGGCCCTCACCTGCACACATCACCTCTCCAGCCACTTGCTCCTCCACCAAACCTTTCTCCCCCAACTTTCACAAGAGCAACTTCATGGCTGAGGATATAAAAGTGGATGTGTGATGGGAAAGAGTAAAAATACACACAGGAACTCATCTTTTTTCTGCTCTCATATGGGAGGAAAAAGAAAGCACCATCAAGTCCCCAGGCAGTGTGCTTTGTACAACTGTTTGCTGCCCAACAGAGGCACAAGCAGAGCAATTCCAGCAGGTCCTGGATGCCACAAAATAAGGAAGAATTGTACAACAGGACTGATCAAAGCCTGTACTGGTCTGAATGAAGTTTGCTCACCTGTTTAGCAGATGAATGAGCCCGGACAGAACCTCATTTAAGGAATGAAAACAGGACACAGGGTAGACACCAATTTTCTATTTTTACAGGTAAGCAGTGAAAGACGTAGTGACTTTGGAAAACTCCCATGGAAAAACAGTCCCGAAGGAAACACAGTCTCCCACTTCACAAATAAGATGTAGCTTTCCAGACTGGAAGTATTCCCTGATGGTGTCAACATCAAATCCCCAAGGTGGTTTGTCAGGCATGAAGATTTAACTTATCAAAGCTAATTGATAATTTAATTTCTATCAAAGTCCACTTTTCATTTCAAACTCTGGGTTTAATTTCCATCAATACCAAAGATCTGTAAGCTGGGCTCCAGAATGCAATAGCAGAAGACCCAGTAAAATTCACAGCAGTCTGTCTTTTAAAATCACACTGAATTTTTGAGTCAGAGCTAAAAAATGGATTTCCACGGAAAAGACAAAATATCCCTAATTGATGACTTGTTAGAACCAAAATAGTGTAACATCTTGGTAAGAAAACAAAAATGCAACCCCATTTCTTTAGGGCATTGGAGAAATGTTGCCCACAATTCCAAGAGGGAAGGAAAATCAATTATATGAAAGTTAATTTATCTACTTGCCAATATATTTGGTATGTTTGAGCCTGCAACAATTAAAGAAAAAAAATCTCAGTCTGATTATTCCTTTCCACACTCAGCTTCAAGACACACCTGCAGCTCAGAAGGAAGGAGTCCAGACGTCACCCTACAGCTGGTTCCTCAGATGGGAGCCATGTTAGCCAGCTGCATTTTTCAGTGCCCTGGTCCACAAAATTCCAGCAAGAGACAGCAGCAGTGTACTTCCAGAGAGGAGTATTTCCAAGAGAACAAAACCCACAACATAAGCAGCACAAAGGAGAACAAATAAACAATTGTAGGACCATGTTAAAAAAAAAGCTGAGCAAACTTTTTAAACACAATTCTAGCAATATGAACAGGAAGAAAACAAGGGCACACTGTGCACCAGTACAATGCCAACCCAGAGCAAGGGCTTCAGCTTCAGCAATTTGTATTCACAGCACCAACTTTTGGGGGGTTTTGAGAAGACAGCTCCCCATGTCTGTAAATTGAGGATTTAGAGAAGCAGTGAGAAAATGAAGAAGCAAAAATGTAAGGGGGTGTCACAGCTGCTTCTGAAAACCTTCATCCATTCCATCCACACAGAACCTGACACTGCCACAGTCACTTCAGAGTCTAGGACAGGGGTTCAGAGGGATGTTTTATCCAGGTCACAGCCATGGAAATCCTCAGCCTGCTGGGTCTTCATCCATCCTCTTTGCCAACAGACTCTCTCCTTCATTTCCTGCTGAAGGAAACACACCCAGACATAACAGGACCTGTGAGTGCACAGCCAGGACAGGACTGGTACCACACACTCACCTGAACAGAAGAAGGGGTTTGTGGCTATTTATATGTGCTCTTCTATCTGACAAGATGACACTCAAACAAGCCAAGCCATTTCCAAAGAAATTACATTCATTCTTTCCCAGAATCCTAAATCAGAGCTGATTCAAAGCCAGCCTGTCAAACCTCAAGAAACAAGAGATGTTTCCCTGAACAGAAATGCTTAGTGAAGACTATTCAGCATTCTACTTTGCCAGTTCCACTACAGCTCTGCATTTCCTCACACATGTTCATGTTCTTCTTTTAAATAATCAAATGCTTTTTGCCAAAAGACACAACTGCCTGGTTGGCTTGATCAAACAGAAGTGACACACAGTTCATCACAAAACCAAGGGGAAAAACCCCTTCTGAGGGACAGTATTCCTGAAACCAAAAGATGCTCACCACTGCCTGTTCCCAGTTCTGAAGCCCTGTTTCGGGTTGCAATATGTAACCAAAACTGTGTATTCTATTTCATCTGTTGAAGAGATGGGGTTTTTTTTCTCTATCTCTTGGGGGAACAGGTGGGTGACTTTTGTTAATGGGCCAACTGATAACAACCAGGAGAGGCCTTATCTACCACCTTGCCTCCGGGGCGATATTGTCTGTGAATGGCCCATTAAGGCTCACTGCACCATTGGTAGAATTGGATCATCCCATTGTGAGATGCTCCACCCAGCGTGGGGATGCCAAGCATTTTGACCTGCATAAATACACCATGTTCACAACACCAGGGGACTGGTTTTCTCTCCGGGACTTCCAGAGGAAGACTAGACCCATCTGGCCACCACTGGACCCTTCTACAGGATAATCTACTCCAACGGAGCCACAGCTGTTACTCCAGGAGGACTCATTTTGGACTGCTTCCAACACCCTGACCAAACAGGGTGTCAGGTTGTATTCTGACTCTGTCAGTGTTCCTCGCATTATTTTGTTGATGTTGTTTGCTTGTGGTTTTTTTTTTTCTTGTACTATTGCTTTTGTATTTTGTAATATTCCTAGTAAAACACTGGTATTCCTGTATCTTTGCGTGAAAGCCCCCCTTAATTTCAAAATTATAGTAATTTGGAGGGAGGGGGTCTACATTCTCTATTCCAAGGGTGGCTCTGGCAGATACATGTCTTTCAAACCAAGACAAGCCCCATCTTGCCTCACCTGACATTGGAAAGAATCAGAAGGTTCTGGACAGCAGGAAGGGTGGAATTCTCATTCTGTCCTGTCACCAGGTGCCTGTCTAGCACCACATGGACAGCATCTGGGCTGCTGGCTGAACACAGGAGGAAAAACACAGGGATTGTGTCAGAGGAGACAAGTTCAGTGCCAGAATCACACCACTGATAAACCCAACACAACCTGACATAACTATTTTGGCCAGACAGATTTGCTGAGTGCTGATCTATTACTCCAGCAGAGAGGGCCAGTCTCAAGCCCTTCATTCTGAAACAATTTCCCTAGGAAATCCTTTTCGGAAAGGACAGGACTGGGTCCTTGATTCACTTAACACCAGGTGGGTAAAGCACACGTATCAGGAGATTTTCATAATAAAAAACTCAAAGTATGTATTTGAAAGTTACAATTACCCCACAACACAACATAAACTCTTCTTATGCCAGACATGAGCATAAGATACTCATTTTCTGGCTGATTACAACACGCCAGCATGCTCAGATCTACCAACAATTGCTCAGCATCACAAACAGAACTTTTAAGTTAACTCATTCCAGACAGACTCCCAGACTGGTCTGAGTTGGAAGAGATCCTAAAGCCTATCCAGTCCCATCCCCCTGCCACAGGCAGAGACACGTTCCACTATCCCAGGTTCCTCCAACCCCTGTCCAACCTGGCCTTGCAAATGATCAGTGACATACTGGTAAATGAGGGAATGGGAATGCCAGATGAGAGATCCTGCCAGAGTCCTGCTCAGCTGGACACAACCAGCACACAAACACTCACTTCCTAAAGGAGACACAAAGTGCCCATCCTGGACACTAGACATGACCCACCACTGAATGTAGCTCCAGAATCCTTCACAAAATCCTCCACAATAATGGACAAACTGGCAAAATTCGGCTGCCTCACCAGCTCGTACACAGAGGGCTGAAATAGATCAAAAGGTGCAGAGGTTACTGCATTGTACCGAGTGAGGCTTGTCCAGACTTGCTTTGATGCCTGGTAAGAGATGGCTGCAGTGGATTATTTCCACAGAGATGCCTCCTGCTGGGTGGCAAAGCCAGTCCCCGTGTTGGGACAAAATCCGGGCTTGTCTGAGCAAGTATAGGCAAAGCAGGACTGGTCCTAGGAGAGGCTCTTGACTATGGTGGAGGGAAGAAACCGGAGCCAGCCAGGCGGTCTAAGTCCAGAGTTTATTGTGGTGGTACCATGGATGTCTGAACACGGTGACTACCTAGCTAGAACCCCTTGCCATGTGGTTGGTAGCTCCCTTTATTGGGGGGAGAAGGAGTAGGGACAAGAAACCCACCAACCGGGTCAAAGGGGGGAGTAGGCCGGGGACAAGAGGGACACCTGAGAAATCCAATGCCTTGCAGGTAAGGGTGGGCTTCCTTTGCNACACCCATGGACAGGATTACAGGACAGATGCAGGAGTAAATGCACTGCAACAAAAAGGAAATTAGTTTGGCTGGCTTTTTGTTGGAGTCCAGGGCACTCCTCTGACTGCCCTGGAGGGTCTGAGACCCTGGCAGGGGGTTGGAGACCCCCCTGCACAGAGCCCAGGGAGACACTGTCCTTGATCTCAGTCCATGGAAGAGCTTTCAGCTTGTGAAATGAACTACAAGTCACGAGAATGTAATAAAAATAATAGTAATAGTAATAAAGTGATCACGGGGTGCAAATGTAGAATATTAGGGTTTTTAGAAAGGGGTCAGAATAAAAAACATGGAGGACCAGGGTGTGGTCCTTGCCCTTCTTCTTGTCATCCATTTTTCTGCTGTGGTGGCTCACGGGGATTGGTGTAGGATAGAGGTGACATGTCCAACATAAGTAGTAGGTATTGGTGATTAATGGTAAATAAAGAAAACATAGAACATAGTATAAGAGGCTCTGCCCGCCTGTCGTGGGCGGGGAGTCGCCTCATGCCCTTGCTGCAACAAGACCTTGGCAGGGCTCAGAAAGAATTTGTAGATAAGAAATAATAAACAACCTAAAGAAAACCTGAATTGGCGGCTTTTGACTCTTCTTCTGCTTCGGCACGGGGCATTCAGGGAAAAAAAGACTCTCATCTGACATATCTCAGGAATCACAAACCCGAGAGCTTTTTACAGAAAAACCCAAGCAAAACCAGCACGTATTTCCCTGAAATTTATATTTCTGTTCCCTCTACTATTCTCCCAATCAAATGACCATGAGCAGCTTTGATGGATTTTGTGCAGGGAGCAAACTGGAAACTCTAAAGTGAGTTAAGTAAAGAGGAAAAAACACCACCAAACAATTTCTGCAGGTGTGATTAACTTCAGGAAGGCACAGAGTTGTCTGTCCGTGGCACACGAATATTTGGACACAGATGCTGTGCCACCTGCAGAGTCCAAAAACAGTAATCCACGTTGGAATGAATATGGGAAACAGCTTACAGACAGAAAATTTAGGAGCACTTAAGAGTTTTTATATGCAAAAGGAAGGTATTTAATTTTATGGTTTCCACAGCAATCACAGCTAGGTCACAAGATGATTTAAAATATTTCATCATGGACTATCACAATCCATATAGAGCCATAAATAATCCGTAACTCTAACAGAAGCACATGAGAACACTAATACATTTTGTGAGTCACAAAATCTTAATTTCTTAACTTTACATGTAAAATTTCTACATTAGAAAACTGTACTAGGGCAATTTGCATCACTCTGACACTGTAAAATGGGCTGCAAGGTTAGAGCATACAAAATAAAGTATCAGCAGTAACTGGCTGCTTTAATTGCAAGCCAGTTTGTACAAACAGCCTTTTTTCCTAAAACTTCTTCTAACTTTTTACCTAAGACTCTTTCTACCTTTTAAAAAGAAACAGCACCCTGAGAAATATAACTTATCCCCAGCATTCATCAAACAAACAAACAAAATTTTTTTTTACAAGTCCTCAGCACCAAATGTAAAGAGCTGCAGGAGGAAATTCCACCTTTTTTTTCTGGATTCAGTTTAAGGTTTACTGAACAATCAGAGGGAAAGCATTCCCCACATGCCACTTAAGTGGGACAAACCCTTCATGCACTCAGTGCTGGGCCCCTTGTCAAAGACAAAGACATCTTGCACAAGCCAAGGGTACCAAATTGATAATTTGTATTTATAGGAAGTTCCTGGGTAAGACCAAAACTACCAGAAATCACATAGCAAAAAAGCCCCCATACAGCAAAAATGAGGTAAAAGCTTCACTTACCCCGGTCAGGCTGTATCCCTGGAAAACCCAGGATTTATCGTCATTGGTGGCACAACACAAAGCTGCCACTCCCTGTCCCACAGCACAGATAGGCTCTTGAAAAGAATTAAAGCACATTTGTGAGCATCTCCAAATACTTAAAACACAGGTGAGTGTGGTGAGCCTCATGTTGCCCTCCTGTAGTGAAGTCATACTGCACTGATAATGGTTTTTTAGGTTGTAGGGGTTTTCCTGCACACTGCAGTAGCAATTATTGTCTATAATAAGAATTACTACAATTGTTTTATTGTTATTACAGTAAGAGGAAGAACACAAATTCCAACTTTTAACTCCAAGACCAGAGACAGTTCCACAAATGCTCAAATGTGGAGCACACCCCAAGTCTTGATGATGCTGGGACATTCCACACTTGGCTCTGAGCCTTGAACGCTGCTGATTTGGACAGAGCCATTTCCATACCACTGTAAGGCAGTAAATCCTTCTTCTGAGACAAGCTCTGAAAATCTATTGGCATTGCTCTTTAAGATACTTTAAGACCTTTTTCCTTTTCAAGGCTCCCTTTTTCCTTTTTAAGATACTTTTTTTTTCTTCCAAGTCTCCCTTTCCTTTTTTAAAGGTCCATTAAGACACTTGTTTCCCCCCTTGAAGACACCTTTTTCCTTCCCAGTTCTGAATACTCTTTAGCTATGCAAACACTGAAGTTTCTGGAAGGCAGCTGACCTGCAGAGGCAGCACAGGAGCCCTGTTTCATTTACACAACCCCCACCCTGAGGATGTTCACCTACTGCTCTCTGTGCTGAAGTGCTGCAGGATCTTAGCCAGGTACCCACTGTTGGCCAGGTCAGTCACGGCTCCGGGGCAGTTTGGGATCAGCAGGGCATGGTACCGAGTCCCTGGTCAGGAAGAAAGCAGGAACTGATTGTAGGACAGGTAAAAAACACAAAAAGCCTGGCCATAAATCCAGTGCACATTTGGGAAAAAAAGGACAAACCCACATAAATCAGTTAAAAATTACCTAAAGAAACTAACAGAGCTACACAGAAGAGAGGAAAAAGGTCCTTCCTAGGACAAAGGACACACATTTTTAATGAGCCCTAATGACCTAAGCAAAACTTACAACTGTTCTGTCTGCTGGTTCCTACTCCAGCAAAATATTTTTTTTTAACAAATAACAATGTAGTGTCTCCTTATATACAACACAGACATTGTATGTACATACTGCATATATATTAAAAGAGAATGACCACTCCAAGATAAGAAACAAAATTGCAAAGCAGTTGCCAGGACTTCCTCTTAAAAAAAAGTAAACCAACAACTGCAGCTGCCACGATTTTCTCTTGAAACACAACTTTCCTACCTTTTTTGTGTCATTCCTCCCTAAAATCCTGGCCTTAAGCAGGCCCTGTTTCCCTGACAACGGAGATGACAGTGGCCCATGGTGACACCCTTACCATCAATGGACTCTAGCTTGGCGGGGTTGGCGTAGGATTTCATGCGGAAGTCCTGGATCCAGCGTGTGTTGCCCTCGTTCACATCCACAAAATCAATGGGCTTCCCCTGGGGATAACATGGTTCACACACCGTGGTCAGGATCACTGCACAAGCATCCATGACAATTCCTAAAGGACGGCCATGTGGAATTTTGAGATGCTTTCAGGTCTCAAAAAACTGACGTTTTCCCACTGAATTAGTGCTAACAGTTTTCCCTCCACTCTTTGTGGAAACAGATACTGGACACAGAAGTCCAAATCCATGCTATAGAAAGGCCACAGTCACTTTGTATTCAAAAACCAGAATTTAACAGGTCCCTTAATGTCTATGGCAAATAAAACACCTCTCAATACATTTATAGTACAATTATCTCATGACACCTGAGATATCAATTGGTTTCAGGCTGAAATCACAGTATTTATCCATTTTCACTCACCCCAGGAGTCGCCACTTGCAGGTTAAAGGAAGAGCTGGCCAGAGTAAAGCAGTGAAGGAATGACTGGGCTGAAACACCTGGAAAACAGATTCCAACACCTTAGGGAAACAACAGTGATAGCTTAATGCAGGCCACGCTTTATCCAGCAAAGTACACAAGCTTGGGTGTTTGCTCATCTTGAAAGCTCTAGAAAATTTCAGATTATTATTTTGTTATGATTTAATGATTTTAAGACATCAGAAACGTAAAACCTTCATTACAGGTGAGCTGTGTGCTGAGGAACAGAATCCTGGAACGATTTGGGTTGGGAGGGTACCCTCTCATACCAACCCCTTGCCATGGGCAGGGACACCTTCCACTATCCCAGGTTGCCTCAAGCCCTGTCCAAAACGGCCTTGAACATTTCTAGAGATGGAGCAGCCACAGCTTCTCTGGGGAACTTGTGCCAGGGCCTCAGCACCCTCACAGGTAAAGATTCTT
Organism: Nicator chloris; assembly: GCA_013400495.1. NCBI lineage: Eukaryota > Metazoa > Chordata > Aves > Passeriformes > Pycnonotidae > Nicator > Nicator chloris. The sequence continues at coordinate 14,942 of WAAE01007167.1, read as the reverse complement.
TCCCCTAACATCCAATCTGAGCCCACCCTCCTTCCCCTCAAAGCCACTAAACCCACACGCATAGGAGCCAACCAGCAGAGCTGCACATGGAGGCCACAGCTGCAGTGCGGATGTGCCCGTATGGAAAACCAGCACAGCCGTGGAGGGAGGGCACACGTGGGGCTGCACAGCTCGACTACAGTGTGACCCACTCAAGGGACACGCACACGACAGGGGCTGTGGGGCGGACACACGCGGGACACACCGCGACAGCCACACCGGGGACACCTCCGCGCGGCACCGCCCGGCGCCGCCCGCCGCGGCGCTGGGAAGGGGCGGGGAGCGCGGGACACCCGCAGAGGCCGGAGCGGCGGCTCCCCGCGAACCAGCGGGGCTTCTCCCCCAGGAGCGTCTCACCCGCGGTGGCGGCGCTGGCGACGATGAGACACGAGGGCTTGGCCAGCCGGTCCGACATGGCGGGGCCGGGCCGCGCCGGGGCCCGAGGGGAGCGGCGGTGCCTCGTGCGGCCGCGCGTGCGCAATGCTGAGGGGCGGGGGAAAGTGCGCGAAATCCGGAGGGAGGTGAAAAAGCGCGGGAAGCGCTGAGGGGGCGTGCCCTTTACAAGCTCTCGGGTGTCCCGAGAACCCTGTAGTGCCACGTCCCATCCGCAACTGTCGTTGTTTCTTTATTTCCCCACTTTCGTAAACCTCAGTGTTCAATTTCTGGATTTGCATCTCTCATCCCTGTGTGAGTTTAATAGGTTTAACCCTTGCTGGCTGCTGGTGTGTTACAGACACAATGCCGTTACAAAAGGAAAGATATAAAATAAAGACAGTACAATTCTGCTATTGGCTTTATTTGTTTATTTGAAAGGGCTTAAATTCTAGCCTGTTTTCCTAAAGGAAATGTTGCTTATGCCACCTTGTCCGTCTCTTCAGTCATGTGTCTCTTTCTCTCCCGAACTGTGTTCTAAATCCACAGGCTGGTTTATCTGGATGCTGCTCACTGCTCCAGCTTAGATACCAGAAAACTATTTTTAAAAAGGAAAAAAAAAGCATCTCATTCACTATTCAGTTTTGCTGTTGTGTGGGGTACTTCGGGACTTAGTGCCACACCAGCAGCCTAAGCCTTTATATCACAGAGCATCACATTTGTGGTCCTTATTCTCTGCTTGTGACTCCAGTGCTTTTTAAACAAACACAAAGGACCGTGCTGTCCCAACCCCTGCTCCATCAGCTCTTCCCATCCTCCCTACACTGCCCCAGGCGTGTGCAATTCCACACACCCTGGCTAGGGCCAGTGGGAGGGTCAGGCCCCCACCCATGCCAGCCTCTCAGCTCCAGCATTCCCACTCAGAAAACAGGAACTTATTTGATCTCCTGCGTCTGTCGAGACAAACTAAAACTCGAGTCCCCAGCTGTGTTTCTGCAGCAAAGCCCTCAGATGATTTTGCAGCTGAAGGATACCCTTTTTCCTGACCCTGTGGAATTTACTGGATTTTTCTTCCCAGTTCTTAAGAAATTGATTTCCAAAAGCCTGAAGGCTTCTGTCAGGACCCTGACTGGAGCTGGTGTAATACATCAACCCTGTGCAGTGGCACATGCTGCCAAAACCCTCCTCCCCTCCAAGAGTCTGGAGGGAGTCTGCACAGGGACCCCACAGACATTACTCAGTGCTCTGGGGATGGTTTGTGTGGGAGGTGTTCCCAGGCCATCTTAGAAACAAAACCAGAAAATCAGCAGGAGAAATTTGGCAGGAGAAAGGTCACAGCAAAGAACTGGATGTGAGGGCTAGAAACCAGCCTTCATGCTGGGAATCTCTTGGATTGGAAATGTTTCCCCTGTGTCTCTATGTAAATCTACGTTCCTGCCCAAGAATAACAATAATCATCCTCTACCTGCTTTCCCTGGGCATGCTGGAGTTTATTTGGGGCAGGAACTGCCTTTTCTCACAGTTCTCAGTGCAATCACTAATCCTAGAAAATATTGAGCATTCAGGAAACACAGACACAGAATCCAAGAATCATAGAATGGTTTGGGTTGGAAGGGGACTTAAAGCTTACCTCATTCTGCCCCCTGCCATGGCAGGGACACCTTCCACTATCCCAGGTTGCTCCAAGCCCTGTCCATCCTGGCCTGGGAGATGTCCAGGGATGGGGCAGCCACAGCTTTCTCTGGACAAACTCCAGAGCGAGCACAGTAGGTTCCACTCACATCCCCAGGTACACAAAGATGCTCACAGGAGGAATTATACAATCTCTCTATGTGTGTGTATATATATCTACATATAGTTTTATTTCTCACAATCCTGGTAAGAGTTACAGATGTATTTGGGAATCATTTACAGTTCCACAGCATATGGAGTGGCCATACAGCTTGTGATGTGAGTAACATACAGTGTGTAGAGAGCACACGATTCCAACCCATCCACCCACCACTCACACAATGGGTTTCCAAAGCTACTACTAGATTCAGCTACGGAGAAAGCCTGGAAAATGTCAGGGTACAGCGTTGGGTGTCAGACAACACTGTCAGTCACAATGGGACAAGCTAAACTACTTTAAATTTTCAATCTAGTATTTCTAGTCTACCTGCATTATTGCATTTATACGCTTTTTTTGTTTTCAAAGTCAAAGTAAATAGAATACTATATGGGAAAGGAAAAAATTCTTGACTATTTTAGGATTTGAGCTGCAGCCCATACAAAGTGTCCATAGAAGCATAGACAAGATTATAAATTCAACAAGGTATAAATTAGCTGGATAGCTTTTTGTGTAGGTAGGTGTCCATTTCCCTCCAGGAAATGTGTCTAGCAGCATATTGTTTCTGAGAGCAAAAAAAACCCCAAACCTGTATGTTGAACACAGGTAAAGATGTGTAAGTGACAAGTAGGTCTGGTTGTACAGTGAAGAAATCAAGGTGTCACCTGGAAAATTACTATCATTTAGAAAACACACTCAGGAGCTGACTCAAAACCCACTGATGTTGTTGGAAGGGTGCCTGAGGCTTCCAAAGGAACAGCAGGCATTTCAGTCTGACTTCCAACAGCTTTGGATCAGTCCCTGGAGAAGTAACAGAATCCAAACAAACCAAAAACAAAATAAAAATCCCCTGTAATCTGACCTTCAGGTTCCCATCCTACAATTTTAGTTCCTCCACAAACTTAGAGCCAACTTGCACCAACCACTGGAAGAGAGTTGGTTTCCTGGGGAGATAAAACTGCAACTTTTAAAGGCTTCAATCGAAACAGTCCTGGGAAAAGTCACCAGGGTTATGAAGGGCTGCTGAAAACTCAGTAAAGCCAAATTATTCCCTTGTTGGTTGGTTGGTTCTAACCAAACAAAATTGTGTGGCACCCTTGTCCTCATCAGCTTGTCCCAGAAGCTAGGCTGTGTGAAGCAGCTGTGGCAAAACCAGGGATACGATGCAGGACTTGATGTTGGAAAGGCGATTAAAGATTCCTCTTGTCCTGGTGGGCGCTTTGGTGCTGCAGCATCATCACAGAGACAGAAAGAACCTGTACATTCATGCTTGGGGTGCTGTGCTGGGGCTGAGAAATGGAAAAGTGATGGAACTGTTTGAGAATTGCAAGCTGGGAACAACCAGAAGAGAAATGGGAACAGCCAGTCCAAAGCCTATTTAACCGAAGTTATGCTTTTCAGCAGGAAAAAATCTATTTAATTTGAAGAGCATCAAAGAGCAGAGGGCATGAGTCCCAGAGTACTGCATATCCGAGCACACATTGTCCAGAGGAGGGAACGGAGCTGTAGCACAAGGTAGATCCAAACTCATGAATTTGAAAAGCCAAGGGCTCTGATCTCTCACAAGATTTTGAGGCCTATTGTGGTCAATTGAATGAAAAGTGAATTTTAGAGGCCCAGAAGTCCCACAGTTCTCTATCACCCGGTGATACCTGATCAGCTCATTCAGATGAGACAATCCTTGCAATTCCCGCACCGTCACCCCTGGCGCAACAGCTGATCCTTCCAGACCAGCAGAAGTACATGTCCTCGATCTCAAAACTTCTCTTTTCCCTCTGTTTCTGGTGCTCCAGAGGGCTGAGGGAGCTCTGGCTGCAGCCAAGTGCAGTGTGTGCTCACAGCACATCAGCCCCTCTCTAGCAGCAGAACACCTCACACCTGACTGAAAGGGAAGGACAAGAACACGACCTTCCTGGGGATTTGTCATCCATTACAAATCCTGTGGCAGACAAGCACTCAGCCCCTTGCAGACTTAGACCCTCAAAGGTGAGGGCAGATCAAAGCTTCACACATTCCCTGCTGTGACACACAATCTGAGGACCTAGCACTGCCTGCATTTTTGGGAAACCACCCAAAATCTGCCCCACCCTTGGGCTATGGAGAGGTCCCATCTGCAGAGGTCCCTGGGCAGAAAGCAGGGAAAGGGAATACAGTGCAGTGGCCAAAGAAGGAGGAAAGAACAAGCAATGAATCAGACCAGAAACCAATGCAACCCCATAGTTCGTAGCAGCTGAAGATCTGGTGTGAACAAACATCCCAGGAATTAGGGAATTTAAAAGGAAAGCAGGTTATAGGGCTGGACTGATGGTCTCAAAAAGAAGAGGAAAAAGTCATCATAAACCCACTTTATTCAGTGGATTAAACCCCCCAAGGGTTGCTGGATGGAGGCACAGGCTCCAAGGCTTTTTGGGGCTGTCAGTCGAGTGTCACTGGTAAGACCAAAAATGTGCCAACAGATCCTCAGCATCAGCAGATTTCTCCCCAAAAGAGTAAAGGACCAAATATTTCCAGTGTAAATAGCAGGAAAGATTCCCAATTCCAACATCTTGCAGTGAGAATTTACTGGAATACAGAACTGTTATGCTCCAGATTCCTCTTCATGGTGGGAAGTGCCCAACCTGTGCAGCAGAACTGCAGCCAGCTCATGAACATGATGTGATGCTCCTTCCTGCCCCTATGGACCTCTCCCAGCTTCATGGTGAAGGGAATGACACCACAGCAAGGCCTGGGAAGGGAATCAGCATTCCTGCTCCAGCATGAAGGATGGACCAGGAGGATGGAAGTGTGAGCAGGCTGCATTTGCAGTCCTTGTCACAGCAAAGCATGTGAAAAGAGAACACAGCCACTTATAATGGCCTGGCAATTCCACTTAATCATACAAAGTTGGTTGAAGAAAATTTCAGGTATTTTTCTAACCCTTTAACATTGCACAGAGCCAGCAGGAATTCATCTGGAAAAGGCAATTAGGAGAGGTTAATTTGCATGGCACCAGAGCTTGTCATTTTTGCCTTTTTCTGAGAAAAAAAAAAAAAAAAGACGGGAAGAGGATATAAAAGTTAGCATGGCCTTACCAAAGCTATTAAGATAATTAAATAGGACTTTTTCTCTCCACTTCTCTGGTCTGTTCCTTGCAACGTCTCAGAATCTTCACCGACTGGAAGCTTTCCATGGAGCTAATTGGAATTCCAAGAATTTCACCTTTCAAACATATTTTTTCATTGCCTTCCTTTTTTGGTTTATTTCTCAAAGAATAATTTTCTTCTCCAATCTTCAGCACTGTTATTTTCAAACAATTCTAAGAATAGTTAGAAGGATGCTCAATTCTAAACCCCAGTACCATTTCCAGGAAAAGTAGGGAATATTTTAAGGCATAAATCATCTCTCACCAGCTCCAGGGGTTTTTGGTTGCACTGCTGTTGTTCATACACAAATCCTGATGCCAGTATAAGCAGGGCTGCCTCGGAGAAGAGATTTCCCTTACACTCAGCCTAAGGAATGTTTGTGTCAATTTAAAAATAAATGTGTAATTGAGATGATTTTATGATGACCTGTGATCATATCCCTGGTGCCAACAAGAACTCAAAGGCCAGAGCATGGTGAAGCCAATGGAAAAATTTCCCTTGTTTTCAGTATTCTGTGGATGAGCCTTCAAACTTTAGTCCATCAGACAGAAATGGATGTTTAATTTATTACCCAGCCCGAGGGAACTAAGAAGTGCTTCAGGGCAAGTGACTGTTGAGTGCTTTAAGTGAGCCCCAGAAAAACAGCACCTGCAGGAATGCATTCTTACCCTCCCAAAAATCTGCTGCATTATCCCCTGGCTGCAAGATTTGTTTTCATCCCGCTGCAGCACTGTTAGGAATAACAGGACTTATCTGCAAGGTATTAAATCAGTAGGAAGGGGAAGCAGAAGCATCATCCATTTCATCTCTCTTAAAATAGAAGCAGCAAAAACCTTCTACTGAATTGTCTAAGACAGCAAAATGACGTCTCTATATTCAACTAAAATTTATGATTCCCTAAAAAGAAATTGAGATCAGGTGCAATCAAGAGTTTTGGTGATAAGCTGAAAGGTCTGAAACCAGTTTTTCCAACACTGAATTTATGGACTTGATCAAAAGAGTAAACTAGCAATCTAGATCTCTTCAAACCCCAAGCACAGTCTCTGATTGGTTTTAAGTGTTAATTCACTCTCCCCATGGAGATGTGACCGGAAGGACTCCATACCACAAAAACCACACAAAGAAGGACATCAAGCAAATTAATGGCGTGTGCTCAGTACAAGAAAAGACAACTATTTATTTAGCACAGCAAGGTCAGTCATTTAAGCCTTCTGCTTCAACAGATTTGGGGCTGAGAGAGGGGGATTTGCTCCCTCATCCTGGTGCTCGCTGGACATTTTTGGCTCAGTATGAAAGCACTGCACAGCCTGGCACAGTAAGGCAGGATAGGAGGTGTTTGCAAGTCAGGGCTGCGGCGTGTTGCGGCATCTGCGCTGGATCTGCCTGGCTCAACACTAGACCCACACTTGGAAAAGCACTACAGCACAGTCCAGAATAGTCTAAAAGTGCCTCATTTTAATGCAAAGAGCCCACACAACACCCAGGGGGGGAAGCAGGGGCTCAGGGCTCCGAGCACACCACACACTCAGCACTTCACCAGCCAAACATTCCTTGCACTGAGGAGAAACCACAACTGGAAAGGAATTCAGGAGCTGCATGGCATGGTGGGAATGGTGCAGAAAAGACATCACAGACACTTGGTTTGAATGCAGGGAACAAAGGAAGGAGCATCTCCATATTGGATTCTCTCCCCCTCCCCAGACTGCAGCAATACAACACAAAGGTTTGTACACACACACACACACAGGATGTGCTTCAAAGCACACACAAAGACACAGACAGGTGTTTTCCAAACCAAACTGCCAAAGAGGTGGGTTCCAAGTGCTGAACCTGGACAGCAGACTGTTAAGTGATCACAGGAAGTAGAAAATCCTTGGGAACAGGACAGACTATGTTCAAAAATCCCTTACAAACTGGACATACCAGTTTGCCGTGCAGGGAGGGCTTGAATGGGCGACGTGCCCCGATGAGGAGCTGCAGACCCACCATCACCTTTGTGGTGTTTCTGGATGAAATTGGTGGCCTTGCATCCGAGTGCTCTAAGGGCAGGCGGGGTTTGGAGATGGAGAAGAGGTTAAGACCATTGGCTGAGAACTGTTTTTCCCTCTTCTGTTGCCAAAGGTGAAGACAAGGAAATAAAAACATTTTAGAAAGTAAAACTGGAGACTTGAGTGAAGCAGGTGCTTCACTTTCCTCCCCTGATCTATCTATGCTGGTCAGGGCAGAATAGATAGATGCTGTACCTAATGTCACACACTGCTAAAAACAATCCTAGGCCAGAGCTGAGAGGGAAGGAGGGGACAGGAAAGGTAGAAACATCTCTTGAAAACAGAAGTCACTGTCTGAAAATCACTAACCTACTTGGCAAAACATGAACCAGAGCAGGAGGGGGTGATTTCCCTTCCTTCTGAGCAATGTAAGCAAAACTCCCTGTGAAAATTTTCCTGCAAAGTTGTGCTTCAGAAATCTGAGGGGAGAGGAAGACCCTTCTGCAGGTTGTAAGTGACACACTGCTGCTGGGAGACACATCCACAGCTCATGTTAAGTGCTTTAGGCTACCAGGATCTCACCTGGAGCTGTAGCCCTGCTTTCCAAAACTCCTGTAAACCGAACACACCTGCTCCTGTCTCTGTGCTGGCAAAGGTGGGGGCATCAACCTCCAACTGCACTAGGACACGGTGTCTGATATTCCCAGAGGCCATACACCTTTGGGAATATTATCCTACTCGCCGTAGGAGTAGCCATGCATTCCAAGACCATGTGCATTCAGCAGGTGAGATTTGGAGGTAAATAAGACAGACATGAGCCAAGAGAATTGCCAGGTCAGGTTATACCTGCCCACTGTCCCATCCAGGGACTGTGCCAAGAGGCAGACACTGCATAGGCAGCACCTGAGGAATGCACACCTCCCTGTATCCCTGCAGCCCCTGAATTCATCCATCCATCCATCTCAATTAAAGGTGCATGACAGGCTCTGTAACAGAGCTCACCCCACTGTGTCACTGCCGCTTTCTAATCATCATTCCTGCCCTGCCCATGGGCTATGGCCAATGTCGAGCTCCCACTGGACTTCATCTAATCTCTGACCCAACTTAAACCCAAAATGTAAGGGGTTTTTCTAACACTGTTTTGCAGCACCCAAGAGAAGCCTAATGGAAGCTTTCAGAGGCAGATCTCCTCACCTCTTACTGTTTAGTGCTGAGCATCGGCCAAAGCACTAAACACTGTCTCTCCTCCCCGTCACAAGGTCTGGCATTAGAGCCAAAGTAGTCACCCATGAAATCAGACTGCTCCCAAGGGCTGGGAATTTGTTTCCATTTCCAAAGTGTGGATGAGTTACAAATTCCTGCTACTACTGTCACAAGAGGGAGCTAATCCACCCAGGACAGACTCCAGTGCCCATGAAAGGAGTTTCCTTTCATGGTATAAAGCAGGTAGGTCAGTGTTACTCTCATGGGGTCCCAGGTCCTCTCTGCCCCTAACACCAGCTCATGTCTCCCCATTTTCCTGTCTTCTCATGTGCTGAGAGACCACAGCCTTCAGTGGGGGAAAAAATCCAGTGAAAGGCTTTATCCAAAGCCCCCAAAAATGAACACAAATACTCCAGCCAACCTCAAGGGAGCTTGGACGGAGACCACAGCACCCTGCAAAGCCCAGCCTAACTTTAGGAAATACTAGATCTGAATCAAAGTCTCTCTATCTCAAACGCTGCCCATGTGACCCTGGCGAGCCCTGGGATCCTGAAGGCTGCAGTGGGATTTCTCCGGGCCACAGCACAGCCCATCTGGTCACTGTCCCGCTGGCAACTCAGCCAGAAGAGTGACCTGATGTGACATCCCAGGCTCACACTCGGCTTTGCCACGCTGGAGCCACCTGGGTTCCTCTGGAGCACTTCCCAGGTGGGTGTTCCAAGGTAGGACGGTGAGTGGCAGATACACAGACACCGATTAGGGATTGCCCGTGGCTGTTGGGTCAGGGAGCTGCCTCTTCCCTGCCACTGCCCGTGCACTTCCCTTGTCCTGAGGGGCTGGAAAAACACCCCCACCCCAGCATCACAGGCAAGCTGGGCTTTAGCACTCCCCTTCCATCTTCTTTACCACAGCCCAAGTTAAAAGAGAACCAAACAGAAACCAAAACACAAATTGGGACTCTGAATGGGATGTAGAACACTTTGGACTTGAAAATGGGATTGCAAGGAGGGGGTGGTGTCTCCCAGGGAGGACAGCATGGGAGGGGAGGGGACACCATCATTTACACCGATCAGGAGAAGCTGTAATCTATACACAGTGTTATAAGCCAAGATATATTACATGAAAGAACACACTGAGTGCATGGAGTTACCCACAGTGGGTCAGACTGGCACAGTTGTCTTGAACAAGACCCTGGAGTTGCAGTTGGTGTTTCTTGTTGACCTAGCTCGCTCTCTCTATATATAGCTATGTATAGAATTTCTCTGCATGCATTTGTCTCAAAAGGAGCTGTACAGCTGGGCTGGGTTTCTCATCACCACCCCATCTTGGTCTTCATTTTTTCCGGGCTAGGAATGCCACTCCCACAATCACAGCCAGCGCAGCTACCGCCACTCCTCCGACGATGATCAAGGGCTTCATGTTGTCAAAGAAGCTGCCCGGTGACTCCTTGGAGCTGTTTCCCTTGTGGTCAGAGTCAGGGGACTGGCCGCTGGCCTCCAGCGTCTCCGTGGCGGCGGGGCTAGGTTTCATGTTGCTGTGGTTGTTGGCGATAGCGGTGTCACTGCCTGCCTTCTTGGTGGATGTGGCAGGAGCAGGCTGCTCTTTAGGGGCCTCCTTCTTGTCTGCATTTGTGGCAGGCCCAGGGTTGGGTTTTTCTGGCTTCCCGGAGCTGGTGGCCTTGGCATCGGGTTTGTTTCCGCTTCGGACGTTGCCTTTGGAATCCATCCTGCGGGTGCTGTGGGCAGCAACTGGATACACGAGGCTTATCCCAGCTCTTCTCCCTTGCCCAGCTGCTGCAGGAAGCAGAGGAGCCAGCCGAGCTCAAGGCCTGGGAACAGATGTCTTGGGATGCCTTTTACGCTGGCAGTGTCCTACCTGGATATGGTACAGCACCTGGAAGGGGAAGCACAGCAAGGAGAGGTGAGTGACAGGGCAGAGCAAGCCAGTGTTGCTCTGCCTGGAGGTGACAGAGGACAGAAAGGAAGACTGGAAAACTGTTGGCTCCTTCTTTCAGAAGTGTGAACTCCATTCAAAGCATTTACTACAGGCTCTGTGCCTGTAACAATCACAGAACCAGAGAATGGCCTGGGTTGGAATGGACCTTAAAGCTCATCTTGATCATGCCACAGGCAGGGACACCTTCCACTGGATCAGGTTGCTCCAAGCCCTGTACAGCCTGGCCTTGGACACTTCTAGGGATCAGGCAGCCACAGCTTCTCTGGTCAATGTGTGCCAGGGCCTCAGCAACCTCACAAGGAAGGATTTTTTCCTAATATCGAACAGGAACATCAAACAAGTTGGACTGACTGTCATCTATGGCTGCCACATCTGGGCATCCATAGTCCAAGACCGTCCTGGCTGTGTGTGTGAGGCCATTTGTCAGTGATGACAAACTCACATCCAACCATCCAACCAAATAAACCTTACTTTGCCTTTGCTCACCTTTTCAATTCCTTCTGGGTAAGGAGAGAACACTTTTCTCTCTAGGAAAGCAGATGGATAGATCCTCCCTGCCTGTCTCACCCTCCACCCTTTCTTTTGCAGCACTATCCCAAGGTCCATTAAGGAAGTGGTTAATATGTGATCTTGTGTGATACTTTTCTCTCCAGATAGGTACTGCAGGAAAACCAGGATTAGTTCCTCACAGGTATCAGGGATAAAAGAATTATTCCTGCCAGAATTTTGGTGGAGCAACAGTAAAACAAAGTGCCAGATCCTCAGCTGGTGCAAAACAGAGAACTGACTGCATGGATTTACTGCAGAGCTGGATCTCTTGGTGATAGAGACATCTCACTCCTGTGCTCTCCTTTCAGGGTTTGCTGGACTTGCCCATGGAGACAAATAGGATGCTGGTCATCAGCTGGGGCTATCTTCCCCAGGGAACTGGTGGAAGCAGTGAACAGCACAGATGCTCCACAGGAATTCAGCAAAGGAACAAAGTGGGCTTTGAGGGGATGTAAAACTACCACAACAACCTCACCCCACAAACCTGGCAAGGCAGGGTGAGCTGAGGATGGAGCTCCTGTGGCTGCACTAAGGAGAGGGCAGTGCACTGGGCATTTTGCCAGCAGGCTCTGGCAGTTCAGCACCACATAAGCTCTGAGCTTGGGAAATAAAGAGTAACCAGGAGGCAGCGTGGGATCTGAGCCGTCGGCTTTGCTGGCTCCCTGCTGACCTTCAGGGCTGCCAGGCGCCTGCCGGGAGCTTTCTGCCTGCTAAGTGAAATCAGAGCTCATTGTCTGGATCAAGAGCTGAAAGAGGCTCCTCAAAACCCTCAGCCAGCAAAGGTTCTTTCCATAGCGGCTCAGAGGGCAGATCACTCCTCTAATGACAGGAACAAAATCCCAGGACTGCAGCAATAATCTGTGCTGCTGACTCTTTTGGAAAAGAGGCTGACAAATGTGGGGCTTTCATCTCCATTTAGGCAGGAATGGAGGAAATCTCACAGAAATTACAGGTTTTGGACTAGAGAAAAGCTGAGCAACACCTTATGGCTCCTAAGTACAAGATGGAAACACCTCCCTCTCCTGCTCTCCCTTGCCAGCTATTGCTTGGTGGCCATCAGCTGCTCCAGTGCCAGTCAGCTGGAGCTGACAGAGGGAACTGAAGCACCAAAACCATGGAATTCCATAGCTGTCACAGAAAATGCTAAGTTGGAAGGGACCCACAAGGATCTTCCAGTCCAGCTCCTCACGCTGCACTAGGCTTGGTGACCATAAAATCCCATATTTCTCATTGACTGCAGCTGGACAGTGCTTGTATTCCCTACTTTGGGATATGAAACCCTTTTGGAAAGCCCAAACTGTGCTGCTCTCATGGTTTGCTAAGTGTGTATCAGACACTTGGGCATCCTGTACTACACAAACACCACCCCAGATGCTCACCCAGCTTCAGACCTCACTGTGGCTTGGGGCTTGGGAGGGAAACAAGGGCCTGGCCAAGAGCAAGAATATTTTCCTCTCAGTGACCATTCTGGAATATTTCTGTAGATATCACCTGCCTCACCTTTTCCTGTGCTTCCAGAGACCATCCATACTGCTCTCAGCACAAGTCCTACATAAATCCAGGGCTGAGGCTGTACACAATCACTCCCAGGACTCTGCACTTCTGGTTTGGGATCAATTTGTCCTTTTTCTTTTTTTCAATCTGGTACAATGAGACACAAAGAAATAGTAAGTGGAGCCCACAACTGAAGTGGGCTCAGAGGTTAAAGCAGGGAGAGTCAGATTAATCGTGGCATAAATATTAATTTACCTTCTTTGTCCCTTTGAAACCAATTAACTGGGCCACTCACATACACTGATATTTGTATGCTTACAGCACATGGGTCAAGCATTAAACTTCTGCTCTTTCCTAGGAAAATCATGTGCAGCCTATGGAGATTGTGATGTAAATCAGAGAGGGCAAACTCACCTTTTTGCTGAGAAATGGGGACCCTGCACATCCCAGGCACCTCAGGGTTTATCCACACCCCTCAATGATCCAGATTCCTGGGGGCAGGAAAGCTGGTTTTGCTTGGAGCCTATGCTGAGCCATGGACCTTTGTCCTGTTGTCGTGACCTGCACTGCCACAAACAGAATTTCCTGATTCTAAGTGCATTTCCACTAAAAGCAACACAAACCCCTCATGCAGCTTAGAAAATGTTTTAAAAGACGTAGAAACCAAACTAAGCCAAAAATCAATATCGGCAGTTCTTAAGTGCCCACATAAAAGGGCTTTTGTCTGTGGTTTTCCATCACTGCAAGTAGCCACAGGATCACCCAGCACCTCTCCTGGCTGGCCTGGCTCACCAGCCAGGAGCCAGGCTGGTTGGCTGGCCTGGCTCCATCTCCTCCTCCAGCTCCTGGGTACCCTCATAAGCACATCCTCGTCTATCCCAGTACTTAACCCACTTCTATGTGCTCTTAGCTCCCTACCTTGGGAATCATCACTCCGCTCCATCCTGGACTTCCAAGGGCATGACCATGGGGTCATCTTTAAGCACCTCTGTCTCCTGCAGGCTGAAGAAAGAGGTGCTTTTCTCATTTCCAAAAACTAAGCCTGCACATGAGGGTTCCTCCCCATTCCTTTGTCTCCTCCTCTTCCCTCATTCCATCACACCAAGGTTTTCTCTAATGACACGTTTTCCTACCTTTGCTTTCTTCTTTATAGCTCCTCACATCTTTTTATTCCTCCCTTCTCTCTTGTCAGCTGCTGTCTCTGCCTGTCTACTCATTCCTCCCCCTTCCAGCTCCCTCTCTGCCTCCTACACAGGCAGCAGCACTTGGGAATAAGATTTTGTAGGAGACAGGCTGCATTCCCTCCATTTTCCCTGTGCCATGCTATTTCTGTTTAATAATCAGTGCCCTTTCAGGAAGGTTCACATTGCCAGAAACTAACCAGCTCTTTCCCAGGCTGGGAAGAGGAAGCTGGAGTAATAAAATCAGGGGAATAAAGGATGAAAAGGAAAGCCTTCCAAATGGCTGCTGCTGCAAAGACTGGCACACAAATGCCACAGCTCCCCTGGGATGCTCTCAAGACCAGTGCAGTCGGACTCACCCAGTGCAACAAGCTGCCCTCCACTGGAGCAACAGGCCAGCGGAGGAACAGCTTCCCTTGGCTCCCTGAAGGGCACCTTTTCTGCCTCAAATCCCAGCAAATCACCAAACACATCTATTCATCTGTCTCCTGTGTGCACAAATGAAAGCTGCATCAGTCCTGCACTAAACGCAGCGGATGAGTCATTGCTAAGCTGTGCCACAGCACAGCTCCATCAGGATGGCCCCTTCCCTCTGCAGGGACCAGCCCCATCCCATCTCCAAATCCTCTCATCCTCCCCTACTGCTTCCATTTGGAAGGAAAAGTCAGTCACTTTGCAAGACCAAGGAGCTGCTCCATCGTGTGGGTCTGGGGTACAGTGGGAAGCTCATCCATAGGGTTTTTCCCTCTGTTATGAAAAGCAGCGCATTTCCATCAGGTCCTTGACTGCCACACTGAGACTGGCAGCAAGGAATGATTTAACAACACAGTGGGGTTATGTATCAGGATTTATCCCGCAACAAAGGTCCATCCCTATACTCCAGGCATCCTCCAGTTGGAAATATCTATCTTGGAAATAGCTACTGACCACATCTGACCTGAAGCAATGCTGTGCAGAAAGAGCAGAGATGGCAAGAAACACTTTATCTTAAAATCCTCCCTCTTATCCCCTAATCTCCTCTTCCTTTCTTTGTCACTCCTGCCTGTCTGGAAGAAAGGCACTCATCCCCTTGTGCACAGGACAGACAGGCCCTTGTTATCCCTAAGGAAACAGCAGCTGGCACCAAAGGTGGCTCTGGTGCAGCAGAGGGAGCTCCTTTCCCAGCACTCTCACCATTCCACTCTCCGCCACCTGTGGTAGAATAAGGACA
>WAAE01007166.1:0-116000 GCA_013400495.1 Nicator chloris | reverse complement strand
TTTTTTCTTTTTTTTTTTGGTTGAGTTGAGTTGTAAATACCTAAATATCACTGCCCCTTATATGGGCAGTAGAAGTGTTAGAAAGTATCTCTGTTCCAATCTTTTTAATAGTCTGGTCAGTAGAAGACCTTCTATCAAAGCAAGAGATGCATATTTTGCTGTGGGACCAGAATCTACTGAGTGTTTCCTCCTTTGTATTAATAAATAGAATTGTGAGTAACTGAGAGTTGTGAATGACAGGAAAAACCTGGGAATAATGAATGCAAGTACATGCATAACTGAATTCAGAATTAGCTCCTCTGCCAGGCAGCTTTGCATTTTCCTTGTTGCTTTCAGTTATTTAAATTTCCCAAATAAAACTTGTTCTGTGCAACTTCTAGTGAAAAGAGTAAGAGGAATTGGTTTGAACAAAAGTCTGTGCCATTGGGATGAAGTGCTCTCCTCAGAGTCCTTGAGAAAATGGTTTTGGGAAATCTACCTTTTGATAGGGCCAAAAAGAAACCATAGAGGGGCCATAACAACAACAATAATGCCAGAAGCAAACACAAAGACATTTTTGCAAAGTAATGCAGAAGGACTGAAGAGCAAGATGCTGGGGCAGCCTGTCAGAAGAATCATTCTCTTGCTGCCTTTATGATTGTATGTACTAGACAGAGAGGTGAAAGACTAGAACTGAGTCACCTCTAAGGAAGACAAAAAGGTGCAAATCTCTCTGGCAGGAGCATCATAGCTGATATTTCTAAATTGATGCTTTCAGCTCTGAATACTGCAGAGCTGACAGGGCAATTGGCTAGACTGGGACTAGCAAGACAGATCTTTGTAGGGGAAATATATATGGTTTTTGTACTTGGGAAACTGCTACTAAGAAAAATGCCTTCAAAAAGAAGCATCCCTGCTATGCTTGTTAGCAGTTTTAAAGATGGCTCCAAACCGCTGGATTTCCTCTTCAGTTCCCTTTCCAGTGCTTTGTTTTTTCCCTCTCTGCACCAAGGTTGTTTACATTTCATTGCTGTGTCTGGCTTGTAGGCTATTTAGTCTCTATAAAGGACCTGTAGCACAAAAAAGGTCTAACAATGTGAGATGCTCAGTTCTTGTTAGTGCAGCTGCCAGTGGTGCTAAGGGAATTCTGCATGGGTGGATGTAGGTGCAAATTGAAAAAAATGGGGAGGTGTTGAAGAAATTGGAGGTGTTGTGAATGTGAATGGAAGAATTGGATTGTTGAACATTTATTGTCCTGCAGCAAAAAACAATTATTGATGAAAGTTTTACTCTGCAAAAAATCTGTTTCGAGCTTTGCGCGCACGAGTGTTTCCATTTGGCGTACAGATTGAAATGATGTGGAGAATGCAGTCTCTTTTAGAAAGTATCCAGTGATGGTAATGGCACTAACCTGGAATTTGTTTCTATTTCCTGTGAGTTTGGCAGAACTGGCTGGAAAAGCACTGAGCATCCTTTGCTAGTCTCACAATGAAGAGGGCTGATCCTTCACACTGTGCTTTGGGTTCCTCCGACTCTGCCAAATAGATTATCTGTTGCTTTTTCAGGAAGAAGTTACAATAATTGTATTGATTGTCTTTCATTTGACTCTTGACTGAGAGGAATAAAAAGGTTCAGGATTATTGATTTAGTTTGCACTCAAGTATGTTACTTTTGTTTTCACTTCCCATAGGACCTAATCCCAAGGCCATTTATGCAGTTGTGTAAGGCTTTAATGCAGTGAAGGTAATGCAGCCTGGCTGTGCAGAAGCCTGAATCAGCAGACATCCTGTGTGCCTATCTCCTTGCTCAGGCATCTATAAGTATATCATCTCAAAATATATCTAAACTAGATTAAGACAAGTTGAAACAAATGGATTTGTTTATTCTTTTTACGAACCAGTCTTTTCTCTTATGCACCCAAATGACTTCTAGGTAGATCTTTGTTGTATCTACCCCTGTCAGTAAACAGTACCAGAGTGGCAGGAACTCAAGGCTAGAGATTTTCAAGTGCCAAGCCTACCCTGACTTGTTCCTAAAATGCTGTCATAGTAGACAATTAGACAATTCCTAAATCTGTCATAGTAGAAATGGCCAGTGCATTGTGCTTTGGAACATGCAGTAGCAAGACTTGGGCTATGTTATCACAGTCAGCACTTGAATTTTAGTGTTTAAATATTATTTTCTTCTCCTTACACCTTATTCTGCATCCTCAAACAAAGCAGAGCTTAGACAGTAGTGATCCTAATAATTCTGTAGGAAAGGCTGTTGAACTCCATGTGAGCTAGAAAGGTGATGCCCAGCTCAGAGGTTGGAATTAAGAATTGTTTTTTCAGTGTCTCAGTGATTCAGTGTTTTTGCAAAATTGTCTTATGTAAATTAGTTGATTTTTATGCTTAATACTGATTTCTCAAATTCTTTTACTTGAAAAAATAATTAAATAAACATGTAAATATAAGCAAATTTTGGTTGGGCAGAAATATTTAGGCACAAAACACAGTAAAGCAAACAAGTAATACAAGATAAGCCCGGAAATATGCCATAAAATACAAGTAAAACCTCATGGATTAGGTTCTGTTGAATTTTAAGTGATTAAAAGATCTCATGTAGAATCAACACAATTTCTTTATCTGGCAGCTTATGCACTGTGCCTATATATGTAGTGCCAGTACGTGCATTACTAAAATCACACAATCCTGTAATGACGCAAGTTTGTCTTGGACTTCTTGGACACCTTTCTTCCATCCCTTTCAAACATTTTCACAGGAGTTACGTTGGTGCTATATCCCTCTGCCACCTCATTTTCTTGATGTTGCAAGTAAGGTGTATTAAACAGTAGGAACTTCTTTGGGGCAAAATGTGTGTGTGTTTAAAATTGTTTTATTACATTAATTCAGCTTCCACTCCAATTGAAATACTGCCTTATGCACATCAGAATTTTAGGAAGGCAATTAAATATATTTAAGTCTCAGGTATGGTCACATGAACAAAGTCCTTTCTCTTAGGATGGTTGGTACCTAATAACAGAGTCAGGATCTCTACTCTCATTTTTCACGTAGTGGATGGCCTTGGCCAATCTTTTCTGTCTTGTCCTCATTTAAAGATAAGGAGGCAGAGATCCATTGCACAGTGCTTTGTCATCTCTTGATGAAAAAAGCCATTTCATTTCCAACTTTTTGTTGTTTTTGTTATAATCCAAGTGTAGTTGTTAGTATTGTTTTATTTGAGAACATTAAGCCCTCTCCAGCCTGTGCTTTTTTCCTCCAAAAACATTGTGTATATCTACCTTATGTTCAGGAACCTTCTGGTATTTTGGAAAGATTGGAGGACAGCATGTTCTCTGTTTTACAGATATAATCATGAAGACTCTGTAAGGAACAAGATTCTTCTTGGATAATATACATCTGGCTTAGTGGTCCAGGTTCCTGTCTCCCAGCAGCTTTCATCACTAGACAACTTTGCTACCCTTTGTAAGAAAGAGAGGGAGAGGAAAAATCCCATCTGCTGCTTGTGGTTGCTAGGGAGTCACATGCTGCCCTCAGGTTAGATTGAGGCACTTTCTCTCACATTTGTATTGGTTTGGGCTACTGCTCTGTACCGAGCTGAAGTTAATTTAGCTCTTGGTTTTTAACTCCCCTGCCCAGTAGTATGGCAGCTGGACAATTCAAGGTGGGCTGCATGAATTTAAATGTATAAACTCTTAGTACACACATGCAGAAAGGGAGAGCAAATGTAGATTTTGTAAAGTGTTGCTCTTCTACTTGCTTGTTGCCTGAGGTATGCGGCAAGGATGAGGAAGAAAACTGCTTTTACTGAAGAATACTTTCACCCAAGACACTGGCAGAACACTGAGGTTTATAGAAATCTGTTCTTTATGGCTCTGTGGGGAATTTCCAAACGTATTAGCATTTTTAGGTCCTCTTATCAGCACTTCAAAGATAAAGTGGCATGCGATGAACGCTTCTCCCTTTGTGTGCCGGGTTTTACATACACTGTGCACCCAAAATAGGTAGGGAAATCTAAAAGGGATTTATAAGCAGATGTTAAAAAATGCAGTGAATGATTTTTCGGATGGTTTTTAATTATGGTTTGTCAGATGGCTTCTCATAGGAGCATAATCACAAGGCACATATTCACTGATGATTTATTAAAAGAAAAAAGAAGAGAAGGAAAGGCAGGCTGGGTAGTGTTTTTGTGAGGTACTGCTGTTGGGGGCTCTGTGTGTCTCCATAATGTTTATCTCCCTGCTCACTGTCGTCATGGAAGCTCAGAGCCAACTGGAAGATCCTGCTCTGCACGGGACTGGATTACTGACCCTAACACATGGAAAATTGAATGTATTAAGAAGCAGCCACATTTCCAACCCTAAGGACTTCAGAAGGAATTTGAAACAAAAGGCCAGAGACCTCTGAGGAGATTTTCATCCCAGGGGGGAGACTCATTTTTAAAAAACAAATTAGCATCACCATAGAGAAGCAGCTTCCAGTGACCAAAAATTAGAATACAAAATGAAAGATTTTTTCATTCTCCTGGGTGCTGCTTTCTATCTTTTTTTTTGCCAGCTGAAGGAGCTCTCTTGTCTTAAATGTAGCTGAGGTGAGCTAAGCTCTGACCTCAATGCAGTCAGTTGCACTCATATTGGAAGTGGGAAGACTAGTGACATCAGAATGTATTGCCAATCCATGGGTGAAAGATAAAAGACTCATTCTTTTATAGAGGGTTAACAACAGCACTCTCTTCATTTATATGTATATAAACTCACTAAGGTCCATGAAAGAAGAAATCTACAGGAATTAATCTAGCAGGAACAGATAGGTGGGGTTTTTCCCTCCTTTTCCTCTGTAAGGGTGGCAAATATCACAGATGTCTAATAAAGACAGAATTCTGAAAAGGTCTGTGACAGAGAACTCATGAGCTCTAAAAGCTTGGCTTGCATGTACGAGCCAGTGGAAAATGTGGATATTCTTCAGAAGAGGGATAGCCAGGAGCTTTGGGAAAAGGCTTAAAGGTTTGCATTTGGAAGTGCCAAGGGTGGAATTGCCAGATGTAAGGCGTAGGCAACGATCACGCGTCTCCTTAACTGCAGTTTGCTGCTCTGCTGCACAGATTTGTGTTGCAACAACTGGTGTTGAGGTGCATGGAGAGGTTAATGGCAGATATGTGTCTGTGTGTGTGAAATGGAGGGCACAGGACAAGCCTGAGAGGTTTGTTTTGTCATTTTGCCCCCCGGGGCAGTGGCAGGATAGCTTCTGCCAAGGAATTCTGTGGGGACTGTGTGCTGAATTAATGCAAAATGTGTTTTGCCTACCTTTTCCTATGACAGATGCTGTCCCCTGAGTTGATGGTATATGTTTTGAACTCCTCTAAGGAGCTGTTTTAGCCTTGTCATAACTAGTAGCAGATTTATAAGCTAACAAGCTTATACTGATGAGTATTTTCACCTTAGGCCTGGCTATCCAATTGTAATAATACTCTGCAGATTTTTCCCTGAAGGGTGCCTGTGTAGCCTGTCACTTCAGAGGATGTGCATTAAGCCTGAAACAACACAAAGAATAAGCAGATTTTAATGATAGCTGTTGTCATATGAGATTTTGCAAGTGAAGCATGAATTTTTGGTTCAACCAAACCAAGAGCAGACCCAGCAGTAGTCACTGTTTTTTTTATTCTTTGCTGTAGAGAAATACTAAAAATATTTAAAGCTATTGTTTTTTTATATGCAAAACACTTTATAATTATTAAACAACTAGTTCTCACAAAGTATACACTCAAAGCCAAATTTGTCAGAAACCCTCCTCAGCTCTTAGATTGTTTCTTAGTTTCTGTCATCCCAGAGTTATTCATGCTCTGTGTTGATTTGGTCTTGATGGGATAGTACAGTAGTATAGTAATGAAATAGGTAACTGCATAGTTTACTTTAAAATATCATATGCTACAACATCCTTCAGTATACTTGTGTATAAGTCTATATGTGAGCATGTGTCTCTGGGCAATTAACCATACTGACACAGCAGTTTCACCACCAAAAGCTGTGGGTTTGGACACTCTGTAGGACATAATAGAAATCTTTTATTGTAAAGGTGGCAGCAAAACATCCTTTTTTGGCTCTGTACACTGAACACTTAAAGGTCACACTTGTCAGGAACAGCAACTTTATTTTTGCAACATAAGTGAAGTGTTTTCTCCTGGTTTATGCACTTTACTCAGAGTGAATTGTGGTGTTTGTGATGGGACTTTGCACTGCTCAAATTCAGTGAGTGTTGGGTGACACACTACACCCAGTGGGGGCTCAGGCAGAGAGGCACCATTCACTCTGGCATGATTTTCATAAAGAAAGATGCTGAATCATTATCTACTCTGAAGAAATCTCCTCCAGCAACACAGTTAAGATAAAAGGACAGTAGCTTCTCAACTGTGATACTTAGTATTTATTGGTATGAGCATGTAGGAAGTGGAATAACCAAAACATTGCACAAGGTAACAGAGTAAAAACAGAGTAAAGGTAAATCATGATAGGGGAGAAAATGGAACAGAGATTTTTTCTCCGGTGCTAAAGGTACATGGGAACATGGCAGGGGGGAAGGGGTGAGAAGGGACATCTCCCCCCCCGGCACCCCTCAAAAAAAAACCAAACCAAAAAACCAAACCCAGACCACCAAACTCACCCTTTGATTAACATGGCAAAAAAGCAGCATGCTGGCATGCCTGTGTGTGAATGAGGAGAAGACAGTAGTGACAAATGGACACACGACAGACCCCCAGACATTTTTAGCTGATGAGAGGCACGAGAGATGAGCAGCTGTCATGCCAATGAAATATTACAGAATGGAAATGAACTTACAGCTGGTTGGGGTGACACCCCTGGTACTTCACTTTTATCACTACAGCTCCAGGCTCCTACTCTTTACCCAGTCAATGAGTCTCTTTATCTCCCTGCATGCATCCCATTTAATTAGGCTCACTTTAAATCAAAATGAGGCTCAATTCCAGCAAATGTGTGTTTTATAAGGTGGTGAGGTGTAGAGTAGACTTGCACTGTTCTCCTCAAGCACAGCTGAGATTGGGTAGGTTATCACTGGTACAAGAGTGATGCTGATCAGCCAAAAGCTGTGAAGGTTTGGAGACCACTAGCTTTCAAAAAATTCTGGTATCACTCTGCTTTCTCCTCTTCGTTTATCTTGTTGTTCTTTTCCATGCTTTTCTTTTCCTCTAGCACTGTACAGAAACATTGTTAATATTTTGTTCAGCTACCAGCTAACAGAATGAGGTTGCAAATAAGGGAAATACTTCTGAAGTAGCTGTGTTAAAAATATATGTCTATATACTTAAAATGCTGTGCTTTGGCGTAATGTGTAAAATATATTTGCAGATCATTTAGTTCAAGCCATGATGTGAAAGGTAGGTCTAGCTGACTGCTGGGAAATAGGAAGTATAGCCTTTAATTTTCTGCCTTCAGTGCTGAGCTATTCATGGAATTGGCAACTTTTAAAAATCTTTTCAGTCTCTATTATTTTCCATTATTCTCTAGATTTAGCAGCTTCTAAATCCAGAGGAATACTCTGGATTTAAAATATTGCCTCCAGGAACAGAAAGTCTGTTTTCCTGTAGGATGGATGTTTTGCTCTTGAGTCTATTAATTATGGCCTTTTCTTTCAACAGGAATAATTGTGTTATTAATAGTCTTTTCATGAACAGAAGAAAGGCCTCTTTGGAAGGAGAATGCTTTTGCTTCACAAAAGGTTTCTGATAGCCTTAAGGTGGATTTATCTGGTGGAGCCTTGGCTAACCTTCATATTAAACAGACAGAAACAGTTTAGGGAATTTGGGGATGTGAAGCAAATTAGAAAATAAATTAAAAGCATTATAGCTCAATAGTATAAATTAATGCAGCTGCTGTAAGCTTCATCCTGAGAGAGTTGTCAATATCTGCAAAGCTCCTGCTATGGGGAAGAAAATTAATGTGTGTTTTAACATTTGTGTTTTGCCCCACAAGAAGCAATTTGAAAGAGTCCCCTGTAGCTTTGATGGCTTTCCTTATCTTAACTCTTTCCACACCAGTGCCTTGGGTATCCCAGGGGACTGCAGAGGGACGGGACTAATAGCCCATCCCAGGCAAAGCACGTTGTGAGTAAAAGCTGTGCAAAACAGCTGCTGATGGCAACACTGATGCCCAGGCTTCCCTCTGCAGATGCTTCTCTGGGCTCCGGCTATGCAGGTTGTGGCAGGCTTGGTCCAGCAATTTCTCTGTTCTGCAAATGAATATTTGTTGAGTCTGATGATTCTGGAGAGTAAAAGTCTCTTCTGTTCTGCTAAGGTTTTATTAGCATTGGTGGGAGAAGAGCACTAACCTCCCCCCGCTCCTGTATCCCAGCCCTCTGTGGTGCCTTTCCCTCTGCAGCAACTCTTTGTGTCTGCTCTTCTCAACAGAGATTTTACTCTTGTGTTTTTCCTCCCTGACTCCTGGGGACACCTGAGTGGAGGCTCTACCAAGAGATCGGAGAGGGCAGTGGTGTGCCTTTTTTTACTCACAGAACTGAGTGAGGAGTGCTGCTCATCCTAAGCCTTCATGAAACAAACCTCCCAAAGCAGAAAAGAGTAAGATAGCAGGAATTCTGTCTTCAGCATGCATGGAGTCATTCAGAGTGGTTACGTGAGAATTGAGGAGAATAGAAAATACATGCTCAATTGCTGATTATAAAGAAGAGTCATATGCTGTTTATTTTGTCTGGTACTCTTAATATGAACAGGAACTGAAAACTGGTGGTATTTATACTCTAGCTGTACTGGGCACTCTTAGTCAGATCTGGTCCATGGTGCTCCAAGAACTGTGCAAACACATAGTAGTAAATGAGAGATTATGTTTCAGGGAGCTTGTGATCTTGATGAAAATAAAATATTTCAAAACTTGTGAAGGGATGGAAAGTTGTGATGACAACCATGATGTGGTCCATTGTTGGCTAGGCAAAAATCAGTCCCTAAGGGTAAGCAGATAGTGCCTGGCCACAGTTAACTGCTAACCTCTAAGAGAAATAAATTTGACAGAGGAACCTTTTGAACTGGTCCTGACACAGCATTTCTTGCATGAGTCAGAATTGTAGGTGACAGGGCAAAAAGCTATTTGAGTTTGCTGTTACTGGTGTGTTTGAGCATAGCTGAGTGAGACTAGCAGTGGAAACATGGGCTGTTCAAAGGCTTACTGCAGAGGCCAAGGAAGGTGTCCTTGAATGAAAGCCAGTGGAGGGAGTTCAGTGATAAGAATGATGTGTCAGAGCTTTATGATGGTCCCCGTGGAGATGAGCTTGGAGCTATGAAAATGTTGAGTTTGCATGCTGGTGCATGCTCCTCCTCTGTGATGAGAAGGAGAAGGTGATGGAGAAAATTTGATAGATTTATCTAATTCACTGATATCTATGAGGAGATATCCTAGAGCGACCACATTCCGTGGTTGTAGATAGCACAGAAGATGTTTTCCTGAATTTTAGCTTGCAGGGTCTTTTTAGGGGTTCTTGTGTCCCTTAATTGTTAATTTAAAAAATGACTTGTTGTCTTTAATACATGCTGCTACTCTTTAAATTCTAATCCTAGTGCTGTGAAATAGATTATAGCATGGTTCTGGTGGAACAAGACTTGCTTCTGGACCAAACAAGGAAACTCACAATCTTGAAAGTCCAATCGTTGCTTAATTTCTTCCTACTTAATCTCTCATTGTTTCTCCTGTAATTTTTTGTTTATTTAAACCATGAGAAAGTGTGAATGTTGGCTTTGTCTTTTGGCCTTCTTTAAGGTATTCTGTGAACTTTGGATGACTTGTAATTTCCTATGTAAGGAGAAGGATGTGCAAGGAAGACAAGGAATTGCACATATGTGGAGAAAGATGAAATAGAGCATTTGGAACAACGTTGGACTGAAAAATTCATGTTAAATGAAAGCTCACCTAGGCATAACTTCACATCTGGTATGTAGCCTTTTCGCAGCCTCTGCTGTAAAACTAGAGCAATGCTGTCTGGGCACTTTATGTGAGCACCAAACAGTATGAATGGAGTAAGGAAACCTCAAATGTGACAGCAGGTGCTAATATCTTTATTCTGCTGCACCTGAGACCCTGACATTCCCCCTCTAATGCTTCTGAAAATGCAGGTCAATTAATAGGAGCAGAGTTCTCATTTTTGATCCTGTATTTAATTCCCTGAAGCCATTATTGCCTTAAGGGAGTGGGGGAAAAGTGGAGAAGATAATTATACTTGACCTTGTGCTATGACTTGTGCAAACTCTTGGATTAGCAATGAACACTGTCAAAGCCTGGTTAGGAAGCAATGGGGGACATGACACTTCTTAAAGCATGTTGCTGAATATGCAAGTGACCAAAATTGAAATGGAGAGGACAAGAGAGAAGCAGAAAACAAATATTGAAGCCAACTCTGTAACTGCAGCGCTGTCAGGATTTAATGCCTTTTTCTTTCTTGTTGTCAGAACATCAGTGACAATCAGGAAAAATGGTACTTATTGTAGAGAAACAATTAAGTTGGGCCTTCACAACCCAAGTGATTAAAAAAAAATTAGAAATTACACTACAGGAACATGTTAGAACAGAACCTGTGATGGCTAAGCAGCAGCTGTACATCACATAGATGGAGCAGAGAACTGATTCTTATCACCTTTGCTTTTCTTTACCATTTCCCACTGCACTTTCTCTCACATTATCCTACTATTTGCATTAGCAGCTTGCATTTTGGTAAGGATTACAATGTCTTGAATAAGCCTTTTTTGGGAACCATCTGGCCTCAGATGTCAAAGAACAGCTGTAGATAGAGCTGGCTTCTAATATAGCTAAAGTTCACATCTCTCTATAACATAAAACAGAGCAGTGCCCACATTGATGCTGACATAGCAACACTGAGCCTTGGGGAGTTCTGTTTCTCCTTTTGGTTTTCTTTGCCTTCAGCCTCTTCCTCCACCAGAGATTCCCAGCCAAAGCCTGTTCACCTTGCTTGTGTGAAAATAGTTTTTGTTATCAGTACAATTATTCACTTGCATTTTTGGACCATACAGTCTGTGTCCTAAATGTAGACATTGCTTATCAAATAAGGATGAAAGGAAAAGGAGGTGATATGAAACTCCACATAGATTTCAAAATTCTGCCGTGATTTAAATTTTGCTAAATACTTTTTTTTGGTTTGTCTGAGTCTTTGTGGCACGGGCAATCCAAAATCAAAAGCAGTTCAGCAAAACGAAACACACCAGAAAACACTTCCGAGTGACACTGTAGGGCTGGATTCTGCTCTCATTTCTTGTGGTGTAAATCTGATGCAATGTGGATGCCTTACAGATTTACCTAGCTGTCACAAACTGTACCCAACCTAGGACATGAAAGTGATTGTTGTTTTCAAGACTGGACTGTGTGCAGGAGGGAGAATTTGAGAACTTGACATGATTTATGAAAATGTAGTAATTTTCTGAATTCCTAGGACTTAGCAGTAGCATTACAGCTCAGCTGGGGCTTAACATGAAGCTAGAAGATTTCAAATGCAGCATTAACAGCCTGACTGCTTCCAAGAATGGGCACGTGGTTGTTGCATTCCCTGTGTGTGGGTCCTGTGAAAGGACAGCAGTGCCACCACCCTTTCCTTTCTGTCCTGCCCCTGGGGCTTGGCACAGTGAGTGATGCTGATCTGACCCAACCCACTGCACAGGGGTGCAGAGCAGTACATAGAAACACATGTTGTCTTCATACCCTCTTCTGGCTTTTAAGAATCAAATAGAATCTGGAAATGACCTGGCTTGCTGATCATCCCTTTCTACTTCCATTTCAGTAAGTAAAAGTACCTGTGACTGCTGTGTACTGTGGAGCAAGCAGAATTGTATTTGTGTTATTGCTTTAATAATGGGCTGTGCTGTCAAAACAGAGTAAATGGGGAATGAGCAATGAGAGAGGAAAGTAATCCCCTGTTTATACCAAATCATTTTCCATAGCCCTCTCTGAATGGAACAAAGAGAGAGTAAAGTCAAGGGAAGAGGCTGCTGCAAAAACATGTTTTGATTGCTTTATGAAGAAGTATCTGTTAACATTTGTCTTTAAAATTCACTAAGCTTCATTGATTAACACTGCACTTAGCGTGGGCATTTTCCTCCAGTGCAGCTAGATTACCCTACCTCTGACCTCTTTCCTTTGTTTGTTGTTTTATTTTTTGAGTAAATTTTTGATATTGAATTGAAAAACAAAATGTGATTCACTGCTATAAGTGCTCTCTTTTCTGTATTCTTTGGCCATTGAAGTAATTGCTTGTAGGAGACAAACATGTTCACATTATGAAAACCACTCCCTTTAAGTATAGTGTATATTCAAACTCATCCTGATCAAATTTATTTTTTTAGGTAAAGTGCCCTTGCATTTAACAGAGTGCCTTGACCAATAAATATTCCAGTGAACATGAAATGAAATAGGTATTGGGCTGGATGAGTTTTAATATTTTGTACTTCCTCTGTGGAGTCTCTGAAAGTTAATCCAAACCCTGCTTCTCTTGGGCTGCCAAGTAAGGAGGAGCAGAAAGAACTGGGAAAAAATAAAAGAAGAAAAAAATCTCCAGCAAACTGCAGGGTAAAAGGTTATTACAAGATGAACAAAGTACTAAAAGGGGAGGTTAAAAACACTGCCCAACCACACTGTATGTTTATACCAGGATTACCTAATGAAAGCACAATGAGAGGAGCATGTATGATGTATGTAAGTGTGATGTAAATGTAAATTATATAATTATCATCCTACATCTAAGGACATAGCAGTGCTTTAGATTAAAGTTTATATACAAGATATATTTGGATTAAGTACTGCGTAGGTGAATTATCTGAATTGCAGGGAGCTTGGGTGATGTGCTGTAGCTACTGGGCCACTTGCAGAGCTGAGATTAACTTTGAGTAACCTCAGAGCAAGGAAGGGACTGTGGTGTCTGGTGGATCTGAGAGCAGAGCGGGGATTGGAGCTTCCCTACATGAAACGTCCATCAGGATAAAATTGCAGATCACACACAATGTTCTCATCAATTAAGGTTACAAATAATCTTTAGCTGTTGAGGATTTTTTCACTCTTTCCTGTTTCTGTTGTTCTGGCATCTATCTGAGGACTTTCTCTTGCTGTGAGATCTCTCTGCATGTCTGTGGCCCTGTGGTCAGACAGCAGTCAGTATTCAGGAGGTATTCATGAGCTAACTTGATGTTGAGCAGCCAGGTTTCACACTTGTTCACTTCTTTCAAAAAGAAACAGCTTGTGATTCTGAATTACCTTCTGTAGGCTTTTATCCTCTGGAGACCGTGTCATCCAGGGATTTATTTAAAATTGACTTTCTTCCCCAGGCCATAATTTGCTTTGTGAATGTCTGTCCAGGAGTCCTGAGTCAGGACAAGGGAAGGATAGGTACTGCCTTAGCTATTTCATGTTCTTTCACTGGAATCCAACAACTTTCTGGATTTGGGCTTTCTGGGAATTGAGTCTCATTTTTCTTTGCACCACAGTTCTTCACACAAACTCACCACAGATGTTGTTTAATCAGTAAATCAGCTGAGCCATGGTGACTTCCTGTGAGTGTGTGTTCAGGAGGCTCATCCCTTAACTGTGCCATGATGGCTCACAGAGATCTCCAGTGAGATGTCAGTGATTTCACTGGCTGTGCTAGCTTGCTATCTGCTCTCCTTGTTTTTCAATGTTGTATTAGTAATCCTAAACCAGAAAAATGATCAAAGTTTTAGTTCAGTTGCTAGTCTTTAAGAAAGCTTATTTATTTATTCATCTTAAATTCAGTTTACTGTCTTTTTTTTTTCTTCCCCTTCTTTTAAATCAGGATGTGTATTACTTGATAATTTGATCAACTCTGCAGCAGCAAAGGCCAGCCAGTGCCTCATTGCATGTTGTGCCCTCTGGTTTGAATAGTAACAGCACATTTTCATGCTGAGTTTAGATGAATTGGCTCCTGCCTGTGTGTGCTGGGCAATGTCCTTTCATATTCTTGGCATTGGTCATGAATAGGATTTTGAACATCGCTTGTAGATGTTAAAGCTTATTGTAGGAAAAATGCTCACAAAAACTCTAAGCTTCTAATAAGTGCCTAAAAGCCACAGAAGTATCAGAATTATGGTACTAATTCACCTGCTATTGGTTGCTTACTTGATCTCTAATTGCCTGTACAAGCACTTAAACTCATTCACTCATAGGTGACTTCACTTTATAGTTCTCAAGGGTTTTTTTTCCTGTCCTGCCCATACATAAGAGAACTTTGTCAATCTATTTGCTAATACGTCTGCATTCATTTTTAAAATCCCAAATATCTTTCTGAACGTTAGTAGTATTCTGACATCTTAATTAAAAAGAAGTTTGACCTATTTTTTTTTTGCCTGAAATAAATAAAAAAAAAGCTCTGTTACTGATACCGTGGTTTGCAATAGGGTAAAAAACCTCTTCACCAACCCTAACCAAAACCCTGATAAACCCCCAAAACCCCAAGACTCTATTAAAATGTCTTTTGCCTGAAGATGGTCAGAGTATTTGCCACAGTGTGATTTACTGTTTGCAAAACCAGAAACTATCAAAACTGTCCACTTTTTATTTAACAGGGTGTACTTCTGAGTAGTAACGCAAATTATAAACAACTAACAAATAACAAATCGCCATTTTTGAGGAATTACTGTGATTTGGAGATCCTATTTGATTTTACAGCAGAGTAATGCTATTGAAAAGCTGATTTAACACAGCAAGGAGGGATTCTATATGTTGAGGGGGTTTTTTGATTGTGGGCTTGGGTTTTTTTCCCAAGAGAGATGTTTATTTCAGCTGCAGATTTAATCCTTCCTTCGAAGAGAACTGGAGGATAAAGTGAGTGCCAGAGCAGCACTGTGGGTTCCTACTGTGGTTTTGTTCTTTGCTGCTGCAGTGTTAAACAAGTTTCTGTTAACGTGGTGGTGCAGGTGAAAATGCTGGAACTTCATTAACAGTCCTGCTGACGAAGTGTGAGCTAGAATAAAATCCAGTTCCTGCTCTGCTCACTGAGTTAGATTTGCAGGACGAGCAGGGGCAGAAAGCAGCATGCCTTGCTCGTGTTATTCCACTGAACAGATTTCGCTGAGACTCTACAGGGACAGTAGAGTAAAAGAAAAATAGCAATAAAAATGTGAAATCTTTATGCAGTCACATTTCTGAGTAAAACCAAACATCTGAGACCTTCCGAGTGAGACTTTGCAGGCAAATTACAATGGGTCATCTGTGCTGTAGCCAAAATATACTGAGAAAAATAACTGGAGAATGCCACATTAACAAGGAAAAGGTAAGGAAATGAACACAACGTTTTACCTTGCAGTCTGTGTAATTCAGCACAGTGTCAGAGAAGGGGCTCAGGCTCTGACACAGGCATCTGTGGTTCTACTGGTGCCTGATTTGCTACCTTCTTAATTCTAGCATGCATAAAATGGATGGTCTTGTGGCCAACAGCCTCTCTAGGTCTTAGGAATAAATTTGAGTGAATAATAATGATTCTTCCAATTTCCTAGTTAGAATGAACTTAAAAAATTGGACACCAAATAAAATGTTTTAAACTAGTTAAAAGCCATTGAGTTTCTTTTTCCTGCCAATTGTTCCCCAACTCTCATGTGAGAGTAAATTCAGTGCTTTGAATGTACTCTTGCAATGGATAGTTTTAATAGACAGGCAGTGACAAAGGAAGTTCTGTCCAATTAAAAGAGTAGCCAGCTCACTGATGAATTGCAGTAGATGCTAAAGGAAAACTTGGTTTTGTTCTGCTTTTCATAATCTCTCTGGTAGAGCTATTTTCTAAACAACATTTTACATAAACCAATTTAACTCATGTTAAAGAATGCCTCAACATATTTGTTAAGAGACATGAAGAAATAAAACCTTTTTCAACAATGGGAGTGCATCTAACAATTCACTGTTCCTAGGTATCACAAATACAGAGGAAAATGAAAAATAGAAAATCACAGTCAGGTGAAGATGGTAACAACAGAAATTCTTTAAAAACCAGTGCTTCTGATCTCTTGGCAATGCAATCAATATATTCTCTAAAAGATTTAAGGCAGTAAGAGTTTCTTTAAATAGTAGGGTGGCTTTGAAATTCCCTTTTATACCTGGGTAGAGCAACATTAAATCAAGAGGCAGCATCATCAAACTTGCTTTGACTGATGAAAGAAAAGGGGTGTGTTTCTTTTTTTTTTTTTTTTTGTCTCCAAGAGATCTTGCTAGCTGAAAGTAATTTGTGACAAAAATCAGATTTTGTATCCCTATTACCTTCCTAGGGAGATCTTTGCAGTTCTAACCAGTACTTTGCATTTCTCTCTATAAATCACCAAAATCTTTACTGTTTTTCACTCAGTCATAAATACTGGAGACTTTGCTTATTTCCCAGGGCACACTTCAGATGAAGCATAAAACTTAGGTCATGAACACTGGTGGTAATTAAAGATCCGTGGTATGTATGTTCTAGGTTGTTAACTTGGGTATCTGGGCAAAATTCCAGCTTGGGTAATTATGTGCGGTCTCGCTGACTTCTGTCATCAGCTGCCACTGGGTAAGGTATTGCATTCAGGTCCTGTCCTACACCAGTGTATGATATTATTGTGTGTGGGTTTATGAGATCCTCAACATGAACTAGCCATGTGCACTCACAGCCCAGAAAGCCAAATTTGTCCTGGGCTGCATCCAAAGCAGTGGGAGCAGCAGGTGAGGGAGGGGATTCTGCCCCTCTGCTCTGCTCTCCTGAGACCCCACCTGCAGGGCTATATCAGCTCTGGGGTCCCAGCACAGGAGGGACAGGGACCTGCTGGAGTGAGTCCAGAGGACACCACAAGAAGGCTGAAGCTTCTCTGCTGTGAGAGTGAGAGTGAGAGTCCTCTTCTCTAGGCTGAGAGTGTTGGGGTTGTTCAGCCTAGAGAAGAGAAGGCTCAAGGAAGACCTTCCAGTACTTAAAGAGGGCTACAAGAGAGAGATAGAAGGACTTTTGACATGGGCATGTAAGTGATGAGACAAGGGGAAGTCGCTTTTAACTGAAAGAGGGCAGGTTTAGGTTAGATATTAGGAGGAAATTCTTTACAGTGAGGGTGATGAGGCACTGGAGCAGGTTGCTCAGAAAATTGTTGATGCCCCATCTCTGAGAGTGTTCAGGGCCAGGCTGAATGGGGCTTTGAGCAGCGTGCTGTACACTGGAAGGTGCCTCTGGCCATGACAGGGGAGTTGGAACTAGATGATCTTGAAGGTCCTTTCCAGCCCAAGCTATTCTGTGATTTTGTGATTCTATTTGTTGCTCAGTTTCCTGGGCATGTGTTCTAAGAACAAATTTACCCTTTGAAAAATCGCTAATGATTTTACGTCTGTCTTGTTGCCTCATAAAAACATCCAATTCTAACAGAGCACATCCTCAACACTTACTGAAAGTCAAGTCCCTTCAGTATTCCTTGTGAAATTAACCATGTGAAATCACCAGTTATTTTGGAAAAAAGAAGCTTTCATCAGAAATTCAGCCATTTCTGAGCAGGTTTTGTTCACTCCTTTTTTCCCCCCAGATATTCCCTCCTCCCAGTAACATTGAATTTCCCTGAGAATACATGTATGTTAGTGTCAGAGAAGAGTCAAGGAGAACTGCAGTTCATGCTGTCTTTATGGAAAAAAAGTCAATCAGTAGAATTGTCTTAATGTATTTGTATATTTATAAATATTGACACTGTGTTCCACTGTGTTATCTGAATGTTAGGTGAAAGTTTTTGAACATCTAAATCATTAATAAAATTTAATTAATCGAAATCTGTAACAGATTCTAGTTCAAGGAAATAATGCTACTTTTTATTCAATCAATGCTTTGTGAGAATTGGATTTTGTCTTGCTCATGCTCTGCTGGCAATTACTACTAAGTAGCAAATTCCTGAAGATATTGGAGGCATAGTTCTAACAGCGTCTTATGCTGCTTAGAACAGAGGGCTAAATATAGCTCTGGTCATTTTTATTTTTAAAATTGAGTTTTATCATAAGAATAGACTTCAGTGAAGTATCCCAAGGGACTACTGTGATGAAGTTAATATAGCAGAGATTTTATGTTTGATAACATCACCTGCAGCGAACTGTGCTGTCACCAAAAACATTCTGCCATTATGGAAATAACCTCCTCAGGCATAATTTCTGTGGTTTCTTTGAATAACAGGAATGGAACTCCAGAATGAAAATTTAAAAAAAAAATCAGAGACTAAATATTAGTGGGATTTTATATATGTATATATATATAATGCCTCAGAGAATAGGACACTCACAGACAGCCTCACCATCTGTAAATCTGATGCTGGGACTGTTGACTACTTACACAGACTTTCCTTTCTGGTGTTGGAGACAATCATAGCAGTTAGTGTCATGGATTCTGAGAAGTCATAAAAAGCAGAGGGGTTTTTTTGTTGTTGTTGTTTTTCCTTTTTTCTGCTGCATTTTTCCTGTTAAAGAGGAGGTAAAAAAATGGAGAANTTGTTGTTGTTTTTTTCCTTTTTTCTGCTGCGAAAAATGGAGAGGATACAGTATGTCATCAGATGTGATCAGAAACTCTCCTTCCTGTTGTGGTGGGACTAGCTACAGTTCGGGAAAATTCTTGATCCTTTGCTGGTATAAAGGACATAAAAATATCAGTAGATATTAGTAAAAAACTTTTTCACCATGAAAGCCATTGGTGGTTAAGCATTACAACAGTTGTCCAGACATGTTGTGGGATCCTCACTGTTTCGCTTGGTACAACCCACAACAGCCTGCTCTGACTTGGAAGTTGACCCTGCTTTCATCAGAGCATTGGATCTTCTGACCTCCAGAAATCCTTTCCCTTATGTTTTACGCTTCTAAATGTGCGTCTGGATACTTGGAAGTGAATTTATCACTTGTTTTTCCACTAGCTTCACTAACTTCTAACTAAAAGATCTGTCCATGTGCCATTACAGCAGGTGGAGATGTTAATTTTGACTTCAGTTGGAATTAGTACATGTTCTAAGTCTCGGTAGTCCTGTTCTAGTGCCCATTAAATCAGACCTTATGACTCTTCCTCATTTCTCTAATTTCTCTAATCTATTTATATGTGTGACATCTATAATAGCGTGTGGGAGGCAGTTCCACAGTATTACTGTATGAAAGAATCACTATTTTGTAGCCTAAAACTTTACTGTTTTATTTGCATTCTTTCCCATTGCCTCCCCTCTGAGGCTTGATACGAGTTTGTCAGGCCATTTATATGAAGCAGAAACATTAAGAAAAACATCTTGAATAAAAGAGCTTAGTACATAACACTGGATTGGGAACTGTCAACCATGACAGAGGATGAAAGTGTTGAAATTTAAATAAGCATCCTGGGCAGTGATTTCTGCCTCATCCTCAACACTAATATGCTGTGGCTGTGCTGGTAAGACATTCTGCATGCAGAAGTTACAGCCTCATCTCAGAGCAGGACTGGTGGGCCATGGAGTATTTCTCAAAACTTGCTGACTAGCAGCGAGGGCTCGGCTGCTTGAAGAGCATCCTTCCACCCTGCTGAGGAGCAGCCTGGTAGTCTTGTTGCTTCTGAGAGGAGCCAGATTTGAGCTTGTGACCTGGAGGTGAAAATCTCTGTATCCCATTAGCTTTTCTCTGGGGGATGTTCAGTCTTTCAATTTTTAAGTGTTTAAGGTTTGCTGGATTTTCTCTGATGGCTGCATTTGGCACCAGTGAACCGTTGATAAGAAATGAAATCAGACCTGTTCCCCTGAGGTTTTCTCCCTCACCCTCTCCACTTGTAGCTCAACAGTTTGGATAGTGAAGAAATCAGTTACCAACAGTGTATAGTAGTTGAGCAGAAAAATGTCCTCACATCTCTCTAAGAGTCCTTAGCTCCAGATCATAGAGGACACTGCTTGCAATGGCTGGAAATATGCATGACTGCAGCAAGACAAAAATGGTAATGGCTCAAGTCAAGCTGGGTATTGGAGCCTTCTCAAACTTGGCTGTTAAGCAATTTGCTGGTGGGAATGGGATCCATCATTTTTGTACCTACTTCCCAGACTGCTCTTTAAAGCACCTAGCCTATGGCAGGATGTCCCTGGGAGATGGGAGAGAGAATGTGGCCTCTCTGTGTCTATGCAAGAGACAATTGAAACAAATAAAAATGTTGGCTGTAATAAGCAAATATGGACTTTCCCATGAGCCTAAATGTTTCTTCCTGGAAGGTTTATAATATAGGAAATTCTTTCAAGCATTTCTGTCTTGAATGATGTGCGAAAGTGAGTGGTCCTACTTGAAAGAACATAATATAAAAAATGAACAGTGATATTAACAAACCAGCTGGGTTAAATTTTTCTCAGGTGCTTCTTAGTACAGCCATATTCAGCAGCCTGTTATAAAGAAGCCAAGGAAGATGTCTTGTGCTGTGTATGGAGAGTCCGTTTGAGCAGATAACCTGAATGTGGGAATCTGCCACTACAGCTGATATGCCACCAGTGAAGCTGGGTGACATTCCTTGTGGAGCCTGACAGGCGGCCTCAGTGCAGTGCAGCTCTGCCAGCTGTCTCTCTTCCATGGAGTGTAGCACAGTCCATTTAGATTCAATTTTGGTTTTATTCTTTGATGAGTGTTTAATAACCATTTCCAAATCTCTGCACAGTTGGGAAGTGACATTGTCAAGAACAGGTGCAGTCAGCTGAAATTATGTGATAATGCTTGTAACAGCCCTGGGAAGATGTAAAGCGGAAAAGTTTTATTTCCGTCAGGGCAGAGTTAGCTAAACGGAATTGAGTTATCCCAGGATAAAATAATTATCCTCTTGCTTTGTCTCATTCATCGTGAGAAGAATGGGATGGGATTTTGGTTAGAGATAAAAATTCATATATTCTCATCCCAGCTTTTAGATCGGCTTGCTGGATGACATTTGAAAAATCACATGGACAAAATTTTGAGTTTATTTCTTCTACAACCAGGTGCTTATATAATCTATCTAGTTTCTTAATGTAAACCCACAACTTTGCTTTTCATTCTGGACACCCAACATTCCCAGCACTTGCTATTTCTGTAATGAACTGTATATTTATACAGACATTCGTGACTGAATGTTTCACCTTTATGTTTGCTGTAGGAACTCTCTGGGTTTCCAGGACAATTAGTGGAACTTAGGGGAATGTAGAAGCATGCAGCTTCTGAAATAATTCTTTTATTTCTTTGGTTTTTTTTCTGGTTAAATGGGAGGCAATAATTCATACGTCACTGCATTGTTTTTAGGCTTTTAATCAATTAGAGTTGGGTCCTGCAAGATCCTGAACATCATTGGCTCTGATGGATATTAGTAGCTGATCATGAAGAGGCTCATGAAGGAACCTTAATATTTACAATTGCTCCGAGATCTTTGCTTTGAGGTGCTTTTCAAGTGCTCAGGATTATTAAGGTCTATCCTAATGGTAGGAACACACTTCTCTGTCAGTGGGGATGAACTGTTTGTGGCAATGTTCTTTTATTCACTGTATGTTTTACTGCTTTTTCTCTGACCTTTTCCATTGAGTGCTTCATATAAATGTTTTGGTGAACTCTGAGCACTCAAAAGCCTTCCTTCTTGCAACACTCCACTCTCCTTTTCTGTTTTCTTTTTCTGATACTCCACCTTTTTTCTTTGCTTCTTCAGTGCAGAAAAACAGCAGCCACAGAAATCTCTGTCTTTTAGAGCAGAAGGATTACAGGGGTTAGATGTTGCAAAAGTATACATGGAATGAATAATTCCCATTAGAAAATCAGTTCATTGGCTAAGGGAAGGTTGTTGGGAAGGAAGGGAAGAAAAAGATTTACTTGAAATTATTGTTCCCTGTTAAGTCTTTGTTAGTGTGAACAGCTGATGCCTGTGGGAATTCTCTAAACTCCTTGCCTTAACCGTGAATCCCCTCTTCATTGCATTAACTCCCTGTTTGCCAGGAGATGGGTTGCCTCAGTAGGTGGCAGTCTCTTTCCTCAGTCAGTGCAGAGGCTGTGAGCCGGGGCAGCAGGGCGGTCCTGCGGATGCCCTCGTTGGGAGAGGACAAAGCCCCCAGCCCAGTGAACTGGGCTCACTCAGGGTTGTGCACAGATTCCATGGAAATTCGTGTGTTCCACCCCAGCGGCCTATAGCTCTCATTAATTGCATCTCATCTTTCCAAGTTAACAGCTGCTCCTTTTTATTGTACCATAAAGTTTGGAAGCAACAGGGACATGAGATCCAAGCTCTGCCTCACTAACAGTAGCTTTGCATGGCTGTTGAGCCTTGAAGCTCCTATTCATTCACACAGTGGAAATGGAAGGTGTGTCAGTCCCAAAATACTGTCTTTAGCAATGTGTTCATCCAAAAATATGAGAAAAAGCCAAAGGAGGTAAGTAATATGGGGAAAACCCTAAGGACAAATGACATATTGGGAGGTGTACTGCTCCCAAGCAAAACTTCTCATACAGACACAGATTTCCTCATGGAAGAGAAGCTATTTTTCATTTCATTCACATTATGATAGTTGCAGCAAAAACTGCACTGTTTTTAATATAACACAAAAAAAATTTACTTTGTATTTTGTTAGTAATAATTAAATCTTAATATTTTATTAAAATATTTTAGGAAGAAATGAAATCTGGTATGCATTCCTTGTTAAAATATTAAAAACTTTCAGTCCTAAATTAATGTATTATTTTTTAAAAATCACTCATGAGACTTAGAAAGAATAAAAAATGTAATTTGAAGTTGAGGTTTCGTGGCTTCTGAGAGAGATTCGACGTGATTTTACTTAAATCCAAGAGAAACTGGTGTGATTTTAAACAGTGCTTTTGGTTTTCTTCATGTTAGCTTTGAAGGCAAGTCAGCTTCCAGTACCAGACACCATCATACAATGGCAGAAACTCAATCCTGGAGTTTCCAGCTGAGTGTCAAATAGTAGGATAGATTTGAAGATAAAAACTCTGGTGGTTGTTTGGTGTGGTGTTTTTTGTTTTGTTTTGGTTTGTTTTTTTTCAACTTTACTCTCATCAGCAGGTGACCAGAGCACCAATGTGTCTGTGAGACAGCAAACCCATTACTAATTGGGCAGCTGCCTGTTACATCAGCTGGAGTCTGTTAGACCTCTCTAGTTTTCAGTCCCATGCACTGTGCACAACAGCAGTCAGGCTTGGAGGGCACAAATATATGAATGATCCTTGTCTTTCTTCCATTAGTACAGAAGGACATACAGGCCTGAATAGATTAGTTACAGAGTTCACTCCAAAATGTCCTAGCTTACTATAATTTTTGCCCTTTGAGCTTGAAAAATAATTGAAAAGCTTTAGCTACTAAATAATACTTCTAATTTTGGAGCCTCTGAATAAATTTTAGTTAAGTATTTTGCACCCTGCATACTGTATGCTGTCATAGTGTTACTACAACACCTGCTTCAAATTCTTCTCTCTCCTACCTGTCAGTGCATCATTTCATGCTCCACTAAGTGGTACGAATAGCAAACCCATCTGTTCATTACTCATGTAGCCATTGTGTGAAATATGAATGAAACATCTCATGTCTGAAAAGAGTCATTGTCAACTGAGTCCAGCTGGTTTGGCTGTATTCTGCCCAGAATCCAGAGTCCAGTTGCTTCCTGCAGTTGTGCTTAGTCTCAGCTCAGTAGCAAATGTCTAATCTGTTACTCAAAATCCTCAGTTTATTCACCTTCATCCCCCTGAAGTGTACTTTGGGGTTGAGATCCTGGCTAGGACATTAACTGTGGCATGAGGTCATTCTTTGATTTTATACTTGTATGCATAGATAAGGGAATAATATATGTGTGTTTGCTTACAGATGAGGGAAAGAGATAAACTTGTTATGTACTACAGGAAGTTAATGAATGTTTTAAACAGCCTGTTTTTTCTCCCACACTATCTTTGCTGAAATAAATTCCATTTGCATCAAAAGTTTTCTTGACCAGCTCTAGAGTTCCATTTCCATCAAAGCTATTCGAACTGTTCAATGGTTTGGCAGAAGGGATTGTTCCTTGGGAAGCCATCGTTGTCAGTACTACAGATCAGACGGCAATGGCTTCTAAAATAGCAGGTTAATATCCCTGTCTGACAGGATTAAATGCCTAACAGTAATTCTTGCTTTAACAGCTATCAGGGTAAGTGATGCCATATGCAATGATAAAGATGTGATATTGTTCAGCTTGTCTTCTGGAGAATGATTAAATGACATGCTTTAAATCCTTTGTGGCCTCACAGTCAACAGTGGAACAGAACAGCTAAACTGTAAGTGAGGAATAATGGCTAAGTTACCTACCTGAAACTTATTTTTTACTTAGAAGGTGCAGGCAGAAGGAACAACACGTACTCTTTTCATTTGTGACTTAACAAACTGATCTGTTGTAAAATCTGACTCTAGTGCTAAGTTCCCCACACTCCTCATGAAGCCACTCCTCTCTTTGGGGTGGAAAAATTTGCATGACAACACATTCATCAAAACCTGAGCCTGCATCATCCCTCTGGACCTTAGGGTAAGAATCTGTTTTTGAATTTAAATATCTGAATAGAGTTGTCTAGACGTAAAGGAAGCAGGAGGCAAAAATTCCTTTACTAAGTCAGTAAAGATCTCATTGCAGCAGTCTAAAGTTATCCAGCTTGTGAAGAAGTAATGCAGTCTAGGGCTGTTCAGCATTGTGTGCTGAATGCTGACATCAGATATAAAAGCAGTGTTTGGAGTGGTAGTTTGGTCTGCTTCCATATTTTTTTGTTTCTAGCATAGAATCAATCATTCATAATAGGATATTGCAGAAGATAGTGTTGGGAGAGATCTCAAGAGCTAAAATGATCATCAAAACTCCAAAGTCAGGATTAGCTGTGCCAGTATATTTGGAGAAAGCCTTGGAAGGGTAGACCACTGCTGGTAGGTGCTTGGGAGCCTCACCCACCACTGACATGCTGATAGTCCCATTGACCTGGATTCTGTTCCTGGTGTTTGAGGAGCTTCTCTTCATGCTTAAGTTTTTCTCCAATATGGAGGTAGGAAGAAAGTACTTTAACTTTGGTGTCTTTTGGCTGTTAGTCTATAGTTCCTTAGATTCTTTTGAGAATCACGTATTATTTCACATACAGAAATGACATCATTAACCAAAAATATTAGGAATTTGAGAATACTTTGATTAAATTTTAATATAAGATCATGTGTGTCTTTTAAAATGAGAAGTAACTGTCTGGCATAAATCTTCTTAATCAAGAGCAAAACCTGTGATTTTTCAGTTTCTCTGTTGTCTAGCTTTAAGAGATACCCCTAATGGTAAATTAACCAGCTAACAATTTACAGTAAGATAAAATATAACCTGCAGGTTGCATTATGTACAGTTTCCAGGCTTCCAAGATATGAGGTTTGGGTCAGCCCTAATGTTAAAAAATGACTCAAAATTCAGAATGCTGGAAAGCTGATGATGTTTGCTTTGCTTAATAAAGCAAACTGTAAGTCAAACATTTAATCACAGCACTCTGGTAACAGGGGCCCTGTTTTAATACAGCTCTTTTATTGGCCTCTTTGTACTTCAGAAATAATACAGGCGATCCTGACGGATAAGGCGTTTTCAATGCAAGTCTCGTGGAAGTTTTATTTTCAGACACAGGCCTTCTATAACAATATGAATCACCAATGTGAGAGCTGTTCTGATCTATGGTGGTTTTTTCAGTAGGGAAATAACCTGCTGAGTTTATTAATGTTTGTCTAATTTACATCATTAGAGTCTTTTTTTAAATAGCTCTGACTGTTTGCTTTATTGCCGGCACATGTGTAGAGAGGAGGGATACCAGAGTGTGAGGCTGCTCATTTCTGAGTGGGGTGGGAAGCTGAGCCTCACGTCCTCCTGGGTGCTCCCCAAGCAGGAAAACCTTTGAGGCTTCAAGCTCTGAAGGCTTGCACACCCCTGCAGGTGTTCATGTCTCAGTGTGGTTTTCCTGGTTCAGCAGACCTTTGTGGCATCGGGAGAAGAGCAGGGGAGGCAGGAGAATGGGGCTTGTGTGCTCACCAGGGAGACAACACAACGCAACACCCATTTGAGTTTCAAGATTTTAAAGGGGAGTTGGTGATATTCCTCTTACAGGTGTTGCCCATATCAGCTGGCAAAGGGGGATTTTTGCAGCTCCTTGTGTGCTGGTCATTTGGCAGTGCCTGCAGACCTCAGCAGGATTGTTCTTGAACTGCTGTGGTGGAGAGGGGGCTCAGCAGTGGGAATGCTGTGGTGTTCCTGAAAGGCTTGCCTGGCTCCCACCCTACCCTCTCAGGGGTGGAGTGCAGGAGGCAGTACCATGTCTGTTACTAACACTGTTAGCAGTAATACAGGTGAGGCTCTTTACCTGAAAGGACTTCATTTGCACCTCAGAATGAAATTCTGTTTTGTTTTTTTTTTCCCTCCTTGTTCATTCTCAAAGGGAAATAAAGGAAGGGAAAAACTAATGTACAGTTGGAATCTAGCAGACTGAGTTGTCATCTTGGTTATTCTTTGTTAGTGAAAATCTGGAATCTCTCTTTGGTTTGCTAGTTACTCCAGATTTACTACAATGAGATAAGAATTTGATGAAGCTGCTATAATTTTTGTGAACTGTTTGTAAATGCTGTCTCTCTGTCTACACATACATAGGCAATATGTGGACAGTTGTCTGTACTTCACTAAAATCATACTTCATTGTTGTAGTGGCAGAGCTAATTCAACTCATAGGTTCTGTGACTAAATCCTTTTTACCTGAGTGAGAAAACTTCAATGAATTCTCCAGTCTGAGCTGTAATGCCTGTTGAGTTTGCCCCCAAGAAGCAGTGAGGTGCTGTGCCCCAAAGTGCATCTAGCCAGGCTGGTAAAGCAGAGGCTGAGAGTTGGAAAAACCCTGATCATTTCTGTCTCTGAGTTCATATTAAGTTTCTGAGTTAAATTTAACTCTCTCACTCATACAGTGTTATACAGATTGCTTGAAGAATTGTGTTTGAATGACTGATTCTCTTTGTGTCAACACATTGCAGAATTTAAGGTTTTGAGGGTATTTAGATTTTGGATAAAAAGGAACTCTGAAGGAGCTGTTTAATCAGGTATGCTGGCTGTACATGGTTCTGTATTTGTAGACTGTAAGGACGAAGTTACAGGCAACATATTTTCTTCTTTTTCCTGGGTAGGAAATTTTTTTTCTTCACTTTGTGTGGACAGCTGCTCAGCTGCAGGTAAAAAATGTTAAAGTTTATGGGACTGCCAGCTGGAGCCAATTAAAATCTAATGGACCAGAGTTGGCACTAAAATATCTTATTCTGCCCTAGCAATGTAGAGGTTTGTTCTGCTGCTTGCACATGATTTAAAAGGTTTATAGTGTTGTAAAGGAACAAATTTGCTTACCATTTTGCAAACCAAATCATGTTTGAATTTAAAATCTGACACAGAAATATCATCATTTGAGTCCTCTAATGAGGTCATGGTTCTACCAAGCATGAAGAGTTGTGATGGAGGGACTGTCCTAGCCTGACATCCTCTCCTAAATCTGTGAGATGGAAGCAGGGAGCTGAAAGACTTGCTTTGGTCACACCAAGGATCTGCTACATACCTGGGGAAAAATGTGGGTCTTAAAAAATTGTCTTAGTTCTGACTGCCTCAAGCAAAAGAAACCTAGGGAAAGATGAGGAGCTTGAGTTACAGTATTGGAGAGCAAAAATCATCATTATTGAGAGTAACATGGGCAAAGGGAGACACGGATCAGGTGTGCCAGAGGGACAGAATACAGAGTAAGAGCTCAGCAAAAAGAGTTGAAGGAGGTGTCATTTGTTCTTGAGAGGTATGATTCAAACTTGGTTCTTTGTGCAAACCTAAACACTTAAAAGGGATTTTTTGCCTTTTCAAAATGAAGTATTTTCAAAGACTGAATTGAAATTTTTTCACTTATTTTTGAAGGTGTGGAGAATTTTTTTTTCAAAACATACAAAATTCACCAACACTGTGTGAAAAATGGCTCATGTAGGCAATCTTTCTATCTAGGAAACCTTTCAATTTCTTAACTTTGTTGTAGTTTACATAAATCTAATTTCATGTTTTCAGTGAGAACATTTCATCCAAGGTTTGAGTGATAAGCAGGAACTCAATTGCATGGGATTGTTTCTCCATGTTCTAAAAGATTGCTCAGGGCACAAAACATACCCTGATAACAAGAACCTTGGTAATCCTTGGTAGATGCATGAAAAAGGAAAGAGATTATTCTTGAGGCCTAATCCTGGAGGATATTGTCCCATGGTTTCTACAAACAAACAGGCTGTGCATTTGAAAGAATGAGAAATGTGAATAGTGGGCATTTGAAAGTGTCCAATTTCTCTGTTTTGCCATTCATGGAACAAATCTAAGCTGCTTTTAAGCATTTTGTCACATATTCAAAGATTCATGTATTCAAAGATTGGTCAACCGTTGCCACTTTTAATCCTGAACTAATAATTTTTAACTCAGAAATGGGTTATGCCATGCCTGTGTTCTTATGTGCTGCAGGTGGAGAAGCTGCTTGCTCTAGAGGGCAAAGAGAAAAGAGGATTGGGAGGAAAACAAAAGAGCATGAGAAAAAATTGAGTTTCGAGATAATTGTGTGGAACAGATTATAAAATGCCTGAAAAATTTGTCTTTAGATGAAGTGCATCAAAATGTCCAAGGAGAGTCACAAAACCTAGAGTGCATCTAGTGTAATGGTGTCTACAAACAGGGGTGTTTGTCTTGCTTTAACTTGTCACAGTGTTTCACTGCTTCCTGGGTGACCAGTCTGCTTATGGATGAAATACTTTCTGCTCCTGTTGGGATACAGGCAGTTACTCGATGTCTTGGTGGAATTCCAGCCTTGGATGGGTTTGCGTTGAGGAGCATTAATTGTTAGACAACTCTGAGGTGAAGATGTGGAGCTCAGGGAAAACTGTCCTC
Organism: Nicator chloris; assembly: GCA_013400495.1. Taxonomy (NCBI): domain Eukaryota; kingdom Metazoa; phylum Chordata; class Aves; order Passeriformes; family Pycnonotidae; genus Nicator; species Nicator chloris. The sequence continues at coordinate 87,113 of WAAE01007166.1, read as the reverse complement.
AAAGGAATGAGACTGGGACCAAGCCTAATTCAGTCTTAATTTTCATTATTTTCTATAGTTTTCCCTTTTTTTTTTTTTTTTGGAGAACCATTTCTATGTATTTTTGAGACAATAAGTTAATTAAAATACAAGTAATTTCTTAGAGCTTTACACAGTTAAAACTAGGTAGTTTTCCTCCTTATGATATATTCAGTTCCCCTCAATATTGAAATGAAGGATTCCAAGAGAAGTGGAGATCATACAGCTACAGTTTGGTTCTCCGATACAGGATTGAGACACTCTCATGAAACCATTGAAAGCACTCCATAGATGGTATTATTGTGCCTCTATCAAAGCCAGAGCACTTCCTTCTCTTAACTTCTCAATGTGTCACTTAAAATGGACATTAGTATTTGAAGAGACACAAAACTTCATAACATTATTAACAGCTTCATAATGTTAAAGAGAAATGTATAACCTAATTGGGGAATAAACGTAGACATTTTTGGCTGTGCTTCAGACAGTAGATTTATTAGAAATACTGTAGTGTTCTAATTCCTAACCTATCTCTTTTCCCTCAGTTTACAGTAAGGTTCTCCAATTGCCTCTCTCTTTTGAAATTGGATCTTTTTAGGTACCATTTTTTTAGTGAACATTATGAAGGAAAAAGAAAAAGAAACCAATCCCAACCAGAATATGGATGATTCATTGTAAGAACTACTGAGGCTGTAAAAACCCTGGGAGGGATTCTGACGAATTGGCATATCTCCTTCCACATCGATAAATTTGTCACTGGTGGAACTGTTTATTCCTTCGCAGCTGTGTGATTTATGCTGGACCTTTTGTACTGCTTATGTGGACCTATAGCTCATCCTCAAACAGTAGAAGATGAACTCTGACTAATAGATCCCAGTGACTGTCCTACAATTTATGCAGGAACAGTGTTTTAAAAGGGTAGTGTGCATGATTTAAGTAGGATTTGAGTATATAGCCATGGTTTGTCCTTTGCTGTCAGCAAAGCCATCCTAAGTTCATTTCTTTAAAGAAGCTCCAGGCCAAATGTCAGTAAAAATTAAATCAAGCAGTGATGTAGTCCCGTAGGGAAAATGTATTTCAATTGTGAGGTATTCATGGATATAATATGTCATCCTGTAGTCTGTGACTGTTGGGTGCACTTACAGGCAATGTGGCTTGGTAATTGCTACTTGTTAAGAAATTTGGGTATGATAAAAAATGACCTGCCAGGGAGAGAGACAGTTTTGTTAATTTTATTTATGAGACTTTCGTCAAAATTGGAATGATGTGTGTATGTAGCAGAAAATCCTCTTTGAAACAGCATCTTTTATTAAAGAACATAGTTTTTGTCTTCCAGCAAGGAGATACCATAAGCTTTTAGAGCTTTGGTTTCTGCAGTCTGAGAACCAATCTTGACACAAACTCCTTATTTTGCTTAACCAACATTCTGATACACAATTTGCCCTTCCTGAGGGCAAGCGTAGCAAATTTTCCATCTTTGCAGAGATGTGGGACAAAGCTGGGCTTGTCCGATCAGCCTGAATCCAAGCTTGGAAAGAATTAATTCTATCTTCTGTAGTTTTGCTTTTGTGGAAGGTTTCTTCTTTTCCCTGTAGTTTTGTTTTTGTAGAAAGTTTCTTCTTTTTGCTGGCATATTCTAAATAAACCAAGCCAGAACCTACAGTTCAGATTCTTCTTTATGTGGATACCTGAGCCAGGAGCAAGATTGAGGAGATCATAGTTGGAGGCCTGGTGAGCTCAGATGGAGCCACAAGCTGCCTGTCCATGAGACACTTCCCTGGCTATGCAGTTGTATTAGCTTATTCTGGGGGCATAGGGGATTGCTGTGGTTTTCTAGGTCATCTTTAATTACAGATAGGTAACTCTGTGGTATCAGTAACCGTAAGCACTCGTGTAGCACTGAAGCATCCATGTCATTCTTCGCCCTGTTATTTGATTACTGTGAAGCATTGCATTTGGAGCACACATATAATTTAGGAGGTTTTCAGATGCAAATGGATATTTAAATCAGAAGAAGCTGGTGCACATTTGATAGCAACATCCTTCCCGAATGGAAAGTTTTACCACCTTTTAGATCCTTACAGAATAGACCCGATCTCTCAGCTGGACAAAATCATTGTATTGCTTTAGGGTTTAGTAACTCTGACATTAATGATCTAACCCAGTATTGCTCTTATATCTGAGGAAAAGGGTGATGAAGCCAAATTTCATGGATTTATTTTAAGGATGCGAGGAGTGGAAGAGGCCAGATTCTGCTTCAGCTTGTGTCACCCTAAGTCCAGAAGAGGTGAATTAAAAACACCAAATAATTTTAATCAGAGCACTTGTGTTATTCCACAGTAACACTTTCTTAGCCAGCGGCCTAAAACCAGTGTCAGAAAACGAATGAATCACAATTTCTGAATACTTTCATTGTGCTCTAACACAATGCATGAGATGTTCCGGGTGAGGAAATAGGTTGCACAGAATTTTGAATAGGAAAAATCCCTCATGTACTTAACCCTTTAGAGTCTGCTGCAGGCAGGAAAATTAAGGATGGGCTTTCATCAGACAGTTTCATCTGGCCCTTGCATGTCTGGCAAGCCAGTCCTTTTGGGGAACCTTTTATTATTCATGGCCTATTTGAAAAATAGGTCTTTTCACATCAGATTCGGCTTTATCACTTTTTTTTTGGTGTGGATTTGTTGAATTAAAAAAGCCATCTAAAGGAAGACAAAGTTTTTGTTGCATTCTTTAGTATTCATTCTTCTGTGTCTTTAAAGAATCATGAATTACTTGAGTTCTCTTAGAACTAAAGTACTTCAGGATACAGTTAACTAATGCCTCTGCATTGGAAAGGAACTTGGTTCACAGATCAAAGTGCATCTCTTCAAAAATAGTAAGCAAAAGATTTTAATCAAGCTGCCCATATGACCATAAAGAGATGATGTCTTTTCCTGAGGAGTCAAGGCTGATTGTGAATTCACTGAATCTTTCCAAAGTGCATTTCATTACTGTGCCTTTCCTTTGTTGTGTTGCTGGAATTTGTTGTATTGTGTGGATTTAGGACGTTTTCCCCGGTCGTTTCAGTGTCCAGCCTCAGTGATGCTGTGCCACCCACAGACATCTGTTTTAACTGTTTAGATTTCTCATAAAGATGTTAAATAAACCATAGATTACTAACAAGATGGAAGCATGTTTGTTGATTAATTTCTTATATAAATACTTTCCTAAACATTGATACTGTCTGTTTAGACCAATACCTAATGTTCACAGCTCTTGGGTTGAGTAAGCATTCATTCCCATCCTTTCTTCCCCAGGGTCTCCTTTGTTTTGTTTCATAGCAGTTTTCCGGCCTTTGCTATTGCTGTGTGCAGTATTTTTCTCCTTTGTTCTGTCTCCTTTCCAGTTATTTACCCCTTCCTTCACTGGAACCACTGATACTAATTTTTTTTCTAGATAATTGATTTTCTCAACTTTTTTCCTAGTTCCCTCTTTTAATTTTTTTAAAATATGTTCTCCCTGGTTTTGTTTATAGAGAAGTTCTTCCCTCCATCTTAATCATAATTTATCCAGGTAGGTAAAATATATTTCCCCCTTCTACTTTCATTATATTGGACATGAGATTGTGCTCATAATAGCTGTTACCTCTTGTACAGTGGATCAGCAACACCTGCAGGTATTTCCTTCCTTTTTAGAGACTCATTCATTGCCTACTGACCCTGGCTGAGGCTCCTGAGAGATGGAAGCTCCCACTGAAGCTATGAGAAAAGGTTTGTTAAGAGGCAAAGAAAGAGTATTCTCTAATTAGTAAATGAAGCAATCTTTGCTGAAGAAGATGGAAGACAGTACCATTGTTAGTAATTGTGATTCCTAACTGTTCTCCTTTGACAAAGTAATTTATGTAGGTATTAGCAAATGATGTTCTAGTGAGGAGAGCAGCCCAGAGCCTGCCTGTGCTGCAGATGGCAATGGGACTGAAGCAGCTCCTCTTGGATCAGGGAGACTGAGCTGTCCAGGTCTGCAGCTTTCTGTTTCTTTGCATTTAGCCTTTGAAAAGTTTGGTTAAATTTTTCAGACTCATTTATGCAGTTTGGTGCATAATGATAGATGTGCTTTTTTACAGAAGCCATTTGAAGCACAATGGTTATGTTACACAGTTGTTTCTAAAGACTTCAGGGATTCTTTTCGGGCCATATGACTCACAACTTTGAAGTCACTGAGCAAAGGGTCAAGCCCTTCCTCACTCAATAGATGCTTTCAGCTCCAAGTGCTACTAGTACATTCAGGGCTAAAACTCTTGTTATTGAAACAGCTGTAGCTTCAAAATGTCGTGAAGCTGCACTAACGCTTCATTTCCTGCAGTGAATCATTTTACTTATGAAAGTATAAAAGCCAGGGACATTTAGGGAAAAAAGAGACAGAAATAGAAAGAAATAAACCTTCTGTGCTCTGAAATGGATCTTTTTTTTTTCCCCATTGGATAAGTTTGTCCTATCACAGCAGTAAAATGCAATGATATGGAATAATTATATGCTCCTAAGCTTTTCCAATTGATCTACTGTTGTGAAAATATATTCAGTAAATTCACCTAAGTGACTTTGGACAGCAAAACACAAGGACATTATGAATAAAAGAAACACTAATTTGGCTGATACAATAGACAATTGTGACCACAGGAACATCATTGTCAACCTCTATTCTAGGTTAGAGTAGGTTTGTTGTCAGAAAAATCGGTGTGTGGTTCAGAAGGTGACCTCAGCCATTACTTGTGGGCTTTCATATTTATTCCCTCTCTCTACCTTCTGTTCTTAAAATTTCATTTTGATTGGAAAACCAAGCTCACTTATTCCTGTTCCTGATAGCAGGAAAGTGATTTAATTAATTAATGAATTAAATAATTTATTTATTTTGGCAATTTTTCTAGGTGAGGAAACAGGAAAAATAAAGCCTAGATTTCTTCTCCTGATTGGCTTTCTGATACTGCTCATGTTTAATGTATAATTTAGTTTAAAAATACTCAGATTTAAGGGAGGAGATGAAAAGAAGAATGTGCCATTATTAGTGATTTGCATCTATCAGTAACTGCATTTTGAAGCAGCACTGTATTAGCACTGTGAACAATGAAAACAGAAAAATGCAATGTCATAGATAAGAAGTATACTCATTACTATTCCCCTGTTTTCCTGGAAATATTTATCTTCTGCATTTGTCAGCCATACTTTAAAATATGAGGTAAAAATTGTTTAAATGTTTGTCAAATGGGGATGTAGGAGTTAGGAAATGCTGTAATGAGAAGTTATTTCAATACATGAGATAATATATATGCTTTGTACTATACACAGTTTGATATTATTAAGACATTACTGCAGAATTAACAGATTTCAAAGGACACTTTGTAACAGCCAATGAATATGATATACTGCAAATCAGGTCATCTTGTTATACAGCTAGAAGTAATAAATTTATAGTGCTCATAATTGTTTTTCTGTATACATTTCTCCTTCAGTGGCATTTGAATGTTTTTCTTTGTGTCTTAAAACAGCAGAAGAACTTGCCATCAAACATCAGAAGCAATGAAAATAGAAGGGAAATTAAGAAAAGAAAGGAGGCAAAGTGCGTTTCAGAGGCTTGGTAGTAGAGCAGAATATGCCTTAAAAAATATATGTTTATATATTTGATTTCAAGAGTATAATTTTAATGAGAGACTGTAACTTGCCCAGATACAGAGCTGCTTTAACAAAGAGAAAGGCAACCTTTTCATGCTTCAAGTTTTTGTACTATTAAAAGTTTGAAAACTTCAAGAGAAAGTTTTAAATTTTGTGGGTTTATAATTAAGTGTTTGAATTTTAAATGCCATTTTCATCTATCTGCCTCCTACTTTTTGATTTCACTACAAGAAATGACAGGATCTGGGTAAAAGAAGGAAAAACCCCAGCTACAGAAAAAAGAAAAAAAGGAGACCATAAATTTTGTCAAAGTAAGTAACAAAATCTCCCAACCTTTCTTCCAAAGTGTTGGAATTTTCTCCCCCTGTTTTTAATATGGAGAAGTCAATTTTTGTCTACAAACACCTACTTTGAAAAAGAAAAACTTGACTGGTTTTATTTGTTAAATTATTATGGTAGGAGTGAGCTCTTAGAAGGTTTTTGAATGGTGTGACAACTATAATTACCCACACAGGGAATAATTTTTGAGAGTAGGGGGATCTTCAATCCTGTTGTCAAAGACATGGCAAGCACATTTGGCTGGAAACCAAAGCATGACAAATTGAAGCAGAAGATAAAAGCACAGCTTTCTAACGTGTGTGTGTGTTATCTGTATGAACTTCTGCAGAGCTAATATTCGGGAGTAGCTGAAGAAGTGGGGAGATGGGAGAAGAACTTTGCTTACTTTTTCTTGGCACTGTATCACTTTGGATGCAGTGACAAAACCAGGGTAGTTCTACAGATTTGTTGACTAGGATATGTAATTCCCATTCATTAAATAACACAGATCATGGCTGTCCAGAGGATGAAGCAAAGTAATTTTAGGTTTGCAGTGTAAAGCATTGAGATTGAGACAACAATATTTGACCAAGACTGTGGCAGTTTTTGGGTCTTCTTTTCCCTGCTAGGGTCGGGATTAATGATCGAGAGAGATGAAATTTGTGTTTGGACTTTGATGTTTATTAGTTCTTGTCTATGTTACAGTCTCACAAGCCGTGAGTTCTGGTATTCTCTAACTTTCAGGCATAAAAATGGATGCCTCTCTGTCTCTGCTGAGCCTTTTCAAGGACAATTTGTCCAATTGTGAACTAGCACCTAAATTATTTTTATTTATTACCCAATTACCAAACACCCTCAGTGCGCAATGCAGACCTTTTTCACCCAATGAAGAAAAGCCACCCAAACCCATGCAGAAGAAGGTGAAGAAGAACTCAGCCTATGCCCTGAATCCTCCATCTTGCTCCATACACGCTACTATATACTAAAACCTCAAACCCTAAGTTTGCCACCCTGTGACATTACACACTTCTATTCCAACTACACAGCCATAACCCTAGTGCTGTCACTCAATGCTGGAAGCCTTTTCCACAGCCTCAAGTCAAATGCAGTGCTTTCTTGAGGGTCTGTGCCTGACAGCACAGAAAGTCCAAGATTCTCAGCTTCCAGGGTTCCAACACAAGACAGGGGCCTGTTTTATGCTATGGTCAGCTGCAGTTGGCTCCAGCTCCTGGTTTGCCCAAACTTGTGCCTGGGTGATGGAGCAGGCAGGGCAACATGCTGTCTGCTGGGTTCCAAGTCTTTCCAAGGACAGGGGAAGGGCTGTTGGGTAGAGCTGAGGCTGTGACTCTGTGCCTTGCTCAAGACTTGCTCTTGTGAGAAGAAAGGAGACTGTTTAGTGAATTTTTTGCAACCTCAGTGGATGAGCGGAAAGTAGTATCAGGTTAACTTGTGTGCTCCAAAAGAATTAATGAGTTGAATCATGATAGATCAGAGGATTTGTGCAGGATTAGTCAGCATTAGTACTGGGCCATTAGGAGTTAAATTGTTTTCCCAGACTCTCAGAAAGGAGTGGAATTGGAGCCAGGACTTGAAGCCAGGATTTGAAGCCAGGTCCTGTGGATGGACAATGAAGCTCAGCTCCTTTTTTCGTGGGGTACAGAGCAGCTGGGTAGAAACATTTGTAATATATGAATTCAGAGTATCTGCACAATTAAATTGAGGCATCGGTCCTTCAGCAGTTGCATTTGAGACCTCTGTGGACTGAGGAAGTTGGACTTTAGTAGATTTTATATATTTCTAAATTGATATTGTAATCATGTTTTCACTATTTAAAATTTTCCCCCTGAAATACCAACATTAGATATACTTCCTCCATCTGTCTCTGTCCAGATTTGAATGGTTTGTGAGGTAAATTTAATCTCTCTGTTGCATCATTAGATTCAACAGCTTCTCAGAATGTCCATCCTGAGCTGTGTTATGGAGGTCTTTGTGACTCATCCATGTACTAGTGAAATTTGGACTTAAAGGACTAAGATGTGAGTGGTTTTCTGCCCTCTTGCTGATGGGTAATTAAAATCAACTGGTATGGAGTATCTTTAAGTTTGAGGAATACCTAATGTTTAGACAGGGAATTGCTTAGAAGGTTGTTTTTTTGCTGCTTACACTTAGATAACACCCGTCTCATTAGTGCAGATTGCAATTATTGTTAATTAGTCAGTGCAAAACAAACCAAGGAGATTGCCTAATTCTTTTCTAAATCTCACTTTTTTTAAACTGGTGTCATTCCAACTTCTGTTACAGAATTACTGTAGATTTACACTTAATGAGTACCATGACATCCTGAATAATGCTTTCCAAGTCAAATGTGTTTCTTGTTTGGTAAAACCTGAACTCTCTGATGTTCAGTTGCACTGAGCACTATCTCAGGTCAAACAAAGGTTTAGCTCCTTCCCCCTGTGTACTTTGAGCACCTCTGTTTTACTCCAGGTATTTACTGCTGTAAGCACTCTATGCCCAGAGGGTGCAGATTTACACAGCTGTGTGCCCTCTTAGGTGCAATTCATTTGAGCTATTTGCTGCACTGACACATCGAGAGGTAAAGTGTTGACCCCGGGCTTGTGGCAGCATGATGTCTGAACTCTGGCTGGCACCTAACTCAAGATATCCTCACTTGGAATAATTTCCATCTTTTGCTATGATTGACCTTATTTGTTCCATCTCATTAGTCTTTTGAAATCTAGGTATGCACAGTGTGTACCTTAAGGACATTAAATCAGCTTTTGAAGTCACAGCTTAGCAATCCTGCCTTGTGTGTTCCATGTGTTCCTTGGCATTATTAGCCCCATCCTCTAACCAGCTGAGCTAGTTCACCAGGAATGAGTAGAACAGAGGTAAAGGATATGGAGACAAACAAACAAATATGGTAAGTTAAAATGTTTTGAAATAAATTGCTGCCTGCGTTAGATATAGCTGGGAGAGATCTATGGTGTGCTGAGATGGGCAGAACCTGGACACATTGATGCAGACTGCACAGCATCTTGTACTATGTCTGACATCTAAGAGGCAATGAAGGACCATTAGAAATTAAAATCAGAAATATAAAGTATAATTAAAACTCTCTTTATGCTTCCATTCATAATATAGAAGGAAGACACCTTCCATTCGCAATATAGAAGGAAGACACCTAAAGGGAGATCTACTTTTTTTTTTTTTTTTACCAGAAGGATTTTAAATGAGATAAGTGATAAGGAATAACTGAGATAAGTGATAAGGAATTAACCCCAAACATTTGTTGTGTTGAAGCAGGAGCCATCCTGTAGCATTTGTGCCATCCTGTAGCATTTGTGCCATTCTGCTGCAGCCAGTGTCTCTGTTTGACCACTCTGGAGGGTCCTGCATGCTCAGGAGGTCGATTGTCAGCAGTCACATTCTGAAACTGCATTTCTTCAGTTGTTTTGTGCTGCTTAATGTTTGCTTACAAAATAAATCTCCCACCTTCAATGCTGGGTGAAATGTTGACTCATCTGAAATCACCAGAGCCAGCATTTGACACCAGGTCTTTCCAGTGCTCATGCTTTCTTCTGCTCTGGGAAGGATTAGGGATACTTCCAAGCCTCTGTACGAGAGCTGAAGATGAGCTCTCCCTTTCCACTCCAGTTCCATGGGATGGTTATTCAGGAATAGTCCTGATATTGTCAGAAATACTTCCTGTATATGCTTTTGATCTTATGCAAGCATAAATAATTTTTTGTGTTGTTTTTTTCACTTGTCAGTCAGTTGTGTGCACATACTGTGATCCAATACTTGGAGAAGTAGGAAGTCTCCAAAGTGCTCTTGGCTTGTCAAGAATTTTAAGCTTTGCAATTAAAGTAACTTTTGGCAGATGTCTGGTATGAAGGGTATGAGTAGAAAATAACAATCATTATGTATCTACTGTCATTGTTTCTGAGTTTGCTCAGAGCTTGGCAGTTAGGTTCTGGTTTGCGGTTTTGGGTGTATATTTTGGTTATGGTACAGGCAAGAGTTGCAAAAGCACACTTGTTTGTTGCAATTTTCAGAGGAGAGGTAGGAAAGGATTCTTGTTGAAAAATGAGATTAAAAAGGTGAATAGGCTGGCACCAGAAACCCAGTCCTTGCTTCAACTGGTCTGGCCATTGCCTTGTGTGACTCGTAAGCACACGCACATCTACTGGATCCGTGACATTGCACTCGTGTACAAAACTGGAAAAGGAAAAGGGCTGCTGCCTTTGGTGGCTGTCTTCCAGATTTGCTGAAGTATTGATAAATTTGTTTGCCAGAGTCCTTTTATTGAACTCACTGAATTAATGTGCAGAATACAATGGAGCTCATAGTTGCTTTGTGCTTGACTTGGTCTGTTCTATGAGGGAATAAAAACTAGGGACTAAATTAAAACAACCAAACCTCTGAGGAGGTATTCAGGATCTTCAGTTAAAATCTGTGGTTTTGTAGTGCAGGCCTGCCTTATGCTGCATATTTTTTCAGTCAAATGAGTGACATCTTTGCACAATAATTAACAGGTAGAGCTGTGTGAAATAAGATGCTTCCTTAAAGCTAAGAGCAAACCATAGGAAAGAATATACAATACAGAATCAGAAAACTGTATTGGTGGTGATGTATCCATTCAGCTGCATTCTCTCCCTACAGGCTGAGAAGTTTTATTATGTGACCTCCTGATGAGAGCAGTTATCATTAAAATAGTTAAATTCAATATGGCTCAAATCAAGATAGCGATTTTATGCAGTTGTCACAGAGGGTCTTTGCTGCTGCTAAGTGTTTATGACTAAATAGCTTTATATTTTAGATGACAACAAATCCAACAGTTTGGGCCAAAAAAAAGATGAAATAGAAATACAAAAGCTATGGATATGATGCATTAAAAATGACCAACCTTTTATATTTAAGTAACTCAAATACAGCCTGTATGTGTGTCAACAGACTGGTGCCAAAAACCCCAAAGCTGCACAAGCTTATCTTAGTTTCTTACTTGAATTGTTTTCCCTGTTAATCTTGAAAGCTGACATATTTTTGTCATTGATATCTCTGTATTACCAAAATATTTTAGATAACAAGGCCTGACTCAATTTGTGGAACTTGACTGTATTTCTTGGTTTTGCCACTTTGTGTGAAGCTTAAACTGCAGATCGATCAAAAATGAATGAAAGGGTATGAACTGTCCCTTAATATTAACCCTACATATGGATATTACTGGGGAGTCCAGAGACAGCTGTGGCTCTGGGGACTTTGGGTGGAATAGGAAATTGAAACCAAGAGATTCTGTAGTTTGGTTTAGCCTGAGGCAGTAAGCAGTAATATTTCTGAGGTTTGCTGGAATGCTGCAAGAAATTGGAACTGGGCTCAGTGCAGCATCAAAGGTGACAGGTGTCATTGTCCAAATCTTTCTTGCACTCTTAGGAGAGGTTTGAAAGAACACAGAGACTTGGTAAAGGACATGCCAATGGGGCAGTGATGGGAAGATGCTGCTTTCTTTCTATGCACTTTTAATTTGTCCTGTGTCATTTGTTTGGTATCACTAGTTTGATATGGTGGAGCAACTCTTTGAGCTTTATTCAGATTTTTGCAGGCATCTTATTTCCAAATGTGTGCTTTCTGTCTGTGACAAATGCCACAAGTTAGCAGCCTAAAGGAAGAGGCAGAGGAGGTGGAGGAGTTAGGTAAAGAAAATACAAGAATTGGACTTCAGTGCAGAAAGAAGGACCAATAATATCTTGATAATTGCATTTTTGGAGCTGATTTGACACAGGTCATTGGTGACTGGAGCCTACTAAAGCAGTGTGGTCATTCCACATAGATGATCAATATATAAATGCAAGACAGATAAGAGAGGCACGGTTTTCTTGACTTCTTGGCTCTTTCTTGATCAGTGCAATATGTGGTGGTCTGTGAGTGCCCTCCTTGCCGTTTTTTCAGTGTGTGTGTGTATGTGTGAGTGATACTGAGAGGTAAAAACAAACTTTCATTCTCCTCCTTACACTCTTCTTTCTCTCTTTCGTTCTCATCTATTTTTCTTTTATTAATTCTCCTTTCACTGTTATATGACATCAAGGAATGGCATTCACATTGGAGGTTTTTGGGAATGTGGTTAAAAAAGTAGGGAGTTTGACATGGGGAATATGCAGACAGAAGATGTGTGTGGCAGATTTTTCTTCTTCTGCTGATGAGCTTGGCTCCTGAGCTTTTGTTTATATCAGAAATATAAACCTGGATCTGACCCGGCAAAGAGCCCCTGGCTCTTGAGCAGCTGACTTAAAACCTCAGGACAGAAATCTTCTTGGTTTCCTATCAGCTACAGCTTTGAAATGTAAATTAGTTCATATTGATTTTGTGTATTTGTGTGAATGTGTTCATACCTACATACTTCCTTCCACCTCCCTGCCCTCTCCCAAGTATTTTAGAATTCTCTTTTCTGTAATTTTCCTTTCCTTCTGTCCAAGGCCTTCCTGCCACTTCAATACATACAGGATGCTGTGGAATAAAAATCTGTGTAGAGGTAACACCTTAAACTGGCAGTCAGCCCTTTGCCAGCTGTATGGGCAGACACAGAGACCATTTGAAGACACTCTAGTTTGAAGATAAAGTCAGTTTCAGAGGAAAGATAATGCTTGAGAAATAAAACTCAACTTTCAAGGACTGGGGCACAGGTTGGATGCCATTTGGATTTTTCTTCATCTTACCCTTTCTAAAATTTTCCAGGTTTAGGTCAAAACCATGCTCCTTGCAGAAATCCAGCAACTTCAAAGTCTTTCTGCTGACAAAAGTTTCCCAGCTTGGGCTGCAGTTGCTGATATGATGGAAACTGCTGTGGGCTTTGAGACCTCATGGGGTGTTCTAGCCAAAATTCTCTTGTTCATGAAAAGTTAAGAGCTAAGAGCAAACCATAGGAAAAATATGAAATGTTTTTAAAAGACTACAGTTTTAAAATTAGTGTATTTTACTCTGTTTTCTCAAAGATGTCATGCAGCATTCAGAACAACCCATTTTACTATTTCTGTAATTAGATTTTTAATACTGGTGGCATCTATCTGTTCCACAGGCAGTTAGTACCTTGTCTGTTACAGAAATGAACCAAGAAACCATTGTGATGGAAAGGATTCTCAGTCTAAATGTACAAGTATTAGCAGTAGACAAAGGAAACATTAGTATCTTCTTGTGCAAATGGGGTATGTGCAGGGGACATTCAGTAATCTGGGTTTACACCATCTACATCCACTCAAGACCTGGATCCCTAGGAACAGAGCCCACATTTGGCAAAATCTCTGGAGATATGAATCTGTTTTGTATGACTGGGTGTGCCATTTAACAGGCCAGAATTATTTAGGAATCACATAGAAGGTGGCCTCCCCAGTGGAAGTCTCCTCACAACATAATTTAGCTGTTGGTTTTCTAAGCCCCATTTCACTGAAAGAGCACTGATAGAGAAGTGAAGCAGGTTTTCTATGGCATTCCCAAGCCAGATATCCCAAAGAGGGGTTATAAACTAATGTAGGATTTTCCTTGCTTTCACAGTAGTTCACCTGCTCAACTTCCACCACTGAAATAAGAGCAGAATCACAGTCTTCATTACTAAGTGCCACTGATTAGTTAAAAGGCAGGTATGTGAAAGAGTGCTACTATATGCTTATATGTGATCAAAGCAACTATAAAATTCCATCACTATGCTGTATTTAAAAAAAAAAAAAAAAAAAAAAAGAAATTGTGTCTGTTAGTACTGAGTTTGTCCAGCTTTGGGCTTTAGTAGATTTGAAGTTTGGGTCCTATCTAGCCTTTAGTCCTATGTAGAGCTAAACCATATAATATGATAAATACAACATTATTTTACCTTGTGATTTTTTTTTTGTATTTAATCTTATCTGCTTGCAAACATCAATTATTTTTTTACTGTGAGCTCTGTTAATTGATCTCAGATTTTTATATAGTAGCTTCTGCTTCCTAATATTTCACTGAGTTGGTTTTGAGGCAAATTAAATTTACCTTTTTGAGAGCAGTTTTCCTTTTTAGTTAATCATCTTTGACAATATAGCAGGAATTGTCTGAATGCTGCTTTTTGCACTAAATGTTTAGTTCACTTAATTTCTTATTAGAAAAGCACTTTCTGTAACAGGATTGTCATTTATTTCAACGGTACGAAAATGTTCTGTGTCATTATCAAAGTAACCACCTGGAGTGCTGTAAGTAATGCACATACATGGAACAAAACTGTGCTTTGTTGCAGATTTTCAAATGCAAAGTAGCTACATGTCAATTTAAAATAACTTTTAACTTCAGTAGAGTTTCTCAAGATTTAAACATGTGTAATTGAGAACAAAATGCAGCTTCATGTATAAATCTAATAATGCAGCAGTATTGCACGAGAAGTAAATCTAAACTTTATTGCTGTCTAATAAATTATCTGGTAAGCACTATAATTAAACTACAAACCAGTTCATTAGTTGCAGCGACATCACTAAATTGGGTCTAATAGAAGTTATGTAGTTGCAGAATGTGAGTGTCTGCTTGTGAATATTATTGCTGTGACAGCAACAGTTAATTCAAATAATGATGGAACTTTAATGAATGAGGTTGTGTGACAGAATTAGCAAGAGCAGATTTGCTGAATAATTGGTTCTTTCTTGGTACAGTAAGTCACTGATTTCTGTTCTCTTCCTTTTCCTCCTTCCTCTCACAGTTGTTATCATCAGTCTGGTCATATGTGCACAAAGTCCTGAGACCTCAGCTACAGCTGCAGCAGCAGTCTGGTGCCTATCAGAACAGAGCAGGCCTGGCAGAAGAAATGCCAGACCAAATGCAGCACCAAGCCTGCAGGCGTGTGGTCCCAGGGGCACAGGTTGTGAAAGAAAGGGAGGGAGAGCTCTCAGTGGTGAGGAACAAACCCCCTGCTCTGCTGCAGCCAGAGCTGGGACAGCAGTGGGCTTTCTGCTGCAAAGTTCTTCTACTGTTCCTCATTGTTCTAAGAAATGAAGTTGCAGTGTGCTTTCCAAGTGTAAAGTGATGTGTCTGCACTGCAGAGCTGATGTATTTGTTTTCTTGGTTCACTTTTCCTTGATTTGATCTGTTGCTATTTTGCTTACAGATCAAACACATTGTCCTTTTCTCTTACAGTGTGGATACTCATCCATTTATATACACATGAGCCATGGCAGAGTGTGTGCTTGCATGGGAACTCAAGGATGTATACATCTATACATAGCACATGATACAGTGTTTGCAAAGCTATAATGTCACAGTTTCCCAGCAAATGCTTTCTGGGTGTGTAGCATCATCTAGTTCGTAATCCTGTTTAATACAGTTTTTTAATAGCACCACACCATGGCTTGTACTGACAGATTTATATTGAAAGTAGTAACTGTAATAGCCATATTAAAGAGAAATGAAAAACATGAACTAAACCACTGGAGGCTGTTGGTTAAGATGTGGCTTGATAGGCAGGTGTCCAAAGATCAGATGTAGCTCTAGCCTCTGTATTAGAATAAGTCAATTTTCTAGTACATTTCATTTTTTCTTAACATTTCTCAGAAAGTTTAGATTTGGAGCTATATTTAGTCCCTCAAGGGGCCTGCTTTGATTTTGTTTTTGCATGCTGAAAGCTTTGATTGGACCTGCGTGCTAACTTGCCATCACTTCAAGGAAGTGTTACACAGCTTCATCAGTTCTCATTTGCCCGTGCCCTGACTCCCTGACGTGTTCTGCAGCAGGCGGGTGGAATGACAGCTCCCTGCTGCTGCTGCCACTGCAGCCTCTGCTCTCCTCTCACACACGGATTCTGGGCTTTAATGCCCTATAACTGCGTTTAAGTGGTCAGAAATTTGGGACATCTACTTCGCAAACTCTGACAGTGCCAAGACAAGGCTCCTAAATAATTTGTAAAAATAACATTTTCATAGGTCTCCACACACTGGAGTGACAGGTACAGGCTGTGCAGGCACAAAGAAAGCTGTTCCTTTTCTGTGTGCTTTGTGTCATAGCCTCACCAATATTATGTGTTCTGGAATCACAGATGATTCCACATGGACTCTAGAATTCCCCTAATTTTGGGTAAACCTTTTGGGTTCTAACTTCACAGAATAATGAAATATTGACCCAATCCAGGGATGTAAGTGTCCACAGAGCTGGAGGAGAGATAGAAATTATTTACGTAATACACACATTTTGATTCCTCTTTTAGTAGCATGCAGAATTTTTATTGGATTCTGGAGAGTTGAAAAGGTCAGGCTTTTTAATCTGCTGATGGTAGGAGTCTTGCCGATGCTTTGCAAATACTTTTGTACTCCAAGAATTCTGGAGTGATCTCCTAAAAGCCAGGAGGTTTCTCCTGCTTTTTCTGATAAAGCAGGCCGACTTTGTTTGGTATCCTGTCAACCAGGATCTAGAGTAGCATAATGAAATACATGCTACTGTATTATTATCTTCAGTGATTACATAACATTTAAAATAATTTTTCAAATGGTTAACTCAGTTGAAGTTCATCATTATGGCCCCTAAAGATATAGGATTAGGTACAACAGAGTAAAAGCTCAAAACTTGTTTAAATATAAAATCTGACGACTTTCTAAATCTGTAACTTTATGCCTTGATTCTGCAAAGAATTGGGCATATATTATGTATTTTGTGTGCAGACTTCTGTCATTTTTCCTTTCCAGCTGAGTAAGGTTTTTAAATGACCATGATTTTTGTTTTGTAATAATTTGTAGCGTACCAAAGACAATCTGACATTTACCCTTTGGCAGCATTTGGATGCTACTAGAGGGCTTCAGCTTTTACTCTTGCTGTTTAAACAGGTGCTCAATAGAAAACTGTTTTCCTCTACTTCCTTATGGACCTCACTTTAGCATCCTGTTAAGGAGTGCTGCCAGGAACCACTGACACTGTATTTTGATAGTTTATATACAAGCATTAGACAGGTCTTCATACCAAATTCTTTTCATGTCTCTAGTTTTGCAGCTATTTGAAGAAATGAGCAGATGTTCCCATTTCTTTTGAAGGTCATGGATTTGCCTACATTTTCTCTAAATTTAGTCTTTTCCTTCTGGAACAGTAATAGATGTAACTTCACTAACAAGAAGACACCTGAAGGAGGTTGTTCCAGGTGGGGATTGGTCCCTTTTCCCAGGCAGCAAGTGAGAGGACAAGAGGAAATGGCGTCAAATTGCACAAGGGAGGTTTAGGTTAGACATTAGGAAAAGCTTTTTTATGAAAGGGTTGTCAAGCATTGAGACAGGGAGTCCAAAGAAGTGGTGGAATCACTATTCCTGGAGGGATTTAAAAAACGTGCACAATTGGTGCTTTGGGACATAGTTTAATGGTTTTTTGGCACCTGGATTAATTGTTGGACTTGATAATATTAGAGGTCTTTTCCAACCTAAATGGTTCTGTGATTCTATGAAATCATGGAATGGCTTATTATATAAAAACTTTACAGCAATTCACTAATAGGCAGTTCCTGTAGGATATTTAAATTTAATCCAACGTTTCCTTGCTAGATTAGCTTTCATCTCGTATATCAGTATAATGAAAGCTTACCTATAAAGTTGTATATAAAATAATACCATATAAAGAATAATGTGTATAGTTGCTGTTTGACTCTTTGATAATTATTATCATTTAAAGATCCAAAAAGCTATGTGAAACAGGTATTTTCGATCACTACTATCCAACAAACTCTAAATATAGTCTAAAATTTACTTTATCTAAGGATGAGTAAAAAGACACAGATAGTTTAAATGGATTCATAGTCTTCCATGCACAACTGTTTATTTCTTAAAAAAACCAAGTTACATCAGTTTAATTTGCATTTGAATGTTTACTTATGGAAATAAAACCTATCTGAATCAGATATATTTTTAAGGGCATCTGCATGGTGTTCAGTGATGCAGTTTGAAATTACATTGTATGTGGTACAGACACAACTGAGTGTGGAGTGACTAACTGGAAGTTAAATTGATTTAAACCACCTCTAGGGATGCTTCATATAAGTATCCACACAGAATGGTTGGTAAATGGTAGCTTCTTAAGTTATTGTAACTCCATGACTCCCAGCAACTGCTGGGATCTTCAGGAGAAACTCAGGGCTCAGACTTGTAATCAGTTTATTAAAGCTTAATAAATGACCTTGCATCAGCTGAGGTACAAGAGTGAAAGCCCAGCAACATAATCTACCTTAAATCTCAGTGTAAGAGGTTTGAGCTCCATGGGATTACCTGGCTGTGGGCTGAGAGAGTGCGTAAGGATATCAGAGTTGTGGTAACATGAACTTGAGATGATAATGAATTGTGTTGGGATAAGTGTTTGTGTTTTTCCCAGTGCATTAAAATACCTCAGTGGATTACAGCCACCAGTATGTAAATGAAGCATCTATAGCAAGATTCTTCCAGTGGTACTGCCCGAGGCCTGTAAATGAATTACATATGTATTTATTAGAATTTTCTTTGCAAATTCCAGTAAGCTTGTGTTTAGATGTTTAAATTATATACCATACTGTTTTTCAAAAATCTTGAGCTTTGAAATCATTGCAAGTTGCTAAGGGTTCAGCACTTTTAAAAAAAAAGCCATGTGTTTAGGCTCTTAATAAAATAGCTGGGCCTGGTTTGAACACCCTCAGGATACGATCCATAGTCTATTACTTTAATGAGAAGCCTTCAATTTATCTTAAAGATATTAACTCAATCTGTAATTGATTCTGAGCTATTACTGCATACTTAAAAATAATTTATTTTAAAGACTATCTCATTCTGCAATGGATGGACTTCTGGAGAGGTGTTCACATACAGTGATCACACCTGTGTAGCTGTTCAAAACAAACCAGTGAGTTGGCTTAGAAAGAATTGTTCAGGGACTGAAGTCTGTACAATACAGGTCAGCAGGTGAAAATGCAGACTCTGTGTGATTGGTAATGGCTTTGCTATTCACAGGTGTAATGTTTCCTCTGAATTGTTCTAAAAGATAAAAGATGTTGAAAGCCAGTATTTCGTCTTGGGTTCCTCTCTATGAGGTGAAACAATGCTCCAAGCTCACCTGCTTCCCAGCAGTGTCAAAAAGGAGTCTGAAGTATGTTCCTTCACTAGTGCTTGGTTTAAAAAAGGAAAAGAAATCAGGATGTCAGGACTGTGGGCATTGTCCCATTGACTTGAATCCAGTCATTTCAGTAAATACAACCCAAGCTGCTGTAGAGTTCTGGTGTTTTCCCCATTGGAGGGGTGCTAGGAAGTAGACATTAGGACCTGAGCATAATTCTTCTTGCACAAGCATTTATCTTGCCTTACAAAGATGTGGCAATGATGCTGCACCTGCTGCAGGAGCCAAACCCAACGCTCTTCTGTTGAACACCCTTCAAGAGAGTTCAGAGGGTTGTGGTTGGGCATGCTGGACCTGACTTTTTTGATAGCCCAGGGATGGCAGGCTACTGTCATCCCTGTCCATCTGGATCTCTGGTGTCCTATCTGTCTGATTGGGGAAGCAAGTATGTAGAAATCTAAAGCACTCTTTTGAGGCTTCATTAATTTAAGACAACACTCAGGTTTTCTGTTTCTTTGATTAAAATTCTTTCCAAATTTAAGTACTATGTGTTTTTAAAATTAAGATGTATAAAATCAAGATGAAGTAGTAAGCTGGAATGATATTTTTAAGAAAACTAACCAAGTTAGAATCTTACTGTCCTTTACTACAATATTTTTATTAATGCATTTAAATTTTCAAATTGGATATGATCAATTAATGAGATTGCATTTGATGCAAATTTCATTGTTACTATCATCACATTCATGTACATTGTAATAACATCTGTGTACTGAGCTAACTCTGCCGTGGAATGCATTGATGAGCATGCAAAGTTGGGAAGAGTATTGCAATGAGTCAGAATTGTGTATTTAATATTGAAAGATTTCTGTGGTACTGTAGAGATCTGTAAACACTGAGCTTGAAACAGTAATTCATTAATGCAAACCATGCTGTCTTATGAACAACAGTTTAGGTAACAATCCCAGACTGGATAAAGAACAGGTTTTGATTTCATTCTTTATTTCTTTACAGATTTCACTTTCTTCCATTAATTATTGAGCAGAAATATTAGACAGAGAAAACTTCATTGTTTTCTTCACCTTTTCTAGAGCTGAATATAATCTCAGGAAAAGAAATCCACATAAACAATGTAACGCATTTCTTATTTTGAGGTTAACAAATAAGGAAGAGATGACAGAATATTAAAGAACTAGTAGTTTCTTATCAATCCCTTACTCAGTTTTTGTTCTCTTTTCAGTTATACAAATAATTTTTACTTGAGGAGCCTCCATATGTATTTCACTTCTAACTCAGGTCTTCTCTGGCCTTACTTTAGAAGATAAAAATGTGCTTGCATTTCCTTTCTGTTGTAACCAGTTTTCCTCCTTTTTCAAGGGATATGCTTTATATTACCATTACAATCTGTAGGAGAAAGCATTCAAGACACTACCTGGAAGCACAGGTTTAAGAGTATGTGCTGCAAATGTCATTATGTGACTCTGTTTGTTGATAGATAATCTCTTTGTCATCCTTCCAAAAGGCTGATGGGCTTATTTGGATATTATTTGAAATTAAATTGAGGTAGGAGAAAAACCCATGTAAGTGTTTGTACTGGAAGTGTAAAGGAACCCCTTTCAGAACCCCACCTATGAATCACAGTGCCAGCAATGGAAAGAGAAATAGGACTGCTCCTGATGTGTTTCCTTTCACCATTTATTGTCCCAGTTTTTCAGCAGCAAACTAGAGGCTGGAAGCTGTTCAGTGGCACTGTACAGTGCTGTGGCTCTCCTGATGAGCCTTTCCCAATGTTAGCCAGGCATGAAAAAGCCTCTGAACACTTTCATAGATGTGTGACCTTTTCTGGTAATTCTTTTCCATGTTTTCTTACTCAGAAAGAGGGGCAACTGTCTCTTTTCTACAAGCCAAGATCTGAAAGGGGGTAGCTTTAGTAGCTGCCTTTCATCATTCTGCTTGGAGGGAGAGGTCAGGCCACTTCACAATGATGAAGACTGATGTATCATGGACAGGGTCAGAAGCAAAATTTGCTTTATTCTCCTAGAATTACATTAACTCTTAAAGAGCTGGATTTTGCTCCAACTTATGTTCTGTAGGCAATATCTTCACTGACTTTTGTGGAACAGTTTACAGATAAAACATCTACTATCAAGCTGAACAGATCATCTTAATCACTGCTTATATAAATCTGGTTTTTCCCACCTATCATCACTTTAATAACAACTGTCTTGCATTTTCCTTCTTCAGAGCTTAAGTTTTCTCCTCAGTCTGCTTTAGTCACTAAATTGCATAAAATGTCCTTCTTGTAGCCAAGGTAGGAATTATCATAAAATTCCAGTGCATAAACTTTCCTACATTGCATAATGTGTTCATTTTTACTGGCAACTTCAGTTGTGTGAAATACATGGCATGGAATCTGTTCTAAATCTGTCACTGATGGGAGGTGTGTCAACAGGCCCTTCCTGAATCCTTAGTGGAGAGAAGTTGGCAAGGTCAGGATCACATAGTGACCATGGTGGACCAAATGCTTGGCTGAACCTGGATTTTGCTAGGAATTGTCAAGGTTTCAGAACTGCCATATCATAGCTAAGCAGTGACCTATCTTACTGCTTAGTTTTTTCAAGTCCCTTTGAAGCCAGTGCCTTGAAGAGATGTGTCCTACAATGCCCATACGCAAGACCAGGTTGAAACATATTGCTGCTCTGAAAGGCTGATGTTGCTACAGCTTTCTCTACCAGTGCCATGGCTCTTGAGACACTGTTGGTCTTTACTGTTGTTCATGTGTCATGTTTAATAAAAAGAACTACTTCTGCTCTGATTTAATATCTTGACCCATATCTGACAATCTTGGAATCATCTATCACACAGGAGTTTCCCTGTTCCTCCTCTTGACAGGTTATGCGCTTTTGTTTCAGACAGACTTGATCTCTCCTCTGATGCAAATGCACAGCCACTTTCCAGACAGTATAGCTTGTGAAAAACATTTATTAATTCCAAAAGTCCCTTTCCTTAGTGACTCTCTTCACCAATTTGTACTAGTCCCATCTTTCTTACCCATTTCCTTCTGGAAAGGCTCATAAACTAACAGTGTAGTTAATGGTGAATTGACAATGAATGCATAAAAAGGTGAGGCCATGCAGGTCCAGAAAGTCCTAATAGTGGCACAGTGTTCTTGTTGCAAAGATTTTGTTGTTGAGATCCCGTAAATGAAACTGGAGCTTTCAAACTGAATGTGGCTCCTACTTAAAACATTTTCATCTTCTGTTTCCTCTAATAGGATAGTGAAAGAGTATCACAAGCTTGCTTGTCATGATCATACTCAGTTCATAATGAACCACAACCCAGCAAATTTGAGAGGTCCATCTGAGGTGGTAATTTTCATTACTTCTGATCATGTTTTTATTGGAGATTCTCTCCTAGGGATTCAGAAAATGTTCTTAATTGCTATATATGTAGGATTACATTTTCAAAACTGTCAATATAGTTTGCTCCCATTGGTTGCAGTCAAGAGCAGTTTTACTTCCGACTTCAGTGATAGAATTATGTGCCTACTCTACATGCTTTTAACAGTCAAGTTCCCCAGTTGTTTTAAATTTGGATGTACTTATCGCTGACAACTGTATTTTGCTTAATAAAATTCCTTCTGGACTTGGTTCTTGACCATATCCCATGACCAGTATAACCTTGCTAATAAAGAATTATAAACTTGTAGGTGGTTTAATCTGACCCAACTTTCCATGGCAGTGCCTTTATACTGTCACTGTTAATATTTGATAACCATTCTGTCTTCCTTGAGCAAAGACACTCTGAAACATTTCAAAGGAAATAGGAATGGAAATACAGAAACTTACAGGGAATTCAGTGGCAAGGGATTTGAAAAAGGTTTCTTCTTGAACATCCCATTATCCAAAGAATACATGAAGGGAATAGTTATGGTACTATAAGGCTTCATATAGGAGTAATTGATTGGAAGGTATTATTTTAATATTGAGATTAGAGCTCTATAAGAGACTTAACTGAGAATCACCTTGCATTGAATACACCAGTAGGTGAGATCATTGTTTAGGTGGTCACAGAAATGACAGGGAATATCTGTCTGTTCCCTTGTTATTCTCTCCTTCATCCTCTGCCATTCTTTTCCTCTAGGTCTTCCCATTCAAGTTCACCATGCAGAACAGCTGCCCTGGGCCAGCTCCTGCTGATGGGAGAGCACAGATTTTTGTTGCTCTTCTGTGCTAAATTGTGGATGGGTGTTGCACATAATAAACCCAGACCAAAAGAAAAAAAAAGTGCTAAAACAGGGCCTGAGCACTTTTGGGGAGGGTGAGATGGTGTTCTGGGAAAATGCAATTGCTGTGTATTCCATCTGTGCCGGCATCTGAGAGGAACGGTTATTAGAGCAGGACCCAGAGCATCACACCTGCAGTCCAGTCTCTGTGGGATCAGTAATTACATGTTAATTAACAAGTCTGGAATGAGTGAGAGTTTGCATGTCAGCAGATAATCTGTATAGTGACTAATAAACTGCAGAATGTTTTCAATTAGCAGGCTTGAAAAGGAAATCCCAGTGAGTGTTTTGCTTGGTTGGGAAAGGACGGAATGAATGCACTCTGTTGTTAGTTACCCTCCATAGGAAAGTGGCAGATTTAAAAACTACATCGTAAAGATTAAGATCTGAGAACACAAATGCTTAAGTTACTGGCTACTACTGTGCATTGATGAAATCATACAGAGTAAACTTCAGTGAAATGAAATTTTTCACCTGATTAAATAAGAGCAAACATGAAAAAAGTCCATTCTTGCATAGATTATTTCAAGCTTTAAGGTATAAAATGTATTTTTACTGCAAGTTTTTTAAAGGACTGAAGCAGGGACAGCTCCAGAACCTGTTCACCAGGGAAACAAATGTTGCATTCTTTCTTTGGCCCGAATTCTGGCAATCATTGACTATATTCCACCTCTCTTAGGCTTTTTACTGTGATCTCCAGGTGTTGGATTCCCTCCATTATATGTTTACATAGTAATGTAAGGAGAACTTATTTCTTTGTGACCTGGCTTGTCTGTTTTAACTTGACTTTATTTCTGTTCTGTCCATGTTTGCACTCAGGGGCAGCATTTGAAAAGGTAATTTCCAAAACTGTTGGAACAATTTTATAATTTTTAAATTTTTTTTCCCCCTAAGATATTACAAGAGCAGGCAATTTTGGACCCTTCTTTTTAATAAGCTACAAGTAAGGAGAGGTTGCACAAGGGAAGAATGATGAAAAATTTGTTTGAGACTTAAAATTTATAGAAGTGAACTATAAAACTTTTGTATTAAATGCTTCAAGATATATAGTACATAATTTTGAACCACTTTTCAACATTGCAGATGGATCAGAACCATTCAAACCAACCTGAAGTCATTGTTTTTAAGTTAATTCTTGATAAGTGAGTTGTATTCAAATTTAAAGTGAGTCAGAAGATGTATATTGTGATGGCCACAATCTATTTAGAATTATTATTATGGAGATATACTCAAAATATGGATTATTTTTGGCCTTGTGAATATCCAGAACTACCTGTGTCGGACTCTATGTTGTGCAGGTGCTTTTAATGTTTTGTCCCAGAGAGGCTGCTTTTGGGAAAGAAAAGCTGATACAGATCTGCTTTGTACACTCTTCAGCTGCATGGCTCATCTTCAGCTCCTCCCAAGCAGGATTGGAGCTGTGTGGAGCCCTGGCTGGGCTGAGCTACAGAAGCAGGATTATAAACTCCACTGCTGTGCTATTGCCACATCATATATCTCTGATAATGAATATTTTGCAGCAAGAGATTCTTTTCTAAATCTTGGAACAAGTGCAGCTTGGACATGAATAATGTCAACAGCTGTAGGTTTTCTTCTTAATAATCATCAATCTTCAGGTTGACAGTGAATCGTTGGCCTCTCTGAAGTACAGAGCATAGAATCCCCCTTTACATCCTGGGTGGTACATCTTACCCCATTTAACCACTGAACTAGTTGTGTTCAAGGCATGAGTTACCCTTTTTGGACCTTTTGTCAACATCAATTTCCCTCCCTCACCCCCATCCCTCAGATTGTTGCTGCCACTTGTAGGGAAGCAAGGCAAAGGCACGTGGGAAGGTGCTAGATCAGTTCCACATGGTGAGATGTAGCAGAGTTGGGCCAGTCACTTGAAAAGTCCAGATGCTGTGAGAAGTTTTCCCCAATTTCTCTTCTCTGCTTTCCTGCAGATGCCTTCCTGGCTGCTACACTGAACTGATACTGAAAAAAAGAGATCTCGATACAATCTAAGGCATCATTTCCTTCATTACCTTCAGTTAATTTGTATGGTTCTCTGTAGCACCTGTTAGGAAATGAAATTGGATTTGGCCAAGCCCCTTCTAGGGCAGGCAGGCAGGTTTTCTGCCATTCCAGATAAACTGTGATCCCTGACTTCAAGACTTTTCAGTTCTTACAGGGGCTTATCAGTGCTCACCTCCATCAAGTGCATGGTGGTAGGTTATCCTAATTAAATTAATCTAGCTCAAGATCTTCCCCTCCTCCCTTCCTCTTTCCCCCTCCTTCCCTTCCTGTATTTCTAAAGGATACCTGACCTTGTATCTCATTCACATCAGCTTGCAGATTTTTTAGTTTGCTCGTCATGTTAAATCCAGGATTGGTTGGAGCACAAGAAATAGGTTATGTTTTCCACTCTGAAGGCTGTATGCATCTAGGGTTATGTCCTCACAGGTAATTGAAGTTGCAGCTGTTGTACCAGCCACCTCTTTTCACACTGTCAGGAAAAAGAGGTAATGTGGAAGATTACTAGAACTTCAAATCAGCAGTTGGTGTTTCTAACACATGTAGACCTTCACGTGTACTAATGTGATGATTTGTATTTACAAACACTGAGGTTGAAATTAGAGGTTTCTTTGGATACAAAATGTTATTGTGGTCATCTTGTGTTGATCCTTTGGGTTTTCCACCACTCTGACAGCTGTCCATAACTTACTGCTCAGAATGTTTGTAAAGGGAGAGCAAGTTAAATTTTTCCTCCCTTACATGACTTGTTCCAGATTGAATTGATCTAATTTAATTATTTCTTAAAGTAATTTCTCTCATAATTTTAGATACGTGTAGAAATGATCAAATTACTTGTGACTCCTCATAGAAGTTTGCACTCTGACAGGTAATACTATACAAAATGGTAAAATAAAAATATCAGGACAGGACTTTTCGATTGCTATGAAATAAAACCACATGGAAGTGGAGTGTAAAGGACTTGACTTAGGTTTTCAGGTGTTCAGCCAACCTCATGGAAGTCATTTAACCTTCTGTATCTGTTTGTCTCTTGTTTGCCATCACCCATGTGATTTACAGTTTCTAGAAACTCCTCTCACAAGTGTCTCTAAAATGCTCTGAGACACCTGGATGCCAAAAAACTATAAATATCAGCAAATAGTCTTCTCTTCTTATTGCTGTCTGAACGGGGGTCACCACCATAGCTTTAAAAACAGGCTTTCAAACCACGCAGTCTCAAATTAGAAGTAGTTTTAAAAAGCTGACATTTTTCCCAAGGTCTATAATATCAGCTAATCCCAAAGAAAAGCTGATGTCCTTAATTCATCTTGCTTTAATTTCTGCAGTGTTAATGCCTCTTGTCCAGGCTGTCAGCGTGGCACCGCGATGAATCCCTCTATCCTGTTTGCAGGGGCTGCTTGAAATGCTGTGGGATTCCTGAGCTGAGGTGCCTGGCCAAAATCCTGTCCTGCTGTCTGCTGTGGGAGAGTGCATTACCCCAGCAGGCAGGGGACCATGCTGAACCTGCTGGGTTTTTAACTAGGCATCATGAGTCAGACACTTTACTGTTAAAAGTGCAGGGTTTGGGCTATTTAATTATTTGTTAGCCATAAGAATCTGAGGACTCACAAACTGTCTCTTTTGAGGAATGCAGTGATTTCATCAGATAAATGTTTAAAGCAGGGCTAAGATAGCAGCCAACCACAGCAGAAAAATATTTTTTCCTTTGAGATAACCTCTTAAATATATACATATTTAAAACCATTTTATCTTTTCTGTCTGATTCTAAGCACCCCTTCTGTCAGCAGCAGACAGAATTAAAAAGAGAAAACCCTCAGTGGATGCCTTTCTTTTTTTTGTGAAATGTGTCAGATGATAAGCAAAATGTAACTGGCTATTTATTCTACTTTTCATGTGCCCTGCAAACTGTGGAAGGCAGCAAGAGATAGAGCAGCAACAGCCTGATAAGCCTGGCTTTTTTTTGCCGGCTTTCTATTTACTTTACTTCCTTTGAGGGAACACTGGGTTAGAGACCAACTGTCTTTACTCATCTGGGAGATTTTAGAGTTGCTGAGAATAGACTGGTATGGAAAGCAACTCCTTGATTACAAGATTTGTAGGTAAATGTTACCCTTGCAGTAATCTCCATTTCCCCTCCATCTCCTCCACAGCACATTCTGTTCTAGCAGTCCTTAACAAACAATAATAGCAAAAATAAGCTTTTTTTTTTTTTTTTTTTTTACACTGGTTATTTTCTCTCTCCTTACTGAAAAGGACACATAATGGAATGAATCTGGCTTCCCATCTGTTGCTAGGTGCAATTCAAAGTGGCAGTTTTGACCTATAAAGATTTGGCTGTTTTGCGTCATGCATACCCTAGAGACAGCCTCTCCCCTTTAATTTCTCTGTGTCTCCATTTTCCATCTGTGAAAAATCAGGATAACACTACTTTTCTACTTCACAGGGATTTTACAAGGACACGTTTATTAACAGGCACAAAGCATAAGCTCTGTATTAGATAGACATCAGGCAACTATCTATGTGTAAAAACTTGCTGCCACCCTCAGTCCCACAGAACCCGTGTTGATTGACCTTTCTTATGTGGCAGAAGGTGATTTGTTGTCCTAGGCTGCATTATGGATGTCCATTCTGAATCTCACCATTTTTAAACACATTAATAATAGGAGACTTGCAATTCATCCAGCTGAATTTGGTCTTTCCCATTAAGTAGTTTGGGACATCCCAGGGGTAGGAAATTAACCTATCATTAGCCTATCATTAAGTGTGTTTACACATTGCTGTTGTGGGTCCCAAATAAAGTAAGGGCCAGTGGGAACCACAAACTATTGGACAAGAGGAGGTGTGTGGGAGATACCTATTTGGGAATGGTTTC
This sequence comes from Nicator chloris, assembly GCA_013400495.1. Taxonomy (NCBI): domain Eukaryota; kingdom Metazoa; phylum Chordata; class Aves; order Passeriformes; family Pycnonotidae; genus Nicator; species Nicator chloris. Next base: position 58,912 of record WAAE01007166.1, on the reverse strand, counting down.
CTCAGAGCATGTATCTCCAGAGCTGTGGTTGCTTGTTGTATTAGAAGGGAAGTAGTTTTTCAGTCAGTTCCATAAATCAGTCGTTCTCAGGTGCATTTTTGCAGTCACATGCAGGTCAGGTTTAAGCAGTTCAACATGCCTGTTTGAGAGAAGACATCTCCAGGGCATGTTGGTTGATCAAAGCAATATTTTAGACTTCTACTAAATTATGGACTTAGTTCTGTAAGAGTTCAGGGGATGGGTAGGGGTGTTTTGAGGAGCTGTGGCTTTACAGCAGCAATCCTTCAGTGCAGACTCAGGGTATTTTGTATCTCTCCTATTTCGGATGAGATTGTTGGAATGACAAAATTCAAGCTCAGCAGTGATAGTAGTTCTGTGACTGAACAGCAGACAGGGCAGCAGCATTCCTTGTGGATGATTACAAGACATGGTCCATCAGCTAGATGGACTGACTTGCTCATTGATGTGGGCTCTGTGCCTACCAGCTCTTTATAACCCTTAGTAAAAATTTTGGAGTCTTATTTCCAGGCTGTGCTAAGCATGGCTGGCGCATATGATGTTAGTCCCCAGTGGGGATATTGGTAGCTATTCCCAGTCTCACAGTGACAGAAAAGATGCAGGCTGTGCCAAAGTAGCACATGGGAAACTGTTATAGGGCCTATTAAAGATCATTGCAGTGTTTTAAGTTTTTCACCATATTACATCCAAATATTCTATTTTTTCATAATATTATGTTTGTAACAGTAATGAAAATTGACCTTGTTTAATTAGAAACTCTTCTATTAAAACTCCATTGCGTTATGTGTGTATGCATACACAGGCCTTGCAGAAGATGCAAAGTCTTTGCAGAGAGCTCTACCAGCTTAAAAATAAGAAAATCGGAGCTGCCACTTTACCTCTCTAACTCCCCTTAATTCTATTCTTTGTGGTTATAAATAAATGTAGAATTTTATCCTTTTTAGGTTTAGCTACCTTTTAAGAATCTGGTTGAGAGAATTTAGAATAAATAGATAAAAGGAAACTGCAGCAGAGCTTTCTTCAAGCTGTGTTTAGGAACATGTTACCATCAGTGCAAATAAGTGGTTAATTAAAATTTAGCTTAAAATGTATTCGCTTTAGTTCACTAAAGAAGACAGAAGCCCCTTCATGTGAACATCAATGATGTGGAAGCAGCAGTTTTGAGGCTTGGCAGTGACACAGCTTTTGAGAACTGGAAAAGAGTATCAGGGAAAGATAGAGACAGGGCCTCATCCTGCAAGGCTTTACTGATTTGATAGCTCTTCTTATTTCCTTAGGGCATGTTTGCCTATAGCACTGCATTCCAGAGGAAAGGCTCTTAATTTTGCTCAAAGGATGGGGTCAGGAGGAGGTGACATCTCCCTGCGTCTGAGGGAGCAGGCAGGTCGAGCCGCGCCGCGCCTCCTGCCGCTCCTCCTGCTGAGGCGAGGAGCAGCGCCTGGGCAGGACCATGTGAGCTATCTCACAGCACCTCGTTAGCATGGGATGATGGCTTTATTGGAGGAGCAAGTCATAAAAAAGTTTCCTTTGGTTAAAAATGAGCAGTTTTATTTTAGTGTGATGACAGCCTGATACTGAGGATTGAATTTTTGTGTTGCAGCTAGTTGTGTGTGTGTGCAGGCAAGGGAAGGGTGCTGTAGACATACATAGCTAAAAAGCAGCTGCTGCAGGGGGTGAAATCCAAAGAAGAAGAACTTGCAGTGATTTTTTTATTTTTATTTTTTAAACTTCTGGGGTTTTCATGGTCCTGTCAGCTGAATGAGTATCTTTTTGAGTAGCAAACTGCTTATGTGGAAGTCCTGGCTCTGAATTACACGCAAAGATGGTCATTTGCAACTATGGGTGAGGTAACTACCAAGGAGGAAGCTTTCAGATGCCGTTTTTTTACTGCTAGTTGTAAAGGAAACATTTAATTGAGGTATTGCAGTCCTGTATCTTGTCATCATGGAAACACAGTCTACAGAAAGATTCAGTGTTACCTGTTCCAGGGAAAAAAGCTACTGTAGGAAAATGTGTCAAAACCCCTCCCACATAATGTAATATCAGTGTTTAAAAATCCGAGCTCACCTTTCACGTGAACATCCCAAAGTGCTTTTCAGATGGAGAAACTGGAACCCAAATTAATGACACAGTCTTTCCGGTGCCCTATCACAACATATTTATTTCATTTTTCTTTTGCATGTTGTTACATAGGAAGGCCAAGCCTGGTTTTTGTTATGTTTCTTCACATCAGAGAAGTGCCCCTACCCTGCCCTGCTTTGGAGGTCCCCAGGTGCTCCTGCAATGTAAATAATGCATGTCAGCAGTCACCTGCTGGGGCAAGGCCACAGCCAGCAGAACCCAGGCTCCAGGGCAAGTTTACCTGGACACTAGATGAGACTGCCTCCCTAGTCTTGGTTTTCATCGCTGATATTATCGTGAAGTCCAAGGCAAATGCCACAGAGAAGGAGCCAAGTATTTGGTGAAACCAGGGTCTGCACGATTGTTACATTTAGGATAGTACACGCATAGCTCACCGCGAAATACACGTGAATATCTGCTGTCTGACACAAGCTAATATGACTGTCACTGGATACCCTCAGACATGCACCATGAACACGATCGAACTTCTTCAATACGTAGAGGACAGGCCTGTCCCCTGCCAGGGCGGCGCGGGCGGATGGAGCTGGGCAGGGGCCTGACCCAAGCTCGGAGCAGCGGCTCGTGTTTAGTGCCGGCCGCCAGCAGAGGGCGCCGGCAGATGCCGGTCGGGCTCGGCGCTCTCCCAGCGCTCAGGGCAACCCGCGCCCACCCCAAAGGAGGCCGCGCTCATCCCACAGGAACCCGACCCGCGCCCATCCCACAGAAACCCGCGCCGATCCCACAGGAAGCCGCGCCGATCGTGGGACTCGACGCCAACCGTGTGTTGCTTTTGCTGCCACGGTGGTTCACGCACCCAGCGCTTAGCGCTGCTTGAGCTGCCAGCAGGCAGATCCAGTTCCTCAGCGCGCACTCGTGCCTCAGCTCAGGAGGTCTTCATCTAACTCCATTGGCAAGCAGAGCGATAGTGTTGTGATAGAGGACTTTCTGCTGAAATAGCAAGTCATATGTGCAGATAATGAGTTGGGATGTGCAGGCACCTGTAATTCGGGTATCCATATGTAATATCCATATTTAGAGAGTAGGTGGGGAAGGGGAGAAAGTGTTACAGATCTTGTATAGTTCAACCACCTTGACTGGAGATGAACCTGACTGGAAATACTCTGTTTCTGTCCTCATTGATTAAGGCCTTAGGTGCAGCTGTTCTCTGTGATGTCCCTACTTGCCTGGATGGTGTGATGTACAACTAACATACACATATACTACCTGCAACGGAGGACCTAATTTAAAAAGGAACTAATTTAAGCAGTATTTAGTGTTGTGGGCAGATGAGTAAATAAATTTATCAATTGTATGGACTCAAATTCTTATGTGAGACACTGTGACCCTGGCCCATTCTCTATCAATATCTACCTAATATTTAATATATTTTTTCATGTGACAGCTCCATTTACCTTCCATTCTTTGTAAAATAGCTAACACAGTAGTGCCCAAGTTATTGTCATGTCATATCATACCCAGAGGCCCTGGATATTATCGTGTCATGAATAACAGTAATGTCATTTCCACCTTTATAGCCTGTCCTGACTTCATCATGTTCTTTTATAAATATCGATCTTTTAAATGGTGTTCATTGTTACTCTTCATAAAAACTGAAAGACAACCATTAGCTTGCCACAGAGAATACTGAATCCTAGAGCAAACAGATCAGTTATGACCATTTTGGGGTGTTTTGGTGCCTTTGTGTTCTTCAGGATAAAGTGCTATATATTCTTAGTGCTGCTGACCTGATTTTAATCCTGGCTAATGTCTTGCAGTCACTGAATGGAATATATTGAGTAGAATAATGAATTCAGTCTTACAGAATGATGCTATAAGAGCAGTTTAAAAAAGGTCAAAGACGGAATTTATTTTCTCTGTGTTGTTGGAACTCCTGTGCTTGAGTGTTTAGAAACTTGATATGCCTTTCTAGCAAGTGAATAAATCAGAGAGAAGTTAGAGCCTTATATTGGCAGTTCCTGAGTAGCTTCTCCTTGGAGGTAAATCAGTGAGAGGTAAAAGGTGTTGAATGTCTTCACCTATTTGTGGCTCTAGAACAGATCAGAGCAGGATAGAATAGAATCCATCCATGAATTAAGCCACCACAAATGATTTTCAGTCAACACACGGTTTCTGCACAGACTATATAATAATAACTATATAGTATGTGCAGAAATAAAGAAACATTAATAATAAAGAACAGGGGTGGCCGTATCAGTGGTCATAAGGAAAACCTGAAGTGTGCTAAATGTTCACATATGTCAATCCTGTTCTTTTTAGGAGAGATGGGAAATAGCTGAAGAAATCATGATGCCTTTCCCAAATTACTCAATGCATGCTATGGGAAGTCTCTAGGGATGGTATTTGATTCTGAACACACTATATTTTCTCATCGGTCATCAAATTAGCATTGCTGTTACCAACCTATTACCCAGATTTTTGTGAAACACACAGAATCTTCTCAATGAGATAAAGCTCTGGGAGCAAATCTCTGTGGCTCATAATGCACACTTATTGAAAAAAGCAAAATTCATACTCTGGTTTTCTTCTGATGATGTTCTGAGCCCTGTAAATTTAATATACAAACACAGCAGCAGTTGTAAACAATGTGAGTCACAGAGAGCCTAAAGACATGAAAATATTTCATGAAACCTACTCATGAAAGTGAGGATTTTGTAGATTGGTCCCTGGAACAGTAAGATCCACTTACATGTGAGCACTTTCATATAAGCCCTGTAACTGGACAGGGCACATGAAGCTGCTCTCACAGGAGAAGGAAAAAGACTTCCTAGTGGATACGGTGCAATTTCTTTAAAGGATAATTGGTGATTATAATTATTTTTTCACAAGTGTTTTTGACTGTACAAAAGTACTTAATAATTTGTGGATTTAAACAAAATGCTGATGACTGAAGAGAAGTATTTTTATTATCTTGGAGACTGGAAAGACTGTAGGCTTAACTGTCAGATTTCCATTGACTATGGTGATATAGGACAATAAAATATTTCTCTGTTTAAGAGGGTAACCACTTTGGCTTTTTCTCTAGTGCTTATGATGTTTAACTTACTAGACATACATTTGCTTTTTGGTTTGTAGATGTATACTTTTTATCTTGTACTGTTTTTTGATCAAACTAAATAGACCTTTAGTTTGATCTGCTTTTCTCTCGAAGTGAAACAGGAAGCTTATTTTAAATATGGTATTTTTAATGGAATCTTAAAAGTATCAAAATATAAGTATCAAATACACAAATTTTTAGAGAACATTTGTTCTTTGTATTTTAAATATTATGTCTGCATTCTAAAATTATGGCACTCATCCCTTTTGAATATAGACATAGACAACAGACACAGGGAAACAGACAAGGAAGACAGAGAAATGATTCCATGTATTCATTAAGTTTTTTCACTGAAAGATATGATTCTTCTGGTATTCAGTTTCCTACAGATGCTTTATAGCATATATAAATGTACAGTGGAGGCACATCTATGTAAACCCTCAACATTTGGAAACAAACTTTCTAATAATCTGTACAGAGTTTTTAAAAAACGACCAAATTCTCTTTATTGCTGTTTAGTAGAAGGGGCTGTTTGCAACAGAACGACAGCATTTCTAGCAGAACTTTGCCAGATGTGTAGCAATGCTTTTGTTTCCATTTGAAAAGGCTTTAAAAATGGCTATTCTAATTCAGGATATTTTGATATTCAGTAAATAATTTAAAAGATTCTGGATTAACGTGAATGCCTTTAATAAAAGTATTTTAAATTAAATAGGATTAAAATATTATTTTTTTTCTGCCTAGCTCCAAGTTGCCAGTCAAGGGGTTTTTTTGGTTAGCTCCAGATTATTCCCCATGTAAAGTCACAGGGGTCAGAAGAATTAATATATGCAAAGGTTTTTGCCCAATGTCATTTTTGGTAACTTAATTTATGCTTAATTGCTCCACATAATTACAAAGAGTACTTTAATGGTAGTTTATGAGAAATAATGTCAATGAACCATTGCTAACACCATGGCTCCACAAATGAAACATTGCATCACAGTCTGCTAGTTCTGGTACCAATTTCTGTGTTAAATAAATGAAAGGTGACATGAGTAGCTCAGCTTGTAAAAAAGAGTAATTTCCTCCATACCACATGAAGATTTCTTGCTCCTTGTATGATTTCCCTGGCCTGAGTGTAAGGGGATTCTGTACAAGCCATCTCTGCAGTCGAAGAGTACCTGGTCAGTTCTGCTGATGTATTTCTGCTTGGTATCTGGGCTGTGGATGGGTTATAATGACACAGTGCTGAGCATGGTGTTACAGTTGTTTTGGAGAGTCTGCTGCTTACAGGTTGCATTTGTCCAGTGCCTGTGTGGCAGGGGGCTGTGTGTTTTAACTTGGGAGACAGCATCTATTACAAAAGATTAGGCTGGCTTAAATTGATACTGCAACTCAAAACACTAAGGAGAATGACACCACCAGCAGCTGTGGAGTAGTAACTCATACCTACTTTGTAAGTTATTTAGAAATACGTCTGTCTGTTAGTACATAAACTTGCAGTAGATTTGTATTCTCTTTTCTTCAGCTAGTCACAATATTTTCCGTTATTTCTCCATATTGCATGAAGATTTCTGAGGTTTCTTTTAAGCTATTTCCTTAAATATTTGATTTCACTAGTGTTATGTAAATGCTAGGAATCTGGGGCAAGATTCTGGTCTGCTTTCATTCACCAAGGCCTGGAGGAACTGCTCAGCTCAACTACTCTAGACTTGTGTGTCAAGGGAGGTCACAGACTGGTCCCTACCAGAAAACATGAATTGTAGTCTCTCACTTGACTCATGTGCATTGTTCTCATTTTTCCTAATGGATATTGTGGACATATATTAGGAGAATAGGCCCTATTAGGAACTGTCAAAGGAGTGAAATGAAGATGATAATCACTTTGTCTTGGATGAGGTCGTGTATTTATTCTATGGGATTTTAAAGGCTATTTTAGTGTTTAAATTATCTGGTGCATTAGAAAATGGTTTAGATAGGCTTTAGTTAATTGACAGTGGTAGGTATGTTTTAGAAAATCATTATACACACTGGGACTTCAATTTTGCAGTGAATGATATTATTTTTTGGAGATGTAAATTGCAGTGTCTCCCAGGAGACAGAAATAACGTGCTGCTTATTTGATTTTTAGCAATAACTAAAATGATTTGTTAAATTAGGCAGAGGTATTGTCATGAAACAGGACAAACCTACTTGTGTGGGGGAGTTCAGAATCCTTGACAAGGTGACTTTTTTGTAGTAAAATAAACTGTGTACCTTGTGGTTTGTATCCTAGAAATCATCCTTCTCCATGTATATCATCTTGTAAGAAGGCCAAGTAGTCTGGCAGAGAGACAAGGCAACAGAGCTGTTCACTGAGATGCAGGGTGGATGGACTCCAAATGGGAATTAAACTAATTGAAGTGGACTGGAGCTATTGCCTTGCCTGACACTTAGCTGACACACAAGACTGTAATTTTGAATGCTGTTGATCCTTTAATTTTCATCCCTTGCCATTCAGATCAGACGAGGCTGTGACTGAAGCAGTAAGTACCTACATAGGGGCTTCGAGGGAGGACTCACTGCCAGCTGCACAGTGCAGAGATCTGCAGGTTACATCTCACTTCTCAGATCACCAGGCTTTGTGGTAGGGTTGTAGGAGGGAACAAGGTTAAAAGAATAATCATTTTGTCTCCTTGTTATTTGGACTTTCATGGCTTCCTACCAGCAGCCCCAATTTAGTTAAGGTTGTTTTTCTCTCCCCTAGAGTAGAGAAATAAGTAATGTTTGTTACAGCTGATGGGAAGCAAATTGAGTGCAGTGGAGTGGGTGATCTTTATTGAGAACTAGGGGGCAATGTCACACATCACCCTGTGTGCAGAATGTGCAAGCGTAAAGATCCTCTTGCCTTCCTAACCAGAGCGGGGGGCGTCATGCTAGATGGATGGAATGAATGTGTGAGGACTTGGAGAGTTCTTTTATGCTGTAATTGAGAAGAATCTTAGATAAACTGGTAATCTCCAAGGGACAGCAAAGGGAGTTTTATCAGCCAGTTGACAGCTTTGTTAAGAGAAAGAAAAGACTTAAGGGTGAGTACTATCAGTGCAGAGTAAGTTGTTTCTAAATAGGGCTGTGTGTGTCGGTGCACATCCTGAAATCCTTCTAAGCACAAGGTGTTCATCTGAAGCACAAGTGTGGGATTCGGAATAGCATTCACATAATTTCCTAAATTCCAGCAAAGACAAACCTACCATATCAGGGATCTATGGAATTAAGACTTAAATTAGTTTCTGTTGTACAGCATTGTCTGCAGATGCTCTATTTATAATGAAATGCTTTGCAATTTAACCATGTCACTTCTTAATGAGGTCATCCAGTGCTTTGAGACCACTTATTATTCAGATACTGGAAGGAGCACCAAGAATGATTCTGACTTTTTTCCCATTTTTGTCCAGGGCCTTAGCACAGAAGGCTTTTATTTAACTTTAATTACAAATCACTTATGTATTCTTTAAACCTTTAAATGACAATGTGTACTCACAACTTAGGATGTTAAAATTCAGCTGTGCTAGGAACCTACAGTCTCTGGGGGTCTCACATTATATTTCTCAGTGTTTGTGAAGGTTAAGTTAGCAATGTGGTATTCAAATTCTGTGGAATTAAGGGCCATCAACTTAGGCATCTCTCTAGGCAAACTCTGAATGCAACTGTCAACCAAACACAGGGAGAATGCAAAACGTGCAGTGTTGCATCAAAAGAGCTGTGTGACTCCTGTAGTCTCTACTGCTAGGAAGTACTTGATTTTTCCAAAGGCAGGGATAGAAAGTGGCCAGTAATATGTAACTGCCAAATAAATATAAATTTCAGCATTACTGAGGCTTATCATATACAAACTAAAAAAAGTAAGTAATATTATGTCTAAAACATTATTTATAACATTAGTGTATTGATTGGATGTTCTCTCGACCATTGTTTTTATTGACTTTATGTTCATAGCTGTTCATCATAGTACTTAGTCCTTTTCTGGTTCCTTTTCTTTTTCATACTTAAAGGCAGAAGTGTCATTTCATCTCAATAACAATAGGACTTGATGATTTTCGCCTTCAAAAAAATAAAAAAGCTTGAGAGGTTCCCAGAATCTTCCATATTCTCAATTCGTATTTTTCTCTATCACTTTTCCCAGCTTCCTGTGCTTTCATCTTGATGACCACTTCCTTGGCAAATCAAAAAGTCTTCTTGCTGTTAGAGAAACTCCTTATTCCTTCTATCCTTTGGAACAATTTTTTCACATCTCTCCAGCTCATCAATTCACATTATTGAGTCCTCTATGCTTCACATTTTGTCTAGGAGAGTATCTTTCTCCCTTTTCTCTGTATCTTCATTTCTGTGTCATTCTGCTCTGTCTTGGTATTGCAGTCATAAAGTATATATTTTCAAGGTTAAAAAAATGAAAAAAGGGTAAATTTTGTTTGAAAAACTCAAAGTAAGATGAAATTTTATAATATTTCCTCTGCTCTGTCAATTCCCAAGGCTGCTCCCTGCAAAAATGTTCTGTAAATGTTCCCTATCGGTTCCCAGCTCTGTCATGCAAAGTTGCATCTTGATGTTGCTTTATCTGTGTTGTTTATGCCTGTGTAGAAAAGGAGGATGAGCAACATTATTTACCTACTGTTTCTGCTAGACCAAAGGAGAATCATTCCTTCTCAAAACCACATAATATGCAGCCATTTGCTGTGTAGCACATGTAAAGAAAAACCATCAAACAAAAATATCTTGACCATTAAATATGGATAACATTTTTCTAGAGCTGCAACTGTAAGACAGAATCACAGAATCATTTAGTTTGGAAAGAGATCATATCTGAGATCATGGAGTCCAACCTTTGCCTGATCACCACCTTGCCAACTAAACCATGGCACTGCATGCCACACCCAGTTGTTTCTTGGACACCCCCAGAGACAGTGACTCCACCACGTCCTTGGACAGTCCATTCCAATGTTTAGCAACTTTTTCCATTAAGAAATTCCTCTTGATGTCCAGTCTGAACCTCCTGGCACAGCTTGAGGCTGTATGTCTTGTCCTGTCAATAGCTGCCTGGGAGAAGAGACCAATTCTTACCTGGCTACAGCCTCCTTTCACGTAGTTGTAGAGAGCAATAAGGTCTCCCCTGAGCATCTTTTTCTCCAAGCTAAACATCCCCAGCTCCCTCAGCTGCTCCTTGAGGAACTTGTGCTCCAGACCTTTCACCAGCTCCATTTTCCTTCTCTGAACTCGCTCCAGCACCTCAGTGTCTTTCTTGCAGTAAGGAGCCCAGAACTAACACAGAACTTGAGGTGTGACCTTACCACTGCTGAGTACAAGGGTAGAATAACTTCCCTGGTCCTGCTGTTCCTGATCCAAGCCAGAAGGTCATTGGCCTTCTTGGCCCCCTGGGCACACTCTGGCTCATGTTCAGTCACAGTCAACCAGCAGCCCCAGGTCCTTTTCCACCAGACTGCTTTCCAGACACTCTGCCCCAGCCTGTATCACGGCCTGGGGTTGCTGTGACCCAAGTGCAGGACCCGGCACTTGGCCTTGTTGATCCTCCTGCCATTGGCCTCAGCCCACTGATCCAGCCTGTTCAGATCCCTCTGCAGAGCCCTCCTGCCCTCCAGCCTGACTTGGTGTAGTCCACAAATTTGCTGAGGATACACTCAGTGCCCTCATCCAGTTCATCAGAACAGGACTGGGCCCAACACTGATCCCTGGGGAACATGACTAGTGACAGGATGCTCACTGGATGTTTGGCCAAAAGAACAAATTAAGACCTGAAGGGAAATTAGACGAGGAATAAACCCTGTTGATGAAAACATGTTTTTACCATGGTGAGAAGTGTTTTGTACAGTGTAACAGTAAATGGCCAAAGAGACCAGGGTCTGCTCCAACCACACCTGAGCTTGCTTTGTCTGTTAGCACCCTCATCTGTCCTAGCTGCTCTGTAAACAAGGGCATTACTTGTCTGTCACCTCAAATGGCTTTGTGTTAAGGAGCTGTGCTGTCCTGTGGGGAGGCTGCATTTCAGACAGTCTTGGCACAGACAAGCTGTCTGGTCTTGGGAAGTGATGTTTTCCTCTGCTTTTGAGTGTATCATATGTTTCTCACAACTGAATTTCTCAGTCTGAATGTGATGCCATGGCACGTGGATCAATAGTGTTCCTCTGTGGCAAGGTGTACTGAATGCCAAATGTCTTTGGCCATCTGTTATTCTAAGACAACTTAGCAGAGCCAAGAAGCCTGCACCACCACTTTCATTAGGGGTAATTATCCTTGAGCAGCTGGGATAGGAGCTGGAGCCTGAATGGTAATTAGCTGCCATTGCTAGGAGATGCATTTGCAGGTTTCTGTACCATTTTACTCTCTGTTTAAAGAACAGACAGGGAATTGTGATAAATCTTCAGTCCTTGCTGTTGGAGAAGAGCTGCCTGCCTACAGATCAGCTTAAATTAGGATGTTCTTTGCATGCCCATCCATGTAGTCTTGCTGCAGTGAGCAATCATCCTGCACTTGGATGGTTTGGGTCTTTGCAGCAGCATGAACATTTTCCAATATGTTTTCTCAACAGATGTGCTGCTTTATCAGGGTTTTTTTTTATGTTGTAGTAAAGTGACAACTACTGCAAATCTGTTTCAGTTTTGTTATAGAGGCAGAGATATGTATGCGTGTCACCTGTGAACAGAATCAACAAACTGGTAGAACCAAAAACAAACCTCAGTCCAATATAAGATTGATGTGTCTTTATCCATCAGTATTTTCAAAATGTGCATTTTCAGCAGAAGTTTTGTGCTAGACTTAAATAGAAGAATAACTTTTTAAAACATTTCCTTCCCCACAACCGCATTTGGTATTATGTTTTGGTATCAGTAAATAGCAATGGAAGAGCTTGACAAGTAGTATGTCTTCCTGCAATATCTTTTCATGATATGGGAGAATTTTTTGAGAGCTGGGAAAGAATTTGTAAAGCTTTTTTCATGCAGAACAAGTCTGCTTGACACTTGATGACCTCTGCTTTGTTCTTTGATAATAATAATAGTCATCCCTACCTACTAATGTTCATCTTCAAAACTTTTTACAAGTATTAGTTAATGAACTTTTGTAGCACTATTTAACAAACAAAAAGAGGAGGTGCATGATGGAAAACTGAAGTAAAGGTGTTAGGCAATACATACTTGTTCTGTATTGTATTGTATTTCTGTGTAGGCAACACTTCTTGTTAGACTGGAAGGAAAGAAAGCAATCGAAGGATTGCTTCTGTGCTTAGCTCTGGGTCTCTGAAGAATTGTGTCTGTGAGATCAAGGGCATTCAGCATGTCACTGCTAGATGCTGGGTCTGGTAGGATTTGTCCTAAATGTACAGTTGGTGTTTTCTGGTTGCCATATTAAATTTTCTATGACTGGCATTTTTAGTGGACTATGTAATTATTGATTCCTGTTCACATTGCATATGAGAATAAACAATAACTATCTCTGTCTATTACAGGTTTTTCTGTATACCCTAAGAAATACCTTTTATCCTGCAACTTCAAACGTTGGAGTTAAGGTTTTTCTGCTTTCTGTGGGAAATCTAAGGCCAGGTTCATTTCCTCCTCCAGTTATAGCAGAATTTCAATATACAGTATTTATGACAGTATTGAGAATCAGTGATGCATTGCATTGGTGGGTGTGGAGAGGGCTTCAGCAGAGACTGACGTGTTGTAGGGGATAGACACAGGTTGGATTTTTGCTATATGCCTTGAGGAGTGTTTTTCAGCTTTCTGAAAGTGTTTGTGGAAATCTGCTGATCTCTGGAGGGGAGGCTGTGCTTGTCTATCTGTTAATCAGTAGCAGCAGTTTTCATTGCTGGGTACATTTCTTCCTTTGATATTTTTGCTCTGCAAACCACAAAGTCCAGCAGTTCACATTCTGCTGTAAATGTGCCTTGTTAGTGCTGGTATTTGGCTGCTGCCTTTTTGTATAGAAAAGAATGTGGTATGAAGGCTTGGTTATAGTGAAACCTAAAAGAGAAGAGATCAGAGGATGGAGTAGAGACGTCGTGACTTTAAAATAATGATCCATTTTTGAATAACAAAATCTTTTCACATACCATCCCTTACAGAAAATCTTCCCCCTGCCTTCTGGCCTTTTTTTGGCTGGTCTTCATGTCCAGAACCTTATTGCTTGTAGGTTCTGTGAAGTTACAACTTAATAATTGAAATTTTGCTATTGTCAGCTACATATAGGCCCCCTGGTGCCTTGTTAAGTGCTCTGTTACCAGTGAATGTTCTTAATTATGTTATGGAAGATGTTGTTCAAGTCACAAGTCATTTACTCAAGGTTTGGGCCCAGCAGGTTAAACATTTTCAAATTAATTTCAGTTGCTAAACAGAAACAGCTTAGATCTCCTGAATGCTGATAGCTTCCACTTTCTAATGAATTCTGTGGGAGATTATTTTCTGTATTTTTAAATCAGGCTAATTGCTGGTTAAATGACAGGATAAGCTGGCTCTAATATCCCACTTTAGAATATGCTAAGTATGATTTTGCTAGAGAGAGGTGTCTAGAAAGTCACTGGTTTGTATATTTAGAAGGGACATGAATTATGTGCTAATGAAACCAGTCACTATAAAGTTCTAGGAACAACTTCCAATCGTAGATGACTAAACACAAAGATTTGGTGTTCTCTATCTTACCAGTTTTACATGAAGTAAAACGGTAAAGCTGTCTAAGTATTTTGATCATACCTTTGTGCATGCAGATATGTACTATAGCTAATGCTCTCAGCATTGTAGATACTAAAGGTATTTGTAGGTGAATGGTGTTTTTTTAGATCGTTTTATCTAAGGACATAGCTGTTTTTATGGATCTTCACTTACATGTAATTTTTTTTTCCTTTCATTGGAAATCATAGAATCTTTCTAATTTCTTTGATATCATCATCATCATCATCTTTGTCCTCTGCCCCTTTTAATTAATGAATGTCAGCCACTAGAAACCCAGACCCAGAAAAATTGATACAGGATTGTGTGTAGCATGTAGAGCAGGGCTGCACTGCTGATAGACATGGAGCTTTGCAAGCACAGACTTATATCTGGCTAAAACTAGATGCTGACAGATAATAGGGGAAAGTGTTCCCCTGCCTCCCATATCCAGTCGTAAATAAATCAATAAATAATGCTAGCAAACAAGTAAACTAAAAGCCTCTGAACAGATAGAGATCTTTACCAAGCTTATATAATGTCATTAATTTTAGTCAAGAAGAGCATTAGCATGTCCTGCTGACCAAGAAGAGAATGTGAAATTTGGAGTTTGTCATGAACATGGCCTCAGTTTATGATGGAAATATGCAACAATTATGATTATACCTGAATTTCCATAATCATAATTTCAACAGATTTGTTAGCAGGAGCATAGCTTGTATTAAATGTTGTCATGGGTTCATGTAGCAAACATCAGCCTGAGCATACTATTATTTTTGTCCCTGGGATTGAGGATTCCTGTTACTGTATCTTGAAGTACATGCAGTTTTGTTTTTTATTCAGTCTTGCTGTTGATAACCTGTTCACCTTTGGGAAAGCATGTTAGCAGTTTTAATCTGAACTAGGAGTGGTGACTATCAATACTTTTTAGTGCTGTACTTCATTTTCCATCTGTGACTTCTTTAGTATAGAACTTCTGACTTCCTATGATTAAGATCATAGGAAGCATTGAGCTCACAGAAAAACTGTCAGCCATAGAATTTAATTTTATAAATAGCTGTAATGCTATACTTGTTAAGATTACTTTGGGAAAATACCACTTCAACACACATCCACATCCACCCACAGTAAAAAAGATTTTTTTACTTTTTTTTTAGCTAGGTAAAGCCAAAAAATTACTGTCAAATAGTATTCAGGTTGATCTGTCTGGGTTTATGAAGTAAAATATCTCTCTATGTAAGTGAGTTGATAATAAAAATTTGGATTTTCATCAGTGAATCTTGCTTAAAATATTGTACATATAGGGCAGGGATGAGAGACATCAGACCCTGTGAAGTGTACAAGAAATACAGCCCCTGACTGACCTCTCCTGCAAACAAGTGGGAGAGCTGAGAGGCATCTGACAGGAAAGGTATATGTGGATGGAGTACTTAGTCACCGGGACGTGGGTGGCTCTAAAAATGTGTTTGTGAGACTGGCTGTGTACTGAGTTCCTCCAGGTTGTGTGGGTATTTGACAGCTGGGCGTTGGTGGAAGCTCAGGGTTTTCTATTGGAAGAACGCGTAAATGATGGGGATTTGGGCTACTTTGAACAGAAAAGCAAGTAGGTGCTTAAAAAAAAAAAGGGTACTGGATGCTTGAGGAGTGTAAGGTACAGCTGGATTTGGAAGAACATGAGACTGCTGAGTCAGCAGCAGGCCCTTGGGCTGATGGTGGTGCTGCCACACCCCTGTGGTCTCTGCCTGTAAGTACAAGGCAGCTGGAGGGGAGGTCTCGGACTGCCCTTTCTCCAGAGGTGGCTGTGGCTTGAAGCTCTGGCTGTGCACTGGCTGTGTTCAGCAGGACTTGAGCTATGGGTCAGAAGTGATCTGAGGTGTGGTGAGGACTTCTCTTCTGGTGAGCAGGCAGTGCACCAGATTTCCCCAAGTCAGTGGGCCAGAAGGTCAGGGGTCCTGCTTCAGTACCTATAGGCACTTGGCTACGTGGTTAAAATAAAAAAAAATCCTCAGTAGAGCTGGCAGGAAAGGCAAAAGCCGCTGATATTGTGGATGTAGCAGTTAAAACAGTTATCAAAGTGGAAACTGATTGCTTGATCCTTGTAATAGGGACTTCAGCCTCTTAGTTTTTAACATTTGGGGCTCTCTCCTTAGTTCCCTTTCCTCTGAGAATAGTGAGATAATGTGTCTCAGTCAGGCCCCGCCTTCCTCCCAGGTCAATACAGATAAGAACTTTATTCTTTCCCAGCCACTGCTGAAATCTGTTTTATAAATAGTTCCCAAAATTTTTGCTTCTATCTGATGTTCTATTTGCTTCTGAGCAGCCTGCCATAGTGAACTTACTCCTGTGTCAGATGCCTTCCTCAGTTTTTTTGTCCAAAGACCTCCCACTCTCCCCTTTTGCTGGGGATATGAGGTTGTGCCTCTGCCCTTCCTAAGTGACCTAGATCAAAAGTGACAGAGCTGACAAGAGTTATGGTAGCTTTCTCTGAAGCATATTTGTCCTACTTGCCTGTTGATCTACACATGGTTTCCTCTTCTGCCAGTCTTTTTAGTCACTTCAATGGGACAGTATCTCCTATAATATTCATACATTGATATCAAAGGGTTTATTGGAATTCAAGAAGCAGCAGTTGCTGCTATGTATCAGCAGTAATTAACATTTTTAACTCCTCATCCATAACAATACAACATCAAAGACCTTGAAGATAAAGGAGCAGTAGTATCTAATGGTGCAGAGACTCTTTTCACCAGTTCATAGATCTGTATTTTTAAGTAAGCATTTGAAAGCAAAACTAGTTCTATTATTTTATTACTTACAGGAATGCTTTAGCCCATCACACACACAGAAGGTGTGTATATCTGCCCACTTGTATAAGGAAGAGCAAAGAGATCACGGATAGATTGCAAAAAGCTTCTTGAAGGTGTCCATGAGTTGAGGCTCTGGGTTTATTCTGTGAGTTCTTCATATCTGATACCCCAGTGCTGTGAATGAAACATGCTGGGGAGTTACCATACTTTCCTCCTTGTGTCCCTGCATCGTGGTTCATCTCCTTCCTTTCAGGGAAACCTGAGATAGTTTTTTGTTGTATGAACTCCTCCATGTTTTTAATCACTAAGAAAAATCTAATTACCTTCCACAGAACAACACATACCTGGTAGCCATTACCTGCATACCTGGAAATACGAGATCTGCACTGTATCTGCATGGTCCTCTCCCACAAAAAACCCTCTACTGTATTATGGAAACTCCCCTGGACTGTGGTGACCTTACTGAGAACACAGTCCTGTGAAACCTGCAAACAGAAGCAAAATTGTTAACTAGATCAGTAGACTGTGCTGCTATTGAACTATTCCAGGCTCAGCAGCATGACTTTGCTTTGGTAGATATATTGATGAGCCAACACTAATTCTTCAGGCTGTTTATACTTCATGTTGTCAGAAGGCCATCTAATGCTTTTTCACTCTCTTCTAGAGGCTGAGAGAATACCAAACTGCACTTTTCTTTCTAAGTTTGTATTACACTGAAGACGTATTCAGCTAGTTTCAGCTGCTCTCCTTGTGTTTCAATCTCCCCAGCTGTCCTTACCGATCACTTGCACTGGTTTTCCTTGCTCAGACTTTATCTTTGTCCACCTGGTATCAAAAATTGGTGGAAACAGCAGTCTCAGCTGGAGCTTTTTAGCTTAAAAATGTGCTTCCAGTTTTACTGCAACAACATCCTGGGGGACATGACATGATTAGGCTACATGGAGCTTATGTGAACCACCAAAGAAAGCAGTTGATCACTTAGTCAGCAAGCTAAAAAGTCTGAGAATGAAAGGTGACTGCTTTGGAGGGACATTGGGAGGGACCACCTTCAACATCACCCAAAAGTAAGTTTGCTCTGTCAATATGCTGTGAAGTCTTATGATGTGGTCATCAAGGGGTGAGCTTTATTTTTAGTACAGCAGTATTAGAAATACTGTTTTCAAAGTATGTGTGTATATACAGTGAGCTCTACAATGAGCAGAGACTTCTCATTCCATCACAAGTAAATTTTTCCTTGTTGCAAAGGCTGGTGATAAATTATGACTATTCTTTAATTTTTGGCAAAGCAAAGGAAAAAATCTCCATTCATAGTTCAGGCGTTTTATCTCATGCATAGAATTGCTTCAGGGCCTTGTATCAGACCACACTGTGGTTCTGCAGCATCTCAGAATGCTCAGCATCTCCATGTGTCTATATACCAGATGGCAACAGGTATCAGGGCAGCATCTTGTGTAGGCTGCTGTACTAATTGCTGCTGGTTACTCTTCTGCATCAGCCACTTCTCAGTTCCCTGGCACGACTTGACTCTGCAGTTCAATCTCTGGTGTTTGTTGACTTCATATTATTGTTATATGTCAGCTGGTTGGAGACTTGCCTTGTAAATGATCTTTCTCATCTGATCCTCGTGATACCAGTAACTAACTTGCATATGGAACTTTTCAATTTTTTTATCCACTTCCCTAGCAGTTGTTCCTTGAATTGTTACATCTGGTGTGAAGTAGTTGCCCTGAGGCTAAGAATTAGAGCTGATATCTTTAGGAAAAACCCAGATTTGGCATCTATTTAAAGATCTGCTCACAACATGGTCTGTAGGTTTGTGCAGTGTGTTTGCATTGCTCACCAGTGCATTGGGAAGCTCCCTTAGGAATTGTTTGCAAACCGACTTTCCACAGATGATGGATGTTTTACATCTGGGCACAGAACTCTGGCTGGGATGCCCTTGCCAGGCCTGGCACAGATGGCTTCACTTCACTTGAGCTGTCTCTTAAGACAACTGGCACGAGGAAAACGGCATGAATGTATTTGCAGCACACACAAATAGGCATTCTGAATTACTCTTCCTGTCTGCCTTCTGGCTTGCCATCCCTTTCAGTGTCTCAGAAAGGCAGTCTTGAATGCTTTCTCCCCTCCCTGGGAGAGCTGCAAGCTTGCACAGCTGTCTCTAAGACTCACTGAGAAACCACAAGCAACAGGTTTTGGTATTGCTGTTGAAAATTCTGATAGGTGCAATGCAGCTTTTTCTTTAGCATTTTCATATGCAGAAACAACAACTCCAAAATTCAAGAACAGAGATGCTTGCTTTGATCAATATGATCAGTAAGTTTACTCTCTTTTACCATCTGAATCTGTTGGCAGCACTTATGATTATTTTGAAAGAGCAGAATTTTTGAACGCAAAAATCTACAATTTCAGATGTAGCTAGGATGCGACTATTTGTCATCTACTGAAATAGAGAACCACTGTCTTGTTATGCAGCTTTAACACTAAGATGCAGATCTGGAAGGTTTTTTGGCTGGGTAGGTATGGTTTTACTTGGCAAATGCAGCTGGCTTGCTGTTAGGGTTCACCCAGAAGTGACACAGCAGATCATACTGGTTTATCACAGCCAATATGGCAGGGAAAAGGTAAAGCATTTCAGAATGTAAAAGAAATAAGAGGGTAGAAGAGTAATTTTTATAAAATATTGCTGTTTACTTAAAAGTGTGATCTGTC
Organism: Nicator chloris; assembly: GCA_013400495.1. NCBI lineage: Eukaryota > Metazoa > Chordata > Aves > Passeriformes > Pycnonotidae > Nicator > Nicator chloris. The sequence continues at coordinate 39,527 of WAAE01007166.1, read as the reverse complement.
TGTACTGCAGAGGGGAAAAGGCAAAGGGCCAAGTCATCCTGGTGCTCATGGTAATACAATTCTGTGGCAGAACAACAGTATTTCCTCATTATATGAAGAAGTCACAGCCCAGTTGCATCCTTATTATACTATATATAACCATATAGAATTAGAAATGCTGCACTTTAGGTTCAGGAATGAGCAAAATAAATAATCCAGGAAAGGCAAGGACAGAAATATGTGTGTTGGTGGTAAATGCATCATTAGCAGTAATCCCAATTGCCCAGGCCACATCTCATGTCAGGTAGATGAGATGCATAAAGCAGTTTTGTAACAAGAGACACATCACCTTTTACACTCCTAAAAACAAACTATCCATGGATGGAGTGTTATAGGGTAAAATTGCACCATATGCTTATGGGTTGTACTGAACCCCAGTGCAGAAAATGAGAAAATCAGAAGGGTTTCTGTACCTCAGCAAAAGCAAAATAGGTGTTTGAAGAGAAGGCTGATGGAGGTAACAAAATCACTGCAATATTCTGTCAGGTGCCATCGTAATGTGGTGTGGTGCCAAGCCTGAATGAGCTTCCTGGCCCCATGTCCCCACACGTAACTGGCTCCTGCTGCTTAAGGACCCAGCTTGTCTGCACAGCCTGCCAGCATCTCACTGCAGCAGTGGGCAGAGGCTGGCAGACAGAGGCTTTCCACAAAACTATTTAGCCTTGAAAAGCTTCATCCTGCCTGCAGTAGCTCAGCTTTGGAGAGCAGAAGGTCCCATCAGTTCAGGATGCATTGCCAGTGCACATGGCCTTGCACTTAGCTCAACTTCCTGTTTGTGAGGAAAGCATCCTGCAAACCTTATATATTCAGAGAAAATAAAAACCCAAATGTGAGCATGGTTTCAGCAGTGCACATCTTGATGCAATCCCTCTTCTCCTAAGCTCAGAAGCTGGTCCCACTTTGTGGGGTTAGCACTGGGGGAAATCTGGGTTGTAGGAATTAGCAGAGGCCCAAACCACACCAATTGCATAGAAACTCTCTCTTGACATAGTTTGCCAACATCTTCCCAAGGGGACCTGGCTCATGTGTTGAGAAAAACACATTGTCCATACCCAGTGATTTACAGTCTCTTGAAATGTTGTCTTTAAACAGATCTTTCATGCAAGCAGAGGCCAGTACCTTGAAGCTGTCACAAGCTATGGGAGCATGGGGCAGGGGTCCAAAGATCCTGCTTGTTCACAGACACAAAGGAGATGTCCAGGATTTTTTCTTTTCTTGGTTGTTTTGTTGTTTTTTTTTTAACTCATCACATGCTGTAGGTCCCAAATATATTTTTATTCTTTAGAACAATAGACTTAAGCACATTTCTTAGTATTGCATGGCCACAGAGCAATTAGGTAGTAGTTAAGGCACTTTTAAAGCATGTGTAGAATTGAAAATATTTTTGTTTTTTTCTTTTTACTTCTAGGGCTTTATATATATATATATATATATATATATATTTATGTGTGTGTATATATATGTATATACACACAGAGAAAGAATCACTTAAAATTTCTGATTGCATTTTGTTGACTTGGAACTGTTATATTTGCAAGAACTTAGGTGAAATGGGAAGAACCTTTGAGAGGTTTTTTGGAAGTCTAAAGAGAACTGCTATTCTTTTCCACTGGTTGACTGAACAGTGTTTCCTGCACATGCAATGAAACCTATTCCTCCTGATGGTTTTATTTTAGAAGCTGAGTGCACTCAGCCTCTACACAGGGGACAGAGATCTTGACTCCTTTGAATGAGAAGTATTGAAATCATACAAACAGCTCATGCACAGTGATCAATCCTATCATCCCAATTGGCCATGATCAAATCCTTTTCCCAAGAGAGACAGCTTTTCCTGCTGGCCTTCAGTAAGATGCTCTGATGGGAGTCTCTTTAATGCAAGTTCCTCTCCAGTTCTTATCAACAGGAATCAAGGTTATTGGCATCCAGTGCCTTTGAGATAAAAAACAAATCTCATGATCTGGAACTCAAAGAAAATGTTTCTTGGTTTTCACTTGAGAGCACTAATCCCTCTTTTTAATTGGGAGGCAAAACTTTAACAGGAGGATTTTATTAGGCTTTGTGTTCCATGAAGTAAAAGAGCAATTTGTACAGCAGCAGCTTTGTATTCCACTGGTAGTGAAAGAAATATTTGAAATGGGCATAAAGGTTGAATAGAGATCCAGTTCAAGCGTGTTAAACATCTTTTATGAAAGTGTTGGTGACATGATGGTTGATGGTTTTGTGGGGGTTTTTTTTTTGTGGGTTTTGTTTGTTTGTTTGTTTTGTTTTTATTGTTTGTGTGTGTGGTTGTGTTTTTGTTATTGTTGTGTTTTGTTTTGTTTTTAATGTGCCTTTTCTGGAAAAAAATAAATATACTTAAAACAGTATAAGGGCTATTTATTCCCTCTTGCTGGCATCTTCACATTTTTACTTAAAGCCATAGAACTTTCATATTCAGAGTCTATCTGGATAAATTGCTGTGCAGATTTTTTTCTTATACAGAGGACCCACACCTTTTGAGGAATTTTGTGGGCAAAGAAATTCAGTTGCTGGAGATGAGAGATAGTCATTACAAGGACAAACCAGAGTAACTTTGTCGACTTACTACAGAGGAGAACACTCTTTTGGTTTGGGTTAGTCTCAATCTGCAGGTTGGAAGGGTGGACATGAACTTCTCAGAGTCCATGCTGTCAATAAGTATCCTGCTAAGGCTGGCCTTGTTTTCCCCAGCTTCCCTTCCAAATGCAGTTATAGTGTGTTCTTAACTTTAGAGCTTGCAATCTTTCTGCCAAGCTTGTTACAAAAATGGAGAACTTTCAGCTGTGAAATTCTGCATGAAGGGTACTGCAGAGACACAAAACCCTGAGCTAATTTCCCCTCATTTTTCTTCTCCCCCTGAAAAAAAGGGATGAAAGTCTTATCTCATATTTCTAATGACTTGTCCAGATTTTGCATCTCCCACTACACCTTGCAATACAGAGTAAGCAGCTGGGACTGATTTTACTGTAATAGGACATATCTGTGTTTCCAGGGGAAAGGAGAATCTTGAATTTACTTAAATTCCTTAGCAGCTCTATTCAAGTAATTCAAGACCTAGCACATCCCCTGTAGATCTGACAGCTGAACCATGTGTCAGAGAAACACAATTAAATGTAATAAAATGTGGATTTGAATCACAGTTTGGCCTGAATGTAACCCTGAAGTATGTGCCTTATAGTAGTATTTACAATAGATATAAATCACTGCAATTAGTAATAAAACTAATGAGACAGAAGCAAAATAGTAACCTTATTAAAATTCTCATTTCAGTAATGGAATGTGACTCAGACATTTGAAGTGAAAATGGATGCACACTGATTAAATTTGAAAAATATTCTTTGAGTCTTTTTCTTAAAAAAAAAATTCTTATTCCTTGATTGGTCACTAAGGTTTGCACTTACCTGTACTGAAAATGCAAGGTTCTGTTAAAGTAAATGGAAGTCATCCCTGGGAATGTTCAAGGTCAGTCTGGATGGGGCTCTGGGCAACCTGGTGTAGTGGAAGGGGAGTTGGAATGACGTGATCTTTAAGAAGGTCCCTTCCAGCCCAAACCAGTCTGTGATTCTGTGATCAGCAGAAAGAATACCTGGAAGGTCTAGTCGTGTAGTAGGCTCCTGCTGGAACAACTTTGATTATCATTTATCTCTGGGGTTATGTGTCTTGCAAGTTAAACACCATTTGCATAACCTAAAGTTCTTAGGGATTAGGAATATTTATGGGAACCATAAAACATGTGATCATGCTATCAGATGGATTCATAGCATCAGGTGTGGTAAATATGTAGTGATCAAAATACTGGGTTTTCCTACTTATCCTATTTTTATAATCAAAACAGCACTATAAAATTGAAGCACTTAATTTCTTATTGCTCTTACGGATTTTCTGCTAACTCAGACAGTAAAAGGACAAATCCTTCTCACCACATCTTAGCCAAGAAATGCATATTTTAAAATTGATTCTGAGTACTTTCTGCAGCTTTCTGTGGTCTCCTGCTAGGAATCCTGGGTTCTGATACTGATTGTTATCAAGTTGCAGTTAATGTTAGTCGTAATGATAATCAAAGATACTTGGTGCTCTAAGAAAATACCCTAAGCAAGAGAGTAGACAATTATTTCTGTGCTGTCTTGGGTTTTGCAAGTGACATGTCTCATGGCTGCAACTTTTGCAAAAACACTTTTTCTCACAGATTCTTTCCAAGCTTTTGATCTATAGAGTCTCTCTGTCTTCTTTTTTTCCTCTTCTTTTCAGACTTTCTTAATTGCTACAAAACCTAGCTCACAAAAGTCTCGTTTGAATGCATCATGCAAAATCTTCTTGGCAGTAGCTGAAATGTCCACCCTGGTTTGGGGGGGGAGGTTGTTTGTTTGTTTATTTTTAAAGCCCTATGATGGTAATTAAAGGCTTCCTTCTGTTAATATTATAATGGTTGCATACAAAGAAATTAATCAGCTTCTGTCTGTCAGTTGTAAACCTGTCTTTTCTCTTATTAAAAAATTTTCTGTAGAAGGAAATGCTGCTGTTGCCTGATCCTGTCAACTTTCTACATTTGGTAAGCATGGAGAAGTAAAGTTGGCAAAATTCCAGGTAAACTGGGATTTTGAACCACTTCCTTTTGCTCTTTACTATGAAGAATCTCCATTATTCCTTGATTTTGGTGAGATTCTCCCTCTAGCTCCCCATTCTGGTGTTTAGAGTCTTTGAGAATTTTTTTTTTTGGTTGTTCAGTTTTACACTTTCTTTGGCTGGTCAAAATGCTGAGAAGCTGGTGAATGCAGCTTTTTCATGTCACATCTGGGCTCAATATTGATTTTGAGATTAATCTTCTAGAAGGGTGCTTTGTTTTGTTCAGACCATTAGCATGCTGGAATAATTGCTTATGGAGTGAGGAAGAAGCCTGTCATCAGTCTTTGGGTGCTCGTGTCTCATTTTGCCAATTGGATCCATAGATGTTTCTTATTCTCCATGTGAATATACAGGTGGTGGCTTCCCTGAGCCTGTGAATGCAGTGAACAAGAGCTGCTGTGCCTTTGGTGCCTTTTTCATAGCCAGTATGGAAAGGTTGCCTTGGCATTTCAGCAGAAGTTGCTGTTTCTGAGAAAGGGCATTTTTTTGGCTGAGCAAAGACTGAGTAATTCAGTTATTTCTGCATATGTGAAATGAATTTCTTTTCCATGCTGCCTCAGTTCATGGGTTAGGCACTCTGGCTCTAGAGTCCTCTAGTATAGTTAAATCTGCTGTAAATACACTTTATGTGGGCTTATCTAGACTTGTAAGTTCTTTGGGGTGGGGATCTTTTGGGCTTGGTGTTTGTGCAGCATCTACCACTGTGGGTTTAATGAGAACCTATTGTGCAGTATCATCGTGAAGGCTAATGGTCTGGTAAAGTTCAGGAGATAGTGAACCTACTAAAGTTTGGTACAAGCTTAGTTTAAGCTGTCTTCTCAGGAAATCTTTGCCTTTAAATAATTTCACTTAAATCAAGAGCAGAATATACAGAAAAATTACAGAGGAGACACAGGTCTCCATACTGCTCGCCAGACTAACCTATGTCTTGCCTGGCGTTCCTATTTATTTTCACATGCTTTCAGAGTGCTTTCATCCTTTTTGAAAATCAGTCATTTCCCTTTTTTTTTTTATTTCCTTGTCACAACACTTCTGAACTCCTAGCATGTTGTTAGAGCCTTGTCATTGTTTTCTGGGGTTCAGAGCCATTTTTCTTACGCTGATAGGGCTTTTATCACTCACTGGGAATTCGACTGACAGGAGAAATTGTATCATTTTCTTGCCTCTCTTGTTGGTGGTTTGGAAGAGAAATTTCTGACACATTGTGCACGGGACATACTTGTATATCCCTCCATCACATGAAAAGGGGCATTTTCCTTGATCCTTAGCGTGGAGGGATTTCTTCAGTCCTTAGTGTTTGGTTTGTCCGTGCCCCAGGATAGCTGAGTCCCTTGTGCCCGACCATTCTGTTGACATCCCATAATAGAGCCCTTTCACTGAGCAGTGCTGGATCAGAGGGGGGTTTGACCAACTTAGGGACCCTCCAACAGCATAAGGGAGACCCCACAGTGGGTCCTCCACCTTATTTGACTGTTACCCACTGTGGGAGACAGTGCTGCCCATGAAGGACTCACAGCAACAGTTTATGGAATAACACTTTACACATATAAAATTGTGACAAGGTAGGTTCCAAGGATTGCTGGTGATAGTATCTGAATGCAAAAACATATCCAAAGTAATACACAGACAAACTCTAATCCCATTAAGAGTGTTCACCATCCACAGAGTAGGGTTCTTACCCAACAGATGTCCCTATAAGGGAGAAGAGATTCAGCCCATCGACTGATCCCTGCAGTTATGATGGAGTCTTCCCTGACTTCTCCCCATTCTTGACTTACTTTTGTACTATTTCTTTGTTTAGGTGGAGCTCGAGTGACTCTAGTCCTGAATACCTTTGTTACTGGTTGGTGTAAAGTTCTCTCCCTTTGCTCCTGAAGTCAATAAAGAGTGCATACTCAGTGAGAGGTGGTTTGTACCTTGGAGGTGGGTAACTTTGGGGTGGACATGTGTGTTAGTATTACAATTAGGTTTTAATGAACCCAGTTCCTCTGAGGAGAGCAATTTCAGCCCTGAGTTGCTGGCTCAGCAGCAGGACATCTTCCCCCATCTCCCCTGGCTGACAGGCACTGTGTGATTATCAGCTGCACAGTACCATCCCTTCCCTGCAAAGATTTCAAAAGAGCCTGGCAGTGGTGCTTCTGCTCTGCTCCACCCTCCATTCATCCCCCTTAGCAGGTGCTGTAGTTGCAGGTTCTGTGTATGGGGAAGCATCATGGCAGAGGTTTTGAGCTGCCAAATGCATTCCATCCAGGGAGCAGCAGCTGCATTTTATCCTATAATTTCTGTGGTGTTGTGTTAGGATGTGAATATAACTTCTCAGTTTCCTCCAATTTAACTCCAAGCCATCTTTCCACACTATCCCACTGGAGTTTCATGTAAATTTGGTCTTATTACTGCAAGCTTTTGTTTCTTGATAGCTCCTGCAAGTCATTCCCTCATGGGAAATATTTTGGCACTTTAAATTTTATTTACATCTGGATATTGTGCCTACAGACTTACCAAAGTGAGATGCTGACTGATTAGATGTGGTCTTTTTGTATTCCTGTTTAAGAATTCACCATCTGTGATCTGTAATCAGACTTCTTACTAATTAGATGTAACAAAACTGCATAATGCCAAGTTTGAGGAAAAATTTATTAGAAATACAATGTACCATATGACTGATTTGTTTCTTTAAGTGCTTAACTGTAAATAAATGTTCCTCTAATGTCCCAAACATCCAGTTTCCCACCCCTGTAGGCTTCAAAAATTCCTTTCAGCCATTCATGATACTATGTTGGTTGCTATAGTGATACCAATTTCCTGTCTCAAATTATTGTAGTTCAGAGGTACATGAGGCCTTTTAATCTTCTTTACACATTCCCCCCATTTCACTCTTTGATTTTACAGATGCTCTTACTCAAGGACTGGAATTCCTATACTATTGGTCTATTTTTTCCACTATGTGACGGAAACCAGAATAAATATATGCCTTTCCCCCATAGGACTGATGAATATTCCTGTTGCTTTTTTGGTACCCTCACTGAACATTGCTCTATGGCAAAGCCTTACAAAATTTATATTTATGTTTGTTATGGATCACTGAGCTAGAGATGCACAGGCTGTTCACCTTGACCAAAACAAGAACAGCTGCACCCAACCAAGTGAAATCTAAACACCTGAGAGAAACAGCTTGTCAGCCATGATGCTACTGAAAACCAGTATGAAAAGTCCAGGTGGGCCAAGCCTCCATAAGATGACTTAATGAGGACTGAACCCTGACTGAGACAGTTTGCACTTCCTGTGATATGTGTAATAGAAAGAAACCTAACACAGTATTAGCTGATCAATATTCCCTTTACTTAGGACAAAGTTTGTGTGATGGTTGAATTTATGTAAGGTTTAGGGTCTTTTTGGGGGGTTGTCACTGTGCTGCTCTATATTGCTTCCCCTTCTCAGTGTACATCCCTGTGAAGGCTGCTCTGATCAGAGATGGGTGTGCATTTGGCTTATTAGTCTTTTGATGCAACATTCTTGTTGACTATGTCATCTCAGTCCCTCTGAATTTTGTTCTTACCACAGAATGCCATGGCCACTCTAACACTGATCATCAGCATATGCAGAATTTGGTATGTTTTGTGAGATGTGTAGCCCCAAGTAGCCTCAGTTCAAAGGTAAATGCTAAATGCCTTTCTGCTCAGGAATCACTTGTACAGACGAATGATGCTGTTTCTGATGTAGATCACATCCTGAAAAATCTGTGGGATCAGATAGACTGCTAGAGTTTCTAAGCAGCATGAAAAAAAATCTTTGCTGAATAGATTCCAGATGTGATTACTGAATATCCAAATGGGCAAAAACTGTATGGGGAAGGTGTGCATAGAAAATACTTAGGAAAGTCAGGAAGATATCCATGTGGCTGGAAAGCAAATGATGTATTTGTATTTTAGGAGGGCATAAATGCTAAAACTGAAGGAGAGATACGAAAAGAATAAGATGGATGTGTGTGGATCCTAGGATGAATTACAATCCCACAGAATTAAGCAGGTTGGCAATGATGATTGTATAACTGAGAAGGAATGTAAATATGCTCTTTATGAATGTCTTTCTCATTTATATATAGGCTATTCTACCCCATTTTCTTTCTAATTTAGGCTCTCGTCTGATTTTTGTCCCTTGAGTGGCTCTCTAGTATGGTGGATTTCTGCTGTTTGTTCAGCAACATTCCTACTCTTCTGAATTCTGTCCCATGTGCATTTAACATAATCTTCGTTTGCATTTCCACTTGCCTGCTTGTTTAGCTTTTTCTCCCAGGCCATTATTCTGCTCTGTTTTCTTGTGGGGAAAAAAATTTCTTTATGTGGTAGAAGTAATTAAGTCTCCTATGCTAAAACCATCTTCTCAGGATACTCCAGATTTATTCTATTATCATTCCCTTGAAATTCATATATAATGTTTTGGATTGGTGATAGAAAAAGCTTGGCTTCTCCTGCTCCTTTTCCTTACACTGGAAGTTTCTGTGGCTGAGCTGGTTGGCAGCAGGTGGGTCCCAAAGCAGTACCTGCAGCACGCCATTAACAGCTATTTGCTTGGCCTGTGGTGTTGTCTTCTTTTTATTTGTGCTGCAGTTCTCGGTTAGCAGCTGCTCTCATCACTGTCTGTTTCCAGCTGTCTGTGTGTGGGCATAAAACCCATACAAGGATCAGTGTCCTGTGGTTGTAATAGCAGAAAATAGATGTATTTTCATCTCTCAAAAGATCTTTAGATCTTTTCAAAGAGAAGTGAACTGTGATTGTGCAGGGTGAAAAGGGTCTTGTGCTTTTTAACTTCTATATGATGGCACAAGGGACAACTGCATTTCTCTCTTCTTTTTCTGTTCTTTTTATTGATGCTGGGAATTCAAGGCTTGTTTGGCTCAGGGGAATCCACAGGATTTATCTTTTCTCTCTCTTTTGTACTTGTTTGACTTTTTGCCAATGATTGGTTTAAAAGTATTTCTATTAGCTTTTTAACATTAATTGAATGATGGTGCTAATTCTCCACCTCAGCTGCCAGTGTGTGCTGTAACCACCTCTTTGAAACTGGAAGAATATTGTAAAACAAAGTAGAAAGAGCAGGTCAACCATGGTCTGAAAATTTGTAAACTTTTTTTTTTTCTTGCTTTTTAAGTTTGATCTGAATTAAAAACTATGTTGAATGAGTATTTCCCTAGTTTCAGGAAAGGTATCCAGTCAGGTCCACAGTCAAGCCAGGAGATCCAAGTATGGTTCAGGAGCCTCAGGGACTGGGATGGGGAAGAGGCACACCATGACATAGCTCAGGCCAGGACTCTGGCAGATCTGAAATAAGGATGCAGAGCCTGCCAGGCTCTGTACAAGGAAGTGCCTGGGCTGGGGTCCAAGGTGAGACTGACCACAGCAAATAAAGCCTCTTGGTGCTCTCACAACTCTGACAAATATAACTTCCTGAAAGCATTTACTGGGAGAATCTTATGGCCAAAGCCACTGTGAGAAATTAAAAGTGCCCAGTAGAGCTGAAAGGTGGATGATGTTGTCTGTCTTGAGAATGAACATGAGAATCTCATGCAGAGTGAATGGTGGCTTTCAGATGGAACAATTATAAGGGAACATGGAGAGGAGATAATATCATTGCAACATCAGGCTGGATGAAGCCCCCATGGACCTGTGATTCCAATCCATGCTCTTTTGTAACAAGACTTCTTGTACAGTAGAGGAAGAGCAAAGAGGATAATTACATTTCTTAGAACAGATGAAAAAGATGATAATTGTAACTGATTTACTCTGAAGATAATCAATGGACTTAGATGACACTTGCTACAAAAGCCTATCTTTCAAAAATCTTTGTGTGCTTTTGATCTGTGAAAGGATCTGCAGGGGATACTCAGGTCATGCTCATATCAAAATACCTGGTTTTAGAAAAAAATCCAGTGCTTAAATAATAATTCAGACTGTGGTAGTATAATTTCTGTAAAAGATATGGATGTAAAAAGAGATGACAGTGGAGAACCAAGGTCAAAAATCAGACTCTTAATATTATCTGGCTAATATCTGATCTCCCAAGGCATTTGTCTTTTAAATAGAAGACTTGTGGTAGGGGTATTTTCTACACAATTCACTTGGCCTTCTGCCAACAAATGAGTGCTCCAGATGGATACTAATGAAAGAAATATTAATGCACCATAGCATGTCAATTATCTTGAAAAGGTCTCCAGCAACCATTTATCACCTAAATTTCACATCTTATAGCTTGGGACCAAATTGTGTTGCATGTTAGAATAGTTCTGCCAAATTTGATCCATCATTAACTTTCATTTGTTGATAATTTGAACATGAATTTTTATTTAAGTTATGCATCTTTGTCAACTTGATGGAAATATCCAGAGTTATCATGCTGTCATAGATGAGTGATGCTATTTCCCAGCACCAGAGAGTGGACTGAGATTTGACTGCATTCTGAAAGGACTTTAAGGGTATAACCCTCTGGCAAAAATCCTGAGGCCAGGGACTTTTCGTGGTATTTGACAGGGATGGGGTAGGAAGGGAATGAAAAAGAAAAACAAGAGAAAAGGAGAAAAATAATTTTATGATGTAAATTGTATTCTCAGTTGCTGAATCATGCCCTGAAACTTACGGTTTTGGGGGGTTTTTTTAACCTTATCAGAATGGTGGCTTTCATTGCTAGGGTTACCAGGCTACCAAGGAAGACAGAATAGTTATAAAGCAGAAAGGTAAGAGCATAGTAAACCTTATTTAGGTGGGTTTCCTGGATTGGGTGGTGTATCTCGGGTGCAAGAAAGCAAATGAACCCATTGCAGAGGATGTGATGCAGTTACAAGTTTAAGCAATAAGGAATATTAACATCAGTAGTCTCTGGTTTAAGATGAAGGCAACAACCCAGAGGGTCAACACAGAAGCATCTCTCCCCGCTACATTGGGGAAAATCCTTTGGCTGAAGGAGAATGTTGGTCCTGTGCAGTATGAGATGGCTGTCCCTACCTTCTAGGATGGGATAGCACGTGATAGGCTGTGGACATTTGTATCTTTTTGTGTAATGTTTCTGTGCTATATAGAGCACTGCAAAGCTCATCAACTTATTTTGCCTATACCAGGTATGCTTGCCTTTGAAAAAGCAAACACTGAGCAGGTTAGATTTGTGCTGTTTTATTAAAGCTCTTAAAATTTTTGGTGGCATGCAGAATTCCGGCTAAAGGAAATCTTGGAGAAGATTACATAGTTTTTAATTGGTGCTTAGTATACTTCTGTAATGTGCTCAGATACTGTTTTCAGAGGTTGGGCCTCTGTTGAATAAACAGAATGGAAATCGAAGAAAAAGTGCTTAAGTAGCCAGTAAATAATTTAACAAGCTCAGGTGACACCATCAGATGCTAAAAATTAAAATCACCAAGAAAGGGATGACAGAGGGTTAAACAGAGACTGTAGCTGTATGCAGCACCTTGGAAATGGAAACAAAGCCTTGGCATTGGGACTACATGTGCTTTTTTTTTCTGGAATTGCTGTGTCTGACCAGTATTGCTGCCTGTGTCGAAGTGGATAATGGAAATGAATTCTTCATGCAAAGCTCAGGATTGCTGCACGTGTTGTATTTGTGCCTGTGTTTGATCTAATTTTCTCTTCTGAGAAACTGTAGCACTGTAAAGGCCTCAGGTGGCCTTTCTCATCACTTGGTATAGTGATTAGATCCCTGCTTTGTAAGTCAAGAGATCACAGTTGTAGTCATTTCTCTATTATCCAGGGTATTGGGAAGTTGGTGTAGGCTTTGGGTAATATGTGTCATCCAGAATATGTTTGGAGTGCAGTTTAAAGACCCTTGAATCACTGTTCTGAGCCCCCAGAATTTTGGAAAGTCTAATTAGCTCAAGTTGTGAGCACAAAATACCTCTGCTCTGCTTCTAGAGAAAACCTAGGTGAGAAGCTGCAAAAAGGAGGTGTTACTAAACCTTAGTTTAGGTTTGTGCTCTGTGTGGAGCTGCATCCATAACCCAGGGCAGTTAATTGGCAGCTTAAATAGTCTGGCCACGGCTGGGCACAAGTGACAGAGTTGCCAGCATTTTGCACCTTTGTCACACTGACCTGACTTCACAGTGACCGGCAGCTAGTTGTCACTGTATGAATTGTTCTGACCCCTCTGCAGCTGCCCTTGTGTGTAGGGTTGGCTTTTGCTTCAATGTGTAAAGTCCTGGTGTCTGTCAAAAACCATTGTGCAGGGTAGAGAATGGAGAAGTTACATTGTTCAGGCACCAGGCTGAATGAAAACCTGACTGTTTTTGTGGGGGTTAATGTCTCTTTAGGGAATTGTGGTACTTCATGGGGGAGTTCTTTTCTGCTTCCCGTAGCTTCTAAAGCAGAGGGCAGTGTTGTTAGGGCAGGCCGGGTTCAGAGGGAGCACTGCTGACATATAGGGTCACTTATGGGGCTGTCACAAATGTCAGATCCCCTACACTACCTCGTGTTAACATCCCCTGAACCCTTAATATATCTGGTTTTAATTTTATGTTGCTGTAAAAGCACCATGATTCCTTAGTGGTACAGGAAGAAAATCACTAAATTTGCTTGTTTTGCAGCAAGTTGAATAGTTCTCTCACAGTGAGAACACTTCTTTATCTAACAGTAAGTCAAAGATATCCGATATGTGTCTTTCTCACTATAAGAAAAGTTTTCAAATTTTCTTAATAATCTATTATTTTCTGGTGTGTGTCTACATTATTCTAGAGCTTGCCTTATAATTTTTAAATGTATTTTGTATATATTTGGTACATCTTTTAGGGTCTCTTGATATTTACAGTTTATTATTTCTTGATGTTAGGATCTCATCTACTTAATCATTTCATTTACATAGTAGCATTTGGAGTTGTGCTTTTTGTTTAGGTTTGTTGGGGAAAATAACAAACGTGCGTCATCAGAAGAATAATAACACACCAATCCTGGTAAAAATGTTTCTCCCCCCTCACTGAAGAAATTAAAAAGAAAAAAAAAAGAAAAGCATCAGACTGTATATTAGAGGTCTCTGCAGTAGTGTATATTGTATAAAGAATGGAGATGCTCCTTTAGTTCATGTATATCTTAGAAACAGGGAGGATTTGAGTCTGGCAGTCACAAGAATGAACTTGATTTTTTTTCTAGTGATGATGCATATATTTCATTTAAAGTAAATAGGGAAGATTTCAGTGAAGCTTATTTACTTGCTAGCAAAAAACTGTAGTCCTAATGGGAAAAACTTCATAGGAAGTAGGAGTAAGTCTTTATATTAACAAGCTACTTGGCTCATCACTGCATTAAGTGATGTTACTTGGTTACCCTCCTTCTTGCTGTACCATGGAAAGCAGGTGGATGCAGAAACTTCTTGGAGGACAAGTCATGGGCAGTCACCTTAGCAGCGAGATGTAGGGGAATTGTTGTGGAATTGATTTTACACAAAATACTTCGTATAAAGGAGTACCTTAAATTTCAGTTGTCATAAACTTTCTGCTTGTTGCTAGTGTTAATAGATTTTGCAATGAAATTGGTCCTTAGGGAAAGCAGGAGTGACAACAACCACAGTTACAACAAACTTTTGCTTCCTATATCCCCCATGGAGGTTCTGCTCTCTCCCATTACACACATTCATGGTTCAAGTTTATATTGATTCAGTGTTGCTTTTCCTGCCTAGGAGGCTTTTAGAAAAAAGCCATTTAAATGTTGGGGATCTTTGTTATCCCAGACTGACAGTCTCAGTGTTTTCCACTGAATGGCAAATAATTTGGATGGCTTCTGAATTACACCTGCATTTTGCAGCACTGTGTGACCCGGACTGGTCTGGTGAGAATTCCACCTGCACACCTCTGCTCAGCCGAGGATGGCTGGGGAGCAGTTCACCCGCGTCTGGGGCTGTGCAGTGTGGATCAGGTGCTGTGAGGCTGTTTCTTTGTCCCCGTGTCCACTTTGGGTAAGAGAAATCCGAGTGCTGGAGTTGCAAAGCAGTGAATGAGCTCTGACAGCCTTCGGATCCTCTTGGTGCAGAGCTGTGGGGGAAGGTTTTCCTGCGGGCTCTGGGCACGGCCGTGGGGGCTCCCTGGCCTTTGGCCCTGGGCTCTGCGGTCCCACAGGCAGGAAGGTGCTGGTTCTCGTGCTGTCCTTCTGTCCTCCCCAGGAGACTGTTGCTTCAGAACAGCGAATCAGAAATAAGAGTCCGGCTCCATGATAGTTAATCCCAGACCGGGTGCTCCTTTATCATCCAGCGGACCAAGTGTGATCTGGAGCACTGCTGTCAAATTAGCCAGGCAGCGCAGCGTGAAATCCGTGCTGGCTGTGTGCCTGATGCTGGAAGACAGATGTTACCTGATCCATAGGGGTGATTGGAGTGGTGCAGGCGGATAATACCTGAGCCAACATAAAGCTTGACAATAGCAAATTAACTTTTCAGCATTTGCTTGTCAGATTTGAACTGTCAGGCTGAGTTAATACTGAAGCAGTGCTTTGGTGTTTTTTTAGGAGCCCGAGGGGTAGCTCTGCAGTGGTGTCAAACAACAGCCTCACTCTGATTCAACAGCTATTTATGTAAAGCTGCTGGTGAAATGTTGAAAGAAAATGAGTGGTTGTATTTCCTCAGCTGCTTTGGAAACCCTGCTGTGAGAGAGGTTTGAACGCAATGAGCGCCTCAGCCCTTCCTAACCAGCAATCAGATTCTGCTCATCTTAGCTTTAGATGTAAAATAAGCAGTCTGAGCCCGGCTACCCGTGTGCTGCCTGTGCAGTGGCACTAAGTGACACCAACTGCAGATGAAGCACAGTCAGGCATAGTGCTGAATACTTTTTATTTCTGAGCTCTACGTTTTTAAGGACATTTTACTATTATTTTGGATTATTTCTATTTCTTTTTTTTTCCACAATAGGAGAAGAGGATTACAGTAAAATGAGTTTTTCCTTTGCATTGTTAGTAACATGATTTGCTGTTTTAATGGTGATGTTTGTAGTCTAGCAGTGTTAGATATATTATATAGGTTTCTATATGTTTCTGTGCAAGAAAGGAATGCTTTGAAATAAGTCTTTCCACCAAAAGGAAAAAAAATATCAGGTGTGCATAATATACTGATTTATGAGTAAAATTTGATTGTAAATTCATGCAACTTATTTGTGCAATTTTAAGAGCTGTTTAATAGTTTACAGTTAGTTAATACTCTCACTTTGACATCCTGATCATCTGCCATGAAGCATCGTTTTAACAGATGATAATTTTGCAGTCTGAAGAAGTTGCTAAAAAGTCTTCTCTGAGATTGATGTTCTTAGCAGGATCTTACTGGTGCAGATAATTTGTGTAAATTTGAGGATTTACTCTTTGCAAAATTAGTTCATTTTCCAGAATGAAACTACACCAATGATCAGAGAATTGTCTTAAGGAAATAAATTGGTCTTAAAGGATGAATAGAGGGAGGCTTCCTTTTCATGATGCTGTGTACTATTGCAAAGTTATCCTAAGGGAAGACTTCTTCCTTTAACATATCTGGCATCATCCTGTTGGAAACAGGCTATTGTTCACTTTTTTCTAGTGTGACCTACAGTGTCTTGTAGCTACCAGATATTACAACAGTAAAAGAAATCATACTATTTGAGATTATGTTAAAACATAATCGATAGGTATCCTGAGTGACTTTTTAAATGTTTTATTTTCAAGCCATCAGCATTTTCTTTTTAAAGTGAATTGATTTGGTTCAGAAAAAGAAGTGCATCTTTAACAAGATACAGGGTTTTTTTATATATTCATGTAGGATCTAAGGGAGCTTATTCTGATGCATCACAGTAGACTGTATAAGAGATCACATTCATGTAACAGGAGATATTCATATAACACTGACTGAATCTGTAGAGAATGAAAAAAATAAGAATCGGACCAGAGATTTTTGATTTCGTGGGAAGAATTTCATCCTGACTGCAAGTCTTATCTTTCACACTGACACTGTCTTGAAAGCAGAATTTCACTGATCATGAACAGTCATCCTTGTGGCATCCTTGAGAATTAGATGTTGAAATGAAGTGTTTGGTTTTGTCATTTTTTTTAATTTTTTTTTTTGTTAAGTACAAGCCTGTGACACC
Organism: Nicator chloris; assembly: GCA_013400495.1. Taxonomy (NCBI): domain Eukaryota; kingdom Metazoa; phylum Chordata; class Aves; order Passeriformes; family Pycnonotidae; genus Nicator; species Nicator chloris. The sequence continues at coordinate 22,762 of WAAE01007166.1, read as the reverse complement.
AGTGATGCTTACAAAAACAATATCACAGCTTATCCAATTACACATTAGTATTATAAATAGATTTGAAATATTGGGGGCTTCCAAGGTGCTACAGGTACATAGGAGATCATCATAAAAATTCTTGTGTTGTACAAAACAAATCTTACTCTAGCATCAATAGAATGGCACTATACTTTATTACAATAAAGTTCAGTCACATTCAAAGAATTTACTCTTACAGGAGAAATATCAGAGTATAAAAATAAACTAATAAAACCTCCATTTTTTGCAATGCATTTTTTCTTTAATTCTAAATGGCAGCTGATCAATGACATTCTCTATCCTGTTGTATGAATGGAACAAAAATTGGACTGGAACAAATTGCTGCTTTCTAGGTCATGAACACAGTTGTCCTTTAGAAAATGAGTGTTAGAAAGTTGAGGCCTAATTTGATGAATACTTGGTATGTGCCTGGGTGCATTGCTGAATCATGCTTTCTGTGCTGGAAGTACAGGCTTGACTCCTCCTAATTGAGTCCCCTTTGGGCTGTCTCAGTGTTGGCTGGCAGGGATTTACATCCTGGGAATCCTGCACACTTAGAGCTTTTTTAGTTGAGGGAACGTCTTGTGCAGTAGGGAGCTATGTGAACTTGCCCCTTCTGTGGGACAACTAATATATTAAACTGCTCTTGTTAAATAGAAGTCTGTGTTTCCATGCTTCCTAAGGTCATGGTTTCTGTCCCTTTTGAGCACCCTGCACAGGGTGGTGGGGAAGGGTCATTTTAAGTTTATGATGAGTATTTGAGAAAGTCACCATTCAGCCTTGGAAAATGTTGCTCACACAACTGAACAAGCCCATGCCTGTTGCAGTGAGCTGTGGCCACTTGCTGCAGCTGCGCTGCTCTTATTTTTTTCCTTAAGCTATGGGTCTTTTTTGCTCTGAAAGATTCTGAGTTCTTTTCTGTGTGTTTGTGTGCAGTTTAACAATAAAAAGTACTTTTGCAGTGGCTTTTTAATTTTTTTTTTTTATTATTATTAGCAGCATTGATTAAGACAGCAATTAATGACAATTTGCCCATTAGCTTCTGTCCTGGTTTAGGGCAAATAAGTCACCCTAGGACAGCCTCCATTGTTGTTTTCACAATACACCATTATTTTCTTCCTTCTTCATAGTGGGCTACTAGCCCAGAATCCTTCCACTGCTGCTGCAGTAACAGGATGGGCTTAACAGAAATCTCTGGGCTCAAAAAAACCCCCAAAGGTGACTCATCTCCCTTGCTCATCTGCTCATGTACATCTTATTAAAAGAAGTTTGTGTGATCATTTTGTTATGAATGTCAGGTAGAGATTCAGTCTTTGCAGTCTGTTGAATTTTTCACTGAAACAAATGTGTTCAAAGGAGTTAATGTTATTTTAGAGGCAAGTGAGCGCTCAGGGCAGGTCCTGCTCACTCCCAGCAGCCCCGCTGCCCGTTCCGGCTGCTGCACCTCATTGCAGGAGCTGTGAAGGACGTGCTTTGCAGCTCCAGCCCTGGTCGCTCTGGGAAACCAGGCACCCCAGCTAAAAATAGGCTCCTCTGAGTTAGCAGCTTTGCTTGGGAATGCACAGCCGTGAGAAGCTGATTTGGGTAATAAGTGATTTCCATGGGCTAGCTGGGAAGAGACAGGCAGGAGAAAGAGTTGACAAAATGTAGTCGTTTTAATGCTAGCTTTGGCTATTTACAGAGCGCTTGATGTTTCATCCTGTAATTTTGCTAAGCACTATGCATTTCCCTAAGATCTCAGTCAATGTCAGAGTTTGTTCCCACTCAATGCTTTACTTACATGAGAAAAAATGTTTGTCTTGGAGACTGCAAAGTTTTAGCAAATCAAGGACCGTGTGAGGAAAACTAAGAATTATTGTATCTATTCTCTGGTCATGGGGAGTTAAGTGAAGGAGACTTCCTCAAGGCTGAAAATTCACCATCAGAGGAGCTTGATCTGAATTGTCTGTGTTCAGGATGTGAGCCTCCAGACTATTTTCCCCTCTTCTCCTTATTCCTGTTTGGCTTGGCTTCAGCCCTCCCTGTGCAAAGCTCTCTGTAACCCCAGCTCTCTGTTACCCCAGTTCTTTTCAGTTGTGCAGCTGAACTGAACTTGCCCCGCTGCCGGGGGAGATTCCTCTGCTGCGAGGTGAAGCTGTACACATCAGTGTTTCATTTGTAGTGTAAATGACTCATTTGATCAGCTATGGAAGATTTTCAGCTAGCTAGTTTGTGGTACAAGGAGGAAAATAAAAATGAGGTTTGGGAAATGCAATAGATAAAGTCTTAAGTGGTCACAATTTAAATCTTAAATTGCCAATTGCATGACTGGCTAGAAAAAGGAAATGTGAGCAGAAAAAGAAGGCAGTAAACACGATGATTAAGTGGATCTTATTCAGAGTAAATTATAGCATTCCCAAATGGAAGGCTTCTCCTTTACAGAGAAATCATTAAATGTTAAACTCACACTATTATTTGCGTTTCGTTGGGTAGACTTGCGTGTGCAGAAATATCCATTTTAATTAGTGTTGAAAAGAAGTCTCGTGTACAGAGCACTGCCTGGTAGGTATTTTTATACTCTCTCTCTCTGTGAACTCATTTTATATGATGATGATTTCTTCTAATTTTTAATTAACATGTCTAAGTTAGAGTTGGGGAAAATGATCAGTGTTTCATTAACTGACTCACACTTGGAGATCTATGCAAACCTAATTGATGTGGTTGCTACAGAGTACTTTGTCAAAATGAGCCATCCTGCCACTACTTTTCTCTCCTTGCTTTTCAGTTCCTTGAATTTGAGTGAAAGGCATACTGCAACAGCATATAGTTTTACCTTCAAAATGACAGTGTATGATGTGGCCTTATATTTCAGTGCAATGTTTCATCAGGAATATTTTGAAACATTTTCTAGACTGTGTCTTGGAAGATCTTTTGTGTATCACTAGTATATAGTACCCCCCAACCCTCCCTCCTTTGCCAAGAGTGTATATAACAGTGTTTTGGAAAAGCAGTGAGAGTTTTTCTTGTTCCTTCTCTGGGGAAAATCATCAACTCTGAGCATCACAATTTAAAATATACTTGCTCGTGTATAACAAATACCCCTGAATTCATAATGTTTAACATCACAAAATATTAAGGCTTGTAGTTGTTATTTATTGATTTATTTAGCCATACATAAAAATGAGTTATAGTATCTCACTGGAAAAAAAAGGTTGAGATGTGTGAAGGCTGCATGGTCTAGTGGTGAAGGGGATGTCCCTGGCTCTGGTCCCAGCTCTGCCAACAACCTGTCCAATGACTGGCACCAAATCAGAGAATCTCAGAAGGGCTACGGTTGGAAGGAACCCCAGTGGGATAATCTGATCCAACCTCAACTGAGTACAACTTCTGGCATACTAGAGAAAATAATTTTTGTGGAGGAAGAGACTGTTATTAATCATACTCATTAGTAAGTATTCATACTTAGTATTATTCAATGGGTTTAGGTTATTGTAGCTGTAGTGTTACTGTTGCCATAATGTGGCAATGAAAAAGGATAGGAAAACAGCAAAGGCAAAAAAGAGCTGAAACACTCTGATGTACTCTGTACTCTGACCACGAGTTATGCCTTGAAACTGAGTTAGAAATTGTAAAGTCTGAGTAGCAATCCTATGTCTGAACTTTTTTTATCTAAGAAAACCAATACTTTTTACTGTATTCTTATCATAGTGATAACAGCTAACTGCAACAGCAGGGAGAAAGTTGGTAAGTTATAAATGATTCAAATATTTTTTATGAAGCCATTATTAAAAGGATAGAAAAAATAGTTTTCCTTACAAAATGGTAAAAATGGTTATGATATTAAAATATACTTGGCTTCCTATAAAGTTTTGGACTTAGAAATTTGATCAACAGATCTTTTAAAATATGATATTCACATAAGATGTTAAGGCTGATGAGATTAATTTAAGCCATCCATGTCACATGGAATTACAGCATAATTGAGGTTAGGAGGAACATCTGGAGGTCATCTGGCCCACCTCTGCTCAAAGTAGGGCTCATATCAAAACTGAGATGAAGCTCTTAAGGGTCTGTCTGGTTCTGGCATAATTTCAGAGCACCAAGGTTAGAGATTCCTCAGCCTCACTGGGTGACCTAGTACCTAACTACTCGCAGGGTGAAATTATTTTTTTTTAATATCTCCCTGGAATTTACCCTCCAGCTTGTGGTTTTATTTCTCTTGTTCTCAGACCCTGGGAAGAGTCTGTCTCTCTCTTCTCTTTAGGTAGTGGAAGGCACTGCCTTAGTCTTCTCTTCACTGGACAAATGGAGCCAGTGACCTTCCTTTTCCTTTTCTGACACGTGCTTCAGCTCCCTAATCATGGTCCTCTACTGGAGTCGCTCCAGGCTGTCAGTCTGTTGCTGCAGGATCCCGAAGATGGACACAGTACTCTAGGTTGTGTCTGTTGCTGTTGTAGGGAATTACTGAATGATAAATATCAATGAGAGGATCCTCACACCCACCTGCATGTGAGGGGTCCTAGAATATGATTTATATGCCAGACTTGTCATGAGAACCTGAATACAACCAGGAAGGATGAGTTACATAGATCTTTGTCTTTGCACATTGTATTTCATTTCTGAGGGGAAAAACCAACTGAAACATGTAAGGAAGAAACCCAGTTTGAAAGAAGAGAGTGCGTGGTTATAGTGGTGATATTAAGTACAAATTCTAAAGCTTCATTTTCCTGGAGAGATGACAAAGAAGCAAGTTGCAGAGAGATGAGTGAGAATGTCTTTTGGCACATTGCTTACTGAAACACTGGAGCCACTTTAGTGCTAAGCATGATGTAATGCAGTGAACAGTTTCCGTTTTTAACTGTTTCCAGTTCTGCAATTAGGAATGTAACCCATTGCGTTATGAGAATAAAATTTATTTTTCCTGGTAGGCTTTTTAGTGTTGGGTAAATATGACAGTTGAAACACATGGTGTTTCCTTAAAAGCTGTGAATTCGAATGATGGCTTAGTGCTGAAAAAAGGATATTGGGTGTTTACGATCCAAGGCAGGTCTGTCAGCTACAGAAGTCAGAGCATGTTTTCCACAAGCTGGAATAGCCCATTCAGGACAAGTGCCAGGAAAAAGGGTAAATCTCACTTGGGGAAGCAGTGGGAACATAATTCATGATTTTGTGAAAACTCATTAACTTAGTTTCTAAGTATTAGTTCTGAATCCAGTGCCAGTCAGTATTTCCATATTTTCAATCACCAATATGGATAGTGACATGCATTTGCTGATAAGTTTGTAGATAGCTCAAAAATTGCTAAAATAATGAAAGCTGTTGCAAGCATAATCAGAAATGGTTGATTAGATGAAAATTCAAAAATTCACCTTTATGCAGACAGATGGAGAGCTGTACATGCAAAGATATAAGGCTTTCAGGATGGAAGGCTGCTTTGGGAATTAGCAACCCTGAAGTCAATGTAAGGTTTTTGGGGGTAGCTTCCTCAACAAGTACATCAACTGAATTAATGGGAAAGAGAGCTCAAGAGGTTTGTTCTTGATGCTGATATTCTCCTAAACATGTATTTATGGACTGAACCTGGATGATGTTCTTGCTTTCATTTTTTTATCTCCTTGTCTCCAGCTGCAGACTTTTTCTTGACAAACTTGCTTGCTCTTCTGCAGAAAATCAGTTGAATTCTGCTGGCAATTAGCCCAGGGGAGCAGAGACTAGTTAGAATAATTATTGCTGGAGGTGTAGGTGTAGGTCTACAAAGCCTAAGGCTAAACAAGAGGAAACAGATTAAAAACAGCTCTTTGGAGTCTGAGAGATGAATAATGTCTGGGCTTAGAAAGTTCTTGAATTCTTGGGGAGAACCTGGTGGGGTGGTTGAAAGAATGCTGACTGTTTTTGTACATGTATGCATTCATTTAGTCGCTCCTCTGCATGGCCTGATTTTATTAGGCATACTTGCCAAGTGATCTTTCACTTTTAGGGAAAGAGGAACAAAATGTTTTAACTTAGTTTTCCAATAGCAGCACACTGCTGGCTTATCCCAGAATCGCTGTTCCTGGAAACCTGGGGTGAGGTTCCTGTAAGCTGTTTGTGGGCTGGCCGTAAAGGGTATATCAAGAACAAGTAAAAAAATTGACTTGGCTTTGCCTTTGGTAGCTGCTGCTTCTCAGATCTGGTATCCTCACCTCAGAAATATCCTCAATTCTGGAGAATATATTCTGAAGATAAGGGGTGAGGGGTAGGGCGAGGACCCAAAAAAATCATCCAGATGCTGAAAAACCAGCTTTATGAGGTGAATTGTAGGGAGGCCAGTCATTAATCTTATCAAAGAGAAAAGGTCAAAAAGCAATGTGATTACTGTGTGTAAGTACTTATTTATGGAGAATGTATTTGTCAGCAGAGGTCTTTTAATCTGCTATAAAAGCACATGACAAGATCCCGTAGATAAACATCGAAAGTAGATAAATTTACTCAAGAAATAAGTCATTACTTGCTTGGCTGCATAAATAAATGTGGAATTCATTGCCACAGGAAGAGGTAGGAGCAGTATATTTTTTGAAGGGTAGACAGCTGCATTTTGTGCGATGTGCTTTAAGTACGTTTCTGAGTTATATGGATTTGGGTCTGGAAGTGTAGGAGGAGAGGAAAATGGACAGAGAGGACCAGGTGATCCTTTCTAGCTTTGGATTTAGCATCTAAGATGCCTTCAGTTTACTTCTTTCCCTGGAGGGTTATTTGTGCTTATAATGGCTGCAAATCTAAAGCGATATGATAATTACCTGACACCACAGAATACCAGTCTACAGGAGGTCACAAAAGATCTCTTTTTCTCCTGAACGTGTTCTTGGCTCCAGTTGCAGTCAGACCTGCCCACATGCACCCCTCAACAAATTGATATTCCTGCAGAGACCTGAGGACAGCCACAGCCTGGGATGAGGCAGTGCCTGAGGTAATGCACACAAAGATCTAGATCTCTGGCTTACCACCTCTTGATAAGGGGAGCCTTTTTAGGAAATGTACTTGTGTTTTGTGCTTTGTGAGGGCCATTTCCACTGTTCAGAATTGTTCCTGCCTCGTTGCTTTGAGAGACCTTCTTCTTCTTATGCCTATATCATGGCTATCTTGACTATGGGAATTTTGTCCCTGTCTTCCCATCCCAATGTAAGAACAAAATATCAAATTAATCAGTTAGAATAAATCAGAATGTTTCTGACACAAAAACCTTCAGGAGCAATCACCGGATCTTACACAAAATACAAACAGTATTAGGGTAAGTTAGACTACAGGTACATCTCAGGAGCTAGAACTTACAGTTTAGAGAATTTAAAAGCTAGACTACAAAATGCCTTACAAGCTCTCTGAGATGCCTAAGTACAGAAATCCTTCACTTTACAGTAAAAAGGAACCACTGCCAGGAAGCAAAAATACTTTTTTAATTCAGAAAGAATCACTTTCTCTGCCACCCTAGTAAACACTTACTTTGTGGCCTTTATCCTCTTGGATTCATTATGTATTTAGCCAGAAAACATTTGGCTTTGTGATCATTATCTGCTATTACCTGCTATGAGGACTGTTACATTTCACTGTATCAAACACTATTGGAATTAAGGTTATAGTTGCAGAAATATCTATTTCCACAGCTTTGCAGCTCAATTCTAAGCATTCTGAGTAGGAAACATTTAGCTCCAGGCAGCTATTTAATTTTTATTTCTGTCTTTTTCCTTTGGTGTTGAAAATAAAATTTTCATAACCTTTGAAACGAAAATAAACAAACTGTTGTGGAAACTTGCCAATTCCCACCTTCCCCCTCTTTTTGCTTTTGTCCATCCTCCTACCTCTCCTCTGGCTGCAGTGGGATGAACCCTTTTCTCTGGTCTATCAGTGTGAAATAACCAGGACAGTCACTGCAGGGCTGAAAGGTAATTAATAATTAAAGACAGATCCAGAGAAGTGTATCTATAATGCATTGATCCGGAGTGGGGGGAGGAGTACATAAGTTGCTTTTTTCTTTTTAAGTAAAAGAAAGAATTAGCAAGTAGTCTTTGTTTTCGACACAAATCCATTTTGCAAAATTCAGATTACACTTCTTATTATCCATAATGCTGTTTCTGGGCCTGAGGAATTGGGATTTAAGTTTGCAGATCTCTGTCTGTCTTTGTATTAGCCAGTCATGCACAGCCACAGACTCTTAGTATTCTTGGCTCTGAAAAAAAATTAAAAAGAAGGGAAGGAGGGACAACCCTGGGTACCAGGATACTAAAACCAAAACAAAAACAGGCCTGACCTGTTATCAGAGACCCTGCATGTTTCTCTAAGCTATTTTTCTTAAGGCACTGAGGAGTAAAAATTTCTTAGGGACTGAAAGATCTGCAAATAGCTTAACTAACTGAGAAAATAGGCACTGCTCTAATTAAGAGAGAAACCAAGAAACTGAACTGATGTGTTTGAGTGTCTGTTTCCCCCTTCCTGAGTGATGCATTTCTCTGATAGCATATTTACTGCCTGTTTATTTTATTCATTGAGAACTTGCATTATTTCCAGATATTGGATAATTTCTACGTCTTCACTGTGGTCTCCTGATGTCCATACACCGGATCTCTTCTTTCTTTTGTTAAATTTTTTTTGGATCATCATCTACTGGTTTCTTAGTTAATAAGCACAACTGATTAAGAGCTGTACATATTATGTCTCCTTCCCGAGAAATGCACTTCAGGCTTGTGTTGTGATTTGGGGAAGGGATAGATAAGCTGCAAAAAATACCATTTCAGGTAAATTGCTGTCAGTTTGTTGTCACAGAGATTAAAGAATGCTTTCACCTTCTCGAACCAGGGAATATGGAGGGGACTTGATTTGTCTCCCTGCTGATATGGAATCAATACCCCTGAAATTGCTTAGGTGTCTGTGGGTAGTGCTCTGAGCTGGGCAGCTTGTGAACATAGCTAGAAAATCCCTGGACTGAGCTAAAATCTCCCAGCACTGAACTTTAACATTTGTAATTTCTCTCTTCACGTAGCAGTAATAAGGATGCTGTATTAATTAACCAATATGATGTGTCATCCTGGCTCATTTTAAGTCTCAGAAAGAAAGCCTGAACCACTTTGCTCTGTATTTTTCCTATATCATTCACAAACATTTTCATTGGGTTACCATTCATACAACTGACTATTGAAAGTCAAATTTTAGCTTAAATAAACTTTAGTTTTCTTATTTTTAACATGTTATTTCCTGAAGAAATGACACTGGTCTTCTATTTGGAAAAAGGCAATTCATTGAAGAATTGGCAGGGAAGATAGAAGGTTTTTAGTTTTGTTGTTTTTTTTTGTTTTTTTTTTTTCTAAAACTTGGTCAGTTTTGACATGCTTCTGTCTTCAGGAGGTGGCTGAGTAGTCTTGAACAGATGTTTTATTCATTTTTTTGTGTCTACAAAATAATCTTCTACAGCTATTTCTTGGGCTGCATTGAAAGCTTCTTTTTCCCTCTTATTTGCTTTTGAAAAATACAGGCCTACTGCCTTGTCTAAGATGATGATGGGCTTGGGAGATGTTGGAAAATAATTTCTGCTGATGAAAAGATATTTCTTGTTCCAAAGTGGGGAAATTGAAGGAATTGAATGTTGTTTTAGACATATGGGTGAGGCATTTTTCCTGTGGTCTCTAATCTTGTAAAACTCTTGCAAAATACAGTATTTAAAAAATAACAACAAATGTATGTAGTTGATCATGGATTGACATAATAGTTCTGAGGTAATTTCCAGTAGTTACTTCTGCTTACTTTCTCCTGTACATGGTGAGTGAACTTTACTTCAAGAAATGTCTGTTTAGGGATACCTTCGGCAGTTTATGCTGTACGGTGAAAAAGCTTGCACGTTAAGTTTGGCTCTAGCTATTCTTTTTCAGTAGTCTCATGTCCATTATAGCTTGACATTCAAAGTCATAAATTTGTACAATTACATGCATTTCGTGGAAAATACAATGCGGTTGTTTTTACTGTGCACAGAATGTGCGAGACTTGCAAATACTGGTTTCATCAAAACTGGATCCTTCTCTTCATGCAAGAAATTTCAAGATCTGATTTATTTTTCCTGTGTTTAGAATGGGCTTAATCCAGATTCTAATTGGCTTAGACTTTGGATCAGACTGAGTAAATGCAGGGATATGAAAGGGGGAGGAGGGAGCAACAAAAACATCCATTTGCTGGACAACATTGAGCTGAAAAGCTGCCATTGGTTTTGAGCTGTAGCTTCTGAGCTCTGGTTATTGCTGTCTTTCTGTCATGGCATCAGTTAAACCCTTAACTTGAGAAAAACAATTTGCAAGAATTTAAAGGTTCAGATTTTTTTCTTTGTTTTGGGATAAGTTAATTTCCATAAGAAAAAGACCGTTGACTGGTAAACAGAGAAGACTATTTTCTAAGTTTCAGAAATAAAATATAAATAGAGACAAGCATTTACAATTCAAATACAGGAAAAACTCTTTAGGAAAAATGATTGGAAAATAAATAGCAGTTCCACAGAGATGCTCAATATAATGGAGGACAACAGTAAATGTCATGTACACTGTACAGAAATTTTAACTCTCTGATAGTATAAAGTTCTGTTGTGAAGAACCTTGGAATGACGAATATCATGGTCATACCTACCATTTTGAAGAAATGAAATATGGGTAGTAGTTAAAAAAATTTAGTCTGCTGCACTTCTGAGATGATATATATAATTTTACAATTTGCTTCACCTCTTTCCTTAGTTTTTCTTTTATTCCTTGGTGGAAAGGGAGGTAAGGGAAAATACAAATTTTTCCCATATTGAAGATGTTGTCTCTTTGGCACATTTTCTGTTGCATGTCAGGATGTTGATGGTACAGGTGCACATAACTCCTGCAGAGCTCCTGGCTCCACAGTGTGGGTGTGTTGCCATGTGTTGTGGGTAGCAGTGATAGGAAAAGGGTCTTGGGACCCTGAAAGCTTTTGGGAGATGTGGGAATTGGGTCTGGGAACATCACGGATCAGAAAAGAAGATCCACGGGGTTAGGCACATGGAATTCAGAGGTGTCTATTGATCCTGCTTCTCGGTTTGTTCTCGCTTTATATGATGTTTTCTGCTCTGCCTGGGCTTCTCCTGCAGCTTATTTACATAGGGATTTAGCCAGTCTTTCTGAGAGGGTCAAACTGGAAGTGTAGGTCTCAGTATGATAAATCACTAGCAAAAAAAGTACTTTCAAAGAACTGTTCACATCTAGATGGGCAAAACTGATCTCTAGAGGTATCTCTCTCTTATCCCAAAGTTGGTGTAAACCAGGATGATACATCTGTCTCCATTTCTCAACTGTAAAATAGACATTATGTTAAGGGGGCACAAGAAGACTGAAAGTACCACATTTCTACAGAAAAGAGCCATGAGAAGGTGTAAGTGTAGAGAGAACTGTTCAGAAGAGTTCTAGGCATGAATTAAAAATATTTTCCTTTCACTTCTTATGCTGTTTAACTGTTGCACTTATCCTTAAATCCATGAAGATAGAAAAGGATAGAGCTCATAACATGAAGAAAGAAGTACTTAGCATATTTCTAAAACAATCTGTGATCACAGGGAGAGACCAACCATGAAAACCATCAATCTTTAAGGGGGAGAATTTCACATTAAGAATTTGTTACTGAAACTGCTTTGCAGCTCTAGCTACAGCCGATTAAATGCTGACATGCAAAAACTGTCTCTAAAGAATCTGTTGAATACCTAAGTCGTTACTGGAGTACAATATAGAAATATAGATCTCATTTATCAGGGCCTACAGTCTTTTCCTGCTTGTATCTATTAGATCTGAGGGTCATTTAAAATATATTAGAAGTTTAAGATTGGAATGCGAGGCTAATTTGAAACCTGGCTCTAAGATGACTGATTATGTTATTATAGTTCATACTGGTTAAACTAAAGCATAGTGTCTGTATGACAAGAGGGATCCAAAATGATGTGGCATTGCCTGGTGAAAGAGCTGTTCCTTTTCACAGATAATGCTATATAATTCCACTTAGCTTTTTTACGTCCCCATGGCTCTTAAAGTAATGGACACCTAGGGCAGAGGCTGGGTGAGGAAACACAAAAAGCTGGCAAAAAATCAGTGCTCACAGATTGGAAATCTCCTGGTTTGGCTTCAGACTGAATGTGGAGAACTTTCCAGCATTCCCTCAGTTGCTTCCAATGTTTTCTTTGACGTATTTGGCCCCTGACCAATTTTCCCAACTGCTCTCAAGCCCTTTCTAATAGTCTCCTAACCCACTTGGATGTTCCCTCAGCTCCTTTACGCCCTTTCCATTGGCACAGATATGAAGTTCTGCTGCTTCAGGAATAATGCTGAAGATAAATGTGCTTTCATCCTTCTTCTCAAAGGGGTTCATTCCCAGTGTTTTACAGTAGCTAAATTCTGTTAATGTCATTTGAGGTGTTCCAAATTTATTGTGAATGGGGCCACAGGGAGCAGGCAGGCTTGGCATCTGAGTGGGAATGGTTCCCTCTCACATTACACTAGGGCCAGTGTGTTGGTGCATCTGAAATTAATGATTTTAGCAAGATAAGTAGAGATGAAACAGTTAAAATGAAAGGCAGTCCTAGAGAGACAGACTCCCACCCAGGAAAAGTGTGTGGTTTTGGGCCTTGTGTGTCCCTGTGTGAAACTGCAGAGTATGGTCCATGTTTGGAGAGGCACCCAGGCACTCCTCACTGGGAAGGTGATGGAGCTGGGGGACCAGAGGACTTTTGTTAGACAGCACCTGGAGTATCAGCCCCAGATCTGTTTCGGGTTATTCCTGGTTTACTAGGCAACCTGGGTTTTTTTAGATCCTCTTTACTCTCTTTCTTGTGTCATTTTCCAGGCCTGATTTTGTCTTTGGAATAAGCAGAGTTAAAGTATCCCTGACCATGTAAATGCTGATTAGTGCAACTTACACGCTCCACATCATAAAAGGTGTGAAACAAGTTTTGCATCTGCCTCTGGTTTGTCTCTGGTCTTCTGACTGAAATATTAATCAGCATCACTCTGTCACTGTAATAGAACTGCCTTGGTCTTTAGCATGTTTGTCCAGGCAGAATTCCTTTCAGGTAGGAGTGTGCCCACGTTCCACTCTGTAGACCATGTTCATATGTTTAACTTTCTCAATCGAACAGGATAAACTCAGGCACCCACAATATTCAGTTCATATGAATTTCAGCCCTTATTCATGATAAAGAAGGATATTAAACAGTGTAGTTCTTTGACTGATCTTCATGAGGCATCAAAGTCCTTGCTTCCATGTACAGTCTTCATAAAGCCTTTTTATGATAGACAATTAGGTCTCATTTGAGCACCATTAGCCATTTCAGAGCTAATTAAATGTTATTTTGAGGTTGATGAAATCTCTGGTAAATATGATGTTATTTGGTACAATGGTACTTAATCCTGTGGTTCTGGTGAAGACAGAGCAGCTGTGAGGGAGAGTAACCAATGTGAAAGTCTGCCAACAGCCTTGCATCAAAGGAATGTCCTGTCCAGCTTGTGGTATCCTCCTTTACAGCTATTTCCATATGTCTTGCATAGTAATTTCATTTTTGAAATAAAAAGCATAGTTATTTTTATATGTAAATGTTTTCCTTTTTTTTAAAAAAGGTTCTGGCCTTGAGGAAAGATTCAGTGATGCAGAGTAGAAGCTCACTTTCAATTTTTATATTTTATTATTGGGCAGTAACATTACAGGAGAGACCAAGAATATTTTACAAACGACACTTAAAATCTGATTTTTCTTTTCTGGTAGTGAATAGCTATATAATAGTGATGATCGTGGTAAACAGCTTATCCATAATATTGGATTCCTGAAATAATTGGAAGAGACTAAAGATGCTTTACATATGCCATCTTTCGATGTTAGCTCTGCTTCCTCTTGAATTTTCATGGGAATGAAAAAGAATATTCACATAATAAGTTCGGTTCTGCAGGAAGGATTGTTAATTCAATTTCGAATACATTAGTAGGGAAGATAAGTAAAGCTCGTCTGTATTTAAAAATGAATCACAATTAGGAGCCTAGAGAGACTGGAAAAAATATTCTTGCTTCATGCTTTAGAAATTTATTCTCTTGGCATGTTTGTAAATGTGGTTTTAAGAGCTTATCAAATGCTATGTTAAATATTTAAACCTAAAAATTGCTCTGGTTGTGTAGTAAAAGGCAATGACAGAAAACTGGAGATTTTTGTGTCAGAGGTGACATTGTTTGGGGCTGTTTGAAAAAGAACAGGAAGTTTAATTGAACAAGTAGTTAAAATGTTAGACAGTTTCCAAAGCTGCAGATTTAAGTCTAATAATTCTGTGGCCTTCAGATTGAGTTCCCTCCCATTTGCTCGAGCAAGCTCTGCATCTGCAGCGTGCCCAAAATTTTGGACCTGCATCTAATGGTTCTAGAAAGGAGCAGCAATGTGAATATGTTGCAGTCCAGATTGGCTGACGAGTTCTACATATGCTTTGATTTTGGGGGACTGACCATGAACAGTTACATAACCACAGTCTCTGTTCTTGTGTGCGTGGGTCAGGCAGTACCACACAGAAGCCTGTGCTTATCCAAGCAGCCAGCTGCTAACAACTGCAATAGCAGCCCAGCTGCCTGAGTTGCAAACTACTGAAGATAGGAAAATATATTTGGGAAGCATCTTTATTTGTATGCCTTCTGCATTCTTACATATTGTGTACTTTTTAGTTCGTTGCTGTTCTAGATGCATCTGTGCTATGAGCTTGTGGTATAAACTGATATGGCTACTTCAGCCACATGGCTATCTACTTCTCTGTTAAATATGATTGAAATCAGTCAGTGGATTTAGAATTAAAAGGTAGGGATGAGGAGCCAAACTCATACATATACAGTGTCAGATATATGGAGTGGTATCACGTAAACATAATTTTCTTAGGAGCTTGCACTGAAAATCTGGCCTGAGTTGGTAATGGTTGATGGCGATGGTGTTGAAGACTTCTTGTGTTCTGTACTTGAACTGAAGGCTCCTAAAGGCAGTAGGTTGTCTTTTTGTCCTGTGTTTGTACAGAGCTATCAGAGTATAATCCTGTTCTCTGCTAGATAGTGGATTAAATATATTTGGTATCTTAAAGTTACTTTTCTGTATGAATGTTTTCAGGGTCAATGTGTAAAGTACTCTGTTTAAAATGGTTTTGAATCTGGAAGCAATCACAGCCACTGCTTTCAAGACTATGCACTTATTCAGCTCTTGTGGATGGAAATACCTCTTAGAGAACAGGAATTGAGCCATTATTGTGTCTTACTTTGAATTATGAATTAATTCTCTGTTTGGAATTATTACTAATGTTTAAGATGAGTGCACTGGTGTAGTCAGTGACTTCACACACAGTAAGTCCTCTCGTCTCCCAATGCAATTTAGTTGGAAGGAATAGAAATCTAATTCTTTAAGTATTTCATATTAAATCATGTATTGCTTTTATGAACTTTATTACCAGAGAGGAGTAGAAGCTTGTACAGTGAATTCTTAATGGCTTAAGTAATGGTTTAAATGTTTGCTTTTTTACCTTTCATAGTGCTACAACAGAGTAAACCTAAATTCTCTTCTTCTGTTTAGTTTTCCCAGCGTAATCAAATTATGATGTAGTTATTAATAGTGGTATGGTAGTTTCTCTGTATAATAGCCTTGTAGTAACATACCTTCATATTAATAATTTCTTGAATTTTATTTTTCTCATAAGAATCTTTGTTTTAAATAAGAAATGTGAGAAATAAATTGCTCTTAGCATGATGATTGAAGAGCCTGCTGCTGCAAAAGTTGAAATGGCTTGAGGGATTGGAGCAGTAGCTTGTTGCCTGTAATTTGTTAGGGAACTTTTTGATTATTAGTTGTCAAAAAAGTTTTGGAATTACAGGGGGTGGTAGTGAAAAATTAATGGGACATGCCTAGAACCTCTTGATCTCCCCAAAATAGTTGTGATGTACACTGGGGTAGTTAAATAGCTGAAAAGGTGAGTGAGGCTGTGTTCTTGAGCAAAACAGCAGCTTTTGTTCCAGACACAGAGTGTATTAAGTACCGGTTCAAGTGACTCTCGTAAACACTTCTTGGGATTTCAGTGGGCTCATTCACATGAATTAAATTAAGCAGATACTAAAAAGTTTGCAGAACCTTGAATCTGTCTGAGGAGTTTTATTTTCCTGATAGCTCTGGCTGCCCAGAAGTACTTACAGCATGCTCTCACATTCTAAAAACTTGACAAAAGACAAATACTTGTAATCATACTTGTACTTGTGCCTTTGAAAGTGTGAGACTTTTGCTATGAAACTTCTGAATAGATTCCAAAAAAAACCCCAAAACCTAAAATCACAAATTTTGGGAGTCAAATAAAACTTTATTTGTAAGAATCTACATGTAGATAGAAAAAGAGAGATCTTTGTTAAAAATGGTCCATGAAAAAGAAGTCATGGACGGAGCATGGAGAAAAAGAAATAGTTTTCCAAAAGTCAATGTTTACCAAAAAGAGAAAGATCTTAGTAAATCTGCCACAGAAAAATAAAATATAAACATGAGGAAAAGTGATCGATCTAGAATTCATTCCTTTTTCCTTTCTCAGCCCTTTTAGCTGACATGGTGATGAAAAAAGAGGATTAAACAGGCTTCTTAAAGCCAAAATTTTATTAGGAAATTATTAAAAGCACATTGTGTCTTGTAAAGTTGTGCTCTTTTCAGCCCAGCCTTGCTGCAAAGCATTTTCAGAGGAGAGCAACAGAAAAGGAGAGGGGATAAACATAGATCATTCTAACTTTCATTATTCATGGGTAATAATATCTGTGGAATTTTCCATTTGTTTTCCTGGTCTGTCATTCACTGAAAACCCAGTGCACCCCTGAAGACAGGTCTATATCCAGAAAGGGTTTTGGATCAAAACTACTTCAACTCTTTTGTCTGGAGAACAGTTTTGAGCTGTGACTACTGTAGCAGTGAGAATTCACACAGGCAGGAACAAAGTTATGGAAGCAGGGGAATGATGTAGGAGAACCAAGATTCCATCTGTGCCCCCCATTGTCCCTTTCCCCCCAGAAAAGGAGGGCAAGGATAAGGTAGAGAAATTTCTGAAGGCCCAAGACAGAGAAATTGGCTGGAGCTAGTTATTTCTTCCATGGAAAACTTACTTTTAATGCACATTGCATTTGATTCTTAGAATCCTAAAGGATTTATCTTCCATACTGTGGCACATAGAAATACTGGCTATATGGAGAGGCCTTTTCAAAATCCTTTGGTAAAGAAGCAGGTAATAGAGTACCAATTTTGTGATAAAAGCTGAAAGTTTTCATTTTCTTTTTCAGTATTTTTGTCCAGAAGCACCATCAGGTGTTCATAGGTCCCTAGCACACAACAGTAATCACTGTTGTCACCTCTATTGTCATACTCTGGGAAAGAACTCAAAGAATTGTGGGTGAATTTAAGATTAAATGGTTTAAAATGGTTTCACAAGTCTCTGGAAGCCTGGATGGAGTGGAGATTTCTAGGTAATCCTATAATCCACCTTAAAGTAAAAAAATCTGATAAATTGAACTCTCCTTCATTGCCTAAATTTATTTTAGCTGTAAAGTAATAACAGCAAAAAGTTAAAATTATTTTAGCTGTCCAGGACTGATGGTAGTATGAGCTGGTTAAGAATCATACCCTTGATCATTGCTCAGTTGCTGCTCTGCCTCTCCCCAGCCACAGGCCACCCAAGCACTTTCACTAGGAGAACCATGTGTATGAACCACTGGCTTCAATCCAGCCTGTAAAATGCTCGTAATTGTGGGGTCTCATTAAAATGAAATCAGTGAAACAGGCTTCTGCTCTTAAAAACGATGGTAGAATCTAGAGATCCTGAAGACCTTTATGCTTTCATTGTGAAACAATTCCTTCTATTCTTTGGATCTATTAAGTTAGAAAAAGTACCGTTATGGTTAGAAGGACTGCCTGAAAAGATGCTCACAGCCTAAAGGATTATGCTGTAAAGTCTGTTAAATAGCTGGCCTTCATTATCCAGATACTGGAAATACTGGAAATCCACTGGCACAGTTGGAATGGTGGTCAGCCCCTCAGCAGCTTTATACTTCTTAAGTTGTGACAGGAGTCTGCTAATGGTGTTTGAGAGCTCAAAGATGGCTTCTTATGGCTTTGGTTTTCCTACTGTGGCTTTATTTTTCCTACTAAGTCATCCCCTTTACATCCAAAGTGCAAAATAAGGTATTTTAATTTTTACATGAATTTACCAGTCAGATTGGAAAGTACTGATGTCTGTTTTTCAGAGCTCTGACTCAGTTTGAAGCACCAATCCTGCATTGTCAAAATGATGTTTTACTGCCTTTACTTGCTCCCCACTGCAGTTTGCAGTTACCTGAGAGCCATTCAGCTGACGTGTGTGGAACAGCAGTGGTTTTCTGGTTTGGTGTGTGCATACCCAGATGAACTGCAGCTAGCCAGCAGCAGGAGCCTGGCAGTCTTGAACAGGTCAGTCAGTCTGACAGCTGCTGAGGTACAGAAATGGCTTCCCTGGAAGGTTCTTCGTTGGTGCATCCATACAGGTTATGCTCAAAGCAGGTGGACTGAGGGTGACCCAGTAGGATTTTCTGTGTGTGATTTTAATCTCCTTAATTCAGGAATGGAACATGGGGCTTAGCCTGTCGCAGGATGGTTCCAACACATGTTGCTGAAAATTATCTGAATTTTAAAATTTCTAATTCTAGGATGTACAGGGATGAAGAAAGTTGGCTCACCAAGTTCAGGATTCAGCCTTCTTTTCTGCATAAATGGAAGGAAACAAAGTATAATTTCTTGTATTTTTAGGTATTTCTTATTTTCATGTACCAAGCATTCTTGTATCTCTTAAAAAAATAAATTCCAGCTCAGTTTTTGTGACTTAAGAGGAATTATATTTGTTTGGAAAAGCAGAGTCTGAAACTTTTTCCATAATAATTGGAGCCAATAGATGCTCCCAGTAGTGAAATTTCTTTCTTTTTCTTCTTAATTGCAAGCAGCAGAAAAACTGACAATACAATAAATAGCTGACCTGGTGGAACGTGCTTGAGCTGTAGCCAGGAATCTCATCCATAGATACACTCTCCTTTGGGAAATGGTTCTTTCTCTTTGCTTTGTAAGTCTCGTAGTAACTGATTTTTTTTTTCCTTTCTTCAGCCAAACCTTTATTTTTATAAATAATCAAATTCCAAAAAAGTGATCTGGTAGATTGTGACTCTCTTGAGAATAGGAGTGAATAATACTACTTGTGAATTATGGATTGTTTCCACTTTTGCTTATATCAATATACATGCAGGAGTATGTGTTGTGAATTTATTAGGTTTGGTTAGCCCTGAGTGAGAGTGGTATTATACCTCAGTTCTGTAAAACAGTGCATTAATAACATCTTTGGTCTGGAATTCTGTTCTCTCACAACCTCCAGCATACAAGGAGTGCAGCATAGATGTATCATTGGCATATTCATTACCTGAATAATCAAATGGAATGCCTATAGTTGCTGTTTGCTGGAGATTTTATCTGGTGGTCAGGAGCAGAGCAGTGCCAGTTAAATAACAGCTTGCTCCAAACTCTTGGAGACTGGTGTTGACTCCACATTAAAGAAAGCCTCCAGCTGTGCAGGGAACCAGCCTGTTCTACCTCTGTGGGATTGCTGTGGGCATGTGGCTCTGAGAGCCACTAATATGGCCTGGCAGCAAGTGAAAGAAGCCTGTAAAAGATCCAAATATAAACCACAGTACTGAGCTTGATACAGTGGTTGTGGACTAGTGATTTACGTTATTTGACCAGTGAATTTGTCACATGTTGAGCAGATGGAAAGTACTTCTTGCTGACTCTTTTCATAGGGTGAAGATGTTTGGTGGATGAAATTTGCTTGTGTATTTTCTTGGCTGTTGCTGATGTAGATGAGTAATTTACTGAGCACAGAGCTGGTTCATGAAGGGGAAAAAGAGATTCTTCAAGAAAGAAAGATTGTTAATATGATAGCTAAGACAGTTACATTGCTGATCTTGTAAGGAAGGCCAGAGCTCATTTTTTTCCTGATTTTTTTTTTCTGGATAATCAAAATTAATCACCGTTGTTTAACATTTTGGATTAAAAAAATAATTGTGTCTGTAGAGTTGCCTTCTAAATTGAAACTAGCAACCAGATTGGTTTTTCCTAATCAGAAAGTCATAAAGATTGCTTGGCGATTGTCATGTGGTGGTGGTATTTGTGGCAATTCCAACTCCACTGCTTATGTGGAATGGGCAATCTTTCACAGTCACCAGGTTTGCAGAAAACTTCAAGTGCTGAAATCACTCTTCCCAGAAAGAGAAAAGAAAAAGCCAGGCTAAAAAGCAAAACTTTAAAGAGTTAAAAATGAGGTGAAATGCTGTTCAGATTTTCAGAAGCCTCACTTTTGTATTTCCCAAAATCACGCTTCCCATGCCTGTTTCTGTTTAAATAACAGCTTTACATATTTGATTTAAATATGTAAATATGTATTTATTCTCATTTTCTTTTAGGTGATCCTGATCCTTACCAAGTATTATCATACTGACATGGGGAAAGTTCTGGAGAGTTCTTTGTGGAGGTAAGTTCTCTGCTTTTTCTATAACCTTCCCTCCTGCTGTTCTTGGAAGAGATCCATCACTTCCTTTTCCAGACTGCTGCTGAGTTGAGTTGGTAGCTGACTGATGCTATTGTAGTCAGATTATCCAGATTGCCATCAGCTCGTACTCCTTCTCTTCCTTGAATGCATTTCCTGTAGTTGAATTAGAGTTTGTAATGAGTTTTAACAGTAGAAACAAAGAATGATGGAGAATATAAGGTACCTTCTTGATGCCACTTAGGAATTTGCCCTGTTTTTCCTTTTCCTAGAAATTCTGTATCAAATTTACTTTAAAAGTTTGAAATGCTTACTGTGTTGGGATGTGTCTTTTGGGAATTCTTGCTGCTTGAGTAGTGTACTGAGGTTAGTAAATAATCCTGCTTTGGGAGTAGTTAGGATTGTCTGGATGAAGTATACCAGCAGTGTAGATTATATTGTGTTTCATGACAACTGATAATAAATAGCAATCCAAATAAATTTCTAAACTGATTCTCATTCCCGTAATACTTGTGAATTAAGATACCCATATGCTTGTTGCCTGTGTGTGCACAGATTGCACGTTCAAGTGTACATCAGCACAAAAGCAGGGCTAAGGTAAGTCCATGTTATTCTAGTCACACTGGTTATCTTCTCCTGTCTTCGTTGTCTTTTGCTAAGGAAGCTTTTTGTGCTCGAATTTTTTTTTTTGTGCGTGTCAGTCTGTATAAATTTTCCACAAGAAATGTTTGCTAGACCCATCATGTACATTTGAAAAGCAAAAGTATTTCACTGTTATTGATAAAGGTGATACTGCACCAGTATTTGCTCTGATAGTTTTGCTGGCTATCTGTAGCAGTAGAAATAAATGACAGGAGACTTAAGCAGTCATATGTGGAATTCAAATGTAGCTCTAGAAACAAATAGTTTGTCTAAAACCTTGTGCCTTAGGTACTTGTAACCTTCGTGCTGTCCCAAGAGCTTGTATGGGAACTCAACCTTCAGCTGTGAGTGTAAGGACCTTTACAGAGACAGTCCAAGAAAAGGACAGGGTAAGGGAATAGGGAGTGGGAAGAGTCTATTTCCAGGACCTGCTGCAAAACAGCCTTGTTATTTATTTTGAAAGAGGTGGCATTGTTTTAACCATGTGGGGTTCTCAGTGACAGTGCTTCTGCAATAACTTGTCATACCAGTGTCTGACTTGTGCTCAGTCTGCCCAGGGCCAGTGGTCCATGCAGAATAAGGGTATTTCTAGAAATTTCTAGTTATAAGAAGTATTATAAGGTATTCATGAAAGAGAGGAAGATCAAATGGAGACTGCTTAGCATTGGCTTGAGATTGGCCTTTTTAGGGCTATGACAGTTCATTGTAACTATCCTTTAACAAGTTCTAAAATTTATTGCACATTTGTTTCTGTTTTAATTTTTGTCCAACATCTTGTGCAAATAAGACAACCAAATGACAGTTTGGATAATCCCAACTGCGTAAGCACACACTGCTTTCCTATTATTTGTCAGTGGCCCATACAAACATATGCAATATATTTCATGTTTTCCAATCCATTCCTCAGGGTTTCTATCATAGTCTTTTAAGCATTTTCGGTTGGATTCTTCAAAATAAACTCTTTGGTCTTTTAAAAGAAACATAAACCAGGCTTCAGATAATGTTGCTTTCTTTGGAGAACATAAGCACTTAAAACAAGGTCATCCAGACCTTGCTGACAGCTGGTGTAAAGAATTGGTGTGAACTGCATTCAAATAAAATCGATACTAGTGTGCATCATCTGGAAATCGTGCCTTTTTACTTACAAGTAACAGATGTACCAGATGCTTTGGTACTGGCACAGGTCATGGTCCCACCCCAAGGGCTGGGCACAGATGTCCTCAGGGCTCTCAGTGGTGTCAGGCTTTGGGGATGTGCTGGGTGCCCATGGCTCCACTTGAGTGTGACAGGTATGGGGCCTTGGGGGACTCTCCTTGGGGATGTCTTGCAATTTCACAGGGCACAGCTCAGCCAAGGTCTGGACATCAGGGTGTCTTGGGCTGTCCACTCTGTCAAGAGCCCCTGGGAGCTCACTCCTTGATGTGATGATGCCCAGAACCTGCTCAGGCAGGGATGGGGATGAAGGCTGGGGTTTGTTGACCAGACAGGCTGGATGGGTTCTGAGTCACCTGGTCTAGTGGA
>WAAE01007165.1:0-54844 GCA_013400495.1 Nicator chloris | reverse complement strand
ATTTTATTTTATTTTGCCCTGTGGTCTTCAGTGTTTTCTGAGTTGGATTCCAAGTAGAGAATAACTCTCTATACAAGCAGGTAGGTTTCCTGGGCCATGTTAATATTTTTTTTCCCTAGTCCTTTCCATCATCACCTTAATCATTTCAAACTGTTTTGTGTAAACTGAAGGTTGAGTGAGAGGCCTGTCTTGTCATGCTCATACACAAATATTTGCACAAAATATTTTATCACTACTACAGAATAAACCTTATATCATTGAAACATTTGATGGCTTTGGCATATATTTGTATTTTACCAATATGACAGAAAAATATTTTCTCAACTACAACATTTGCCATAAGAGCAAAAAAGCATTCAAAATCTTATTGAAATGAAAGATATCTAGTGGTAATTGGCAAAGTAGGTAGGCAGTAAAATAAATACAAAGTGATCAAATTAAACATATGAATATTCTATGCATTATGTATTTTTTGCATTGTTTCTCCATTCGTTTATAAGCCAAAGACCTACCAGCCTAAAATATGAAGTGTTTCTATTTGAAAATGCTGAATATTTTCTTAATCAAAGATTTTACTAATATTTCAGTTTTTTAAACTGGTGTTATTTCAGCTTTTTTATCTGCATGTTGAAAGTTTCAAATATTATTGCCAGCTTGGAATAAAAAGGGTCACAGTTTTGGAATTTGGCAAGATGGAAATTCCATTTTTCATCAGCATTGTGGGATCTTTTGGCCAGATCAGCCAAGTGACAGATCCTCAGACAGTATAAATCAGAATAGATTCACTGAGCTCACTTTAATTTCACTGAGACAATGTATAGTTACTGACATTATAATTTTACTTTTTCAAGCTATTGTTAATCTCACTAATCTTTACAATGTAAAACTGGAGTTAATATCTTCCTGTAACAAAAATGTGGGTTCCAAGCAATAGCAGTTCAACCCCCTCTGGCACCCAGAGCTGATTTAACACGGAGCATTCGGAAGGGCTGGGATGGCTGTGTGTTTGGATGGATGTGCTGCAGTCCTCACCCGAGGTCAGGGATGCTCTACAGCTGCGTGCCCGCTCACAGGCTGCCTGAAAACATCAGCCAGGAGCTCTCATCCAAAGATATTACAGCACACTGTAGCTATTTTGTTTTTAAGTCTATCTGATTCCTCATGTAACCCATTCAATATTTTGAATGCGTGTGACCAAATGTAAGCAAGATTCAAGTTTTAGCACTGTAATTCTGAAGCCTGTCGTGTCTTGTGTCAAGGATATACGTCAGGCCACCACTTATGGAGGTCTCTGGGGAGTTGAAATAGGATAGGGGGCTGTGGACTTCATTGCAAATATATTACAGTCCCTGGTGGATCTGACCATTGCTGTTGTTTCATGCTTTTTACAACTGTTCTTGTAGAAGATGGCTTTTATTTAGGGCTTAGAACTGCTCCTTTGTAAAATTTAGTCAGATTTTTCACTATGTTATCCATAGTGTTTTTGAATATTACAGTTGAATTTGTATAGGTGAAACCTTCAGGAAAGTTGAACAAGAAGAGGCAGTAAAATCCTCTTGTGTGCTTTTGGTGCTAGGCCTTTTCTGGTTACAGGTCTTTCAGAGATAGGTGTTTTTAAGGCAACGTGCATTTTGTTGGATTTTTTTTTTAATCAGTATCCTAATTGATGAAGAGTGCTTAAAGAAAATGGATCAAAAATATTTTTTCTTTTTCTGCAGGCTCAGATTCTGGAATTTGGCTTGGCAGTGCACGAGAAGGTGGTGCCACAGGACATGAGGCCATTGCACAAAAAGCTGGTGGATCAGTTCTTTGTGATGAAGTCAAGCTTGGGAATACAGGTACTCACGTGAGCAGCTGCATGGATAGACCAGAAGACTGTTCAGCTGCATTAAGGGTTGGTTCGTTTTCCCAAGCAACAAACAGTGACATCTTTTGGTTGTTTGTCCCCATTACAGCTTGTAGCCTTTTTGTAGTACCACAAAGCAAAGAGAAACATAAACTTCCCATACCATACAGAGAAAAGCAGTCATGTTTTAGTAATAGTCACATTTTACTATCATTGGTGAAAAGTTAAAAAATTTTTCTTATTAATGATGAAGCTGATCCAAAATGCCATGTAACTAGATTTATATGTAGTTACCTACATATCTGTATCTTACAAAATGCTTAATGATGTTATGTTAATTTTAGTTAATCTTCTCTTAATAACTCACCAGGAATTCTCTGCCTGTGTACAAGCTAGCCCTGTTCACTTCCCAAATGGAAGTCCTCGTGTGTGCCGGAATTCCATACCTGTTTCTATGAGCCCTGATGCTGCCAGGGTAATACCACGACGCAGGCAAGTTCAACAGTAGTAATGACATATTTTTGCTACCCATGGAAGATGACCCATAAATACTTCTATTACATGCATGCTTTCTTGTGTGGTCTGGCTGTGTTCAGCCTTGCACAGCTGATATATGTACTCTCTCTCCTTCTTTCTCTCTCTCTCTGCCTTCCCCTTCCCCAATTAAGGATTAATAAACATGTGCTGTTCTCACAGGAGAAGTTATGACTGACAATTAGAGTTAACTATTTTATATTCCATTATGCTTATAATAGCCCCTTGAGTTACCCAGCTGTCAATCGTTATTCATCCTCATCGCTGTCATCCCAAGCATCTGCTGAAGTCAGCAACATCACTGGGCAGTCGGAAAGCTCGGATGAAGTTTTTAACATGCAGGTATAATTTATTGTCGTTCTTCACACTGTACAGAATCTTTCTTACAAGGCTATTTACTAAATAAATGCTTCTATTATTTTGTTCAGAAATCTCATAATTATTGCTGATATTTCTTTTAAAAACCAAATCTTTAAATGAGATGTTAAACTCATTCACTTAGAAATGACTTTTTTATGTAACTTTTCTTTTGTTTAAATTAGAGCATTAATTTTTTACAAATGTAATAAGTAGCAATGGACTATGATGCAAAGTCATCTGATCTTGCATAGACTTTTCTGTCCAGTTGTCAGATTGTGATGTAATTATTTTACTGTATTAATTACATTTCTATTTTAGTATTTTGCTACATCTTTATGTAGTTAGATTAATGCTCTTTATACTGATTTGCTATTTTGAATTGCTGATAAACTGCTCTTAAGAAGTTAAAAGTTCTTTTTTCTGGTGAAAATTGTGCTATAAATTTTTGTTTTCCAAACTAGTAAACTAGTGATCTGGTAACAACAACATCTCTTCTATACACAGCCTAGTCCATCTACCTCAAGCCTGAGTTCCACTCATTCTGCTTCACCTAATGTGACCAGTTCTGCTCCATCCAGTGCCAGAGGTCAGTGCTCATCTGCTGTGGTAAACCATACTAAATGACTCTTGATACGTTACACAGCTCAATTTCTGCATGATGTCACTGGTCAGACATCATATTTAGCCAGTTACTTGAGGAATCTGAATTATTAGAGACAGACAATTTTTTGTCATAAGCATAGAATGGAAATATCTGAGTTTTACTGCATGAATTTAATCACTAGACACATTTATATTCTAGCTTCTCCTCTGTTGTCTGACAAACATAAGCATTCCCGAGAAAACTCTTGCCTGTCTCCCAGAGAGAGGCCCTGCAGTGCCATCTACCCTACACCTTTGGAAACTTCTCAGGTAAGAAGTTTGTTGGGAATCCTCAGAGCACAAATAGCTAAGAAGACAATAAAGGCGCACATTGAACTTTGAGCAGATTCGGTGTCTGCTCATTGTTGTAAATTTTCAAGGGTTTTTTTATGTTTTTATAAGCAACTACTCCAAAATATTTTAGATGTAGGAGATGTGAATAGAATACATAATGCTTGATCACATTTCTGCTTGATTTCTTTAGATGTAGGTCTGTTTCTTTACGTTTACTTGCTGAAGTGAGAGAGAGATGCAAAGACTTACCAGACGACAAAGCCGGCTTGTGTGGAACAACAAGCATTTGTTCAATCTAGGGAAGAAGACAAAGAATGAAAAACGCTTATCATGGCAGTTGTCCTTGTTGAGCTCCCCTTTGTTTCTTCTGAGAAAGCTAATCCTAGCCACTGTGAGATAATAACCCGTTCCACGTGGCAATTCCTATTTTCCAATGTAGTTTCAGAAAAGAATGATAAACATTTTGTTACTCCAGAGAAAAGAATGCATTGTGTTCTTGCCTTACAATACTGATACACAGATCTGTGTGAAATGTGTAATTTTTGAGTATTCTGAAATTCAACCTGAGCTTGGTAAGCTGGCCAACACTGAATCCTTATTTCTTCTTTTCTTCTTAATGGACCTGTTTTCCTAAAGTGCTTTTCTTTAACACAGCGGCTGTTTTAATCTCTGCCATCACACAGTGCACCTCCTGCTGCAGCTGAGAAAGATGAGAACATACATATAGTGCAAAAGGCTCTCCTTTCAACACTCCCATGTCTAACAGAAGTTTTACTACTGATAAAAACCAGCTTCACGATTCTTTATTTTAGAAATTATTTATTGGTTTCTCATGAGTTCTTTTCTTGTCCCTTGTTTCTTCAGTTATTGAATTGGCTCTTGATTTAGTTTATAATCTCTTTTCTGTTTAAGTCCTCGTGCTATTACCTGGGGGCTTAAGAGGTAATACTGAGCTTAGCCAGACTTTAGGACAGTTCTCGGGAACTACTTAGAGCAGATAGATCTACTGGGCACTTTGTCAGTGGTGGTGGAGCCAAAACAACAGACAGGAAAGATCAGGACATGCTCTTTAAATAAAGCGGTTTTACAGTTTGCCGCAAAGAAAAATTATCCCATTTTTGCTCCCAGACTACAAACTCTTGCTTTACCAAGTGGAATGTGACTTCTATCCCCCACTCTATCCGAGATTGCATAAGGGAGGCTGAGGAGCTCGTAGGCCCAGTCTCCGCTCTCTCTGAGACTCGCCCAGCAGCAAAGTCTCCCAATCTGTCTCT
This sequence comes from Nicator chloris, assembly GCA_013400495.1. Classification (NCBI taxonomy): domain Eukaryota; kingdom Metazoa; phylum Chordata; class Aves; order Passeriformes; family Pycnonotidae; genus Nicator; species Nicator chloris. The sequence goes on along the minus strand of WAAE01007165.1, from coordinate 49,894 downwards.
ACCCTCAGTGTCCCACGAGAGGGTAAGTAGAAAATTAACTTGCTTATACAGTGAAGTATATTTCAAAGATGAGAAAGTCTGACGGTTTCTTTCTGCCCTTATAACCGTAAATGAGGATATATCTTTCTGGGGAAAGGTAAAATTTCTTTCTCTGCTGTTCCCTCAGCAGTAAAAATGGACTGTGATAAGACACAAAATCCTGATTCTCTGCCATCTGATAAAGATGGGGTAAAGAATTCCTCAGGACAATTGTAAGGAGATATCTTAGAGATACCTGCAACTCTCGTTTAAATTTAGCTCCTCAAACTGTTCCTTGTCCTTTCTCTTTTCCTTCTAACACCACTTCAGCAGTGTTGGTTGGAGCGTCACACTGAGAGGAAAGGACCACCTATTTATTAATTACATTGTTACAGCTTGATGAAAGCAATTTTCACCTTAGTGTTTCAACTGGGAGAGATGAGATACACAGGCAAATTCCTGAACTTCAGATCTTTCAGGCCATAGCTACCTTATTTAAGGAAGTTTGATGGACTTCACAGAACAAGACCACAGCAGTACTTCATCCACTTCCTCATTGAAATTGATGCTCAAGCTTATGTACAGCTGGTTTTAGTCAACATCCATTTGTGCTTGCTTTGTGATCTCTGGCTGAATGGTTGTAGTGTCTCTCCAGCTCTTCCCATGCTCTGAAGAGGAATGCCAGCTGTTATTAACTGGTCAACAAGCCTCTTTAGTTTTTGCGCTATTATTCTTCCTATTGAAGCTTTTTGGATTTCACTTTTTTGGGGTTTTTATTTGCATGTCATTAAGCATCCTGTGATTGCTCTTGTTCTTCCATATGGTTTTATATCTCATCCTTTTTAGTATGTCTTTGTTTTTCTGCATTTCATTCAGCTTTTGTCTCTTTATCCCCAAGTTCAGTTGCTTTTTCAGCCGTTGCTCTCTACCTTTGCAACACAAAATGGACTTCAACCCTTGTCCATCACATCCCAGTGCACTGCAGACTCACTAGTCAGTGAACACTCAATCCAGACCAGGCAGGGACATATGGTCACACTTTTTGTCACATCAGAGTACGTATGCAGGTTTGCCACCTCAGTTTAATGGTAACTCCAGGAAAACAGATATTGCCTGACCCAGAATGACTCTCATATGACATACAGCATACCTACTGTAGCTCAAAGTCTACCAAAAGCATTTTGTCTCTGAGATGTTTGAAGTGAAGTTGAATTGGGCTTAAGCATTTGTTCCTCACTTTGTAACACGAAGCTGCAACATATTAGATCAATGATGATCACTTCGCAGCTGGGTTTGCCATCTTGTGGAACCACAGCATAGTGCCTCACCAACTTGGCACTGTGCTCTGTGAACACTGGAAAGAGACACAATAAGAGGATTTTATTTGAATTTCATAGATCATCTGATCTTGCTTTTAAAAAAAAAAAAAGTAAGAAAAAACTCCATTTATCTGTTCCCATTTCCTCTGGAGAGTACATCTGAATTAACTGTATGCTGTTTACATATGTTTTCAAGACAAACCAGTGACCCATGGATTATTTGAATGCTGCCAAAGGAAATAAGTGATAGAATTTTAATTTTTTTCATACATTTACTGTAATTTGTAAACAAAATGGATTTTAAGAAAATGAAAGACAAACATGCTTTATGGGTCAGCTCTTATCCACAAGAGAAGTAAGAAGACTGCTACCAAAAGTCAGAGTTGAAAAAAAATACATAATACTTTTCTTAGGTAACAGCCATAACTTGAATATTATCTTGTTCAGGGCCTGATGTAATAAAATTGTTGCAAATCCATCCTTCTATTTTTAAGTAATCTATTAAGATATCTCTTTAGTAATAAGCTTTATTATGTTTTTAAGGTGCTAGAAACTGTCAGAACTCAGTACATAATAATCCTCCCTCCAATTTCTGTGTGTACGGTTTTCAGAAAACTAGTCTACTCCCTACCTGTATACACATACTTTTATTAAACTGGTTATGTTCTTATGTGATGTTTATCACTCTACCTCCTAAGCAGACCTGGGGGTGAGGGGGGTAATAACAAAAATATATTTGTTTTCTTAAAAGCTACTGAAATACAACAGCAGCTATATGTAAACCATGCTGTTCTCAATTTCCAGAGGATGCTATTTAATCATATTGGAGATGGTGCTTTGCCACGAAGTGATTCCAATCTGCCCGGCTCTGACAAAGGTAAGCAGAAATGCCACAACATGCCAGTCTTTGAAGAATGGAAATTTAATTTCTCCATCTTGTTCCTGTAGAATGTGAGTCCTTTTGTGTGCATACTGTCATCTCCAAGTATCAAAACATTCTAACCAACTCAGTAAATTATGGTAACAAATCTAAGCATCAAAACACTTTGCCAAAAAGGGGAGAACTGACTTTTGCACTCAAATAAGGCCCAGAAGTTTGCAGGAGGGGATGATGGAGCAGCAGGGTTCATCAGGCTGTGAGACCTATCCTTTCTGCTTCTCAAGAGAGATGTGAGGGGAAAAGCCAACTTCTGGAGAACGGGGCAGAGAAAAGGTAAAGAGATGGACAGAGTTCTGAAGTTTGGTACCTGCAAGTCCTGTTTACCAAATAGATCTCAGTGTGCTTCTGCTTACACTTGGATTGAAAACACCAATTTGTGGTTTTTTTGCATTTTGGGGATTTTGTTTTTAATTAGAGTAAATGAGAAATATATGCATTTCCTTAAAAAAAATATTGCCTCTTATAATTCTGCATATGGGGAAATCCAATATTGTTGGCATGGTAATTGTTTGCCATTATTTCACTGTGTGCCTTACATCTATAATATGCTCCATCATTTCATTATGGTACCTTTGTGGAATGCTGAATATAGGATACAGTAAAATAAGTGTATAGAAAGTAACTATTTTAATAATGTACTGTAATAAGAACTGACCAGGAATCAGATTTTCTCTAATAAGAGCTGGGTTTTATAGGTATTTTTGTGTTTACATTTTTATGAAAACACAGGTGGAATTTTTTCACAGGGCGGAAAAACATATGAAATAATTTAACATGGAAATAGCAAAACTTTTCCACTGGCCTATGCAGCCAAGTACATCACAGAATTGTTAAAATGAAGTATTCTCTCTGGAAGGTTTTAGCAATCCAAAAAAACTGACTGCTTGGATGACTTAAAAGGAAAAAATTGGCTTGTGAAGAGATTCAGGCATTTGAAGTACCTAGGTCTGGTGCCAGGTGATTTTCTAGGATGAGGGCAAAGCCATGCTGTTGGGTGACAGCTTACAATAAAAAGCAAATCCTGTATTGCATATTTTGGCAATAACAAAGCAAAATGATCCTCTAGAAAATAAATTATTCTGTTCATTGGTCCCAGGGTCAACTAAAGTGCAATTATACTATAACAATATTGTTTCAGATATGAGACCAGTGTTTTTTTACTGTACTTCTTGTATTAAGTCTGATGTGTAGTGGGATGCAGTCCTGACAGTTCTCAGAGTTGCTGCAATAGCAATAATTGATTCCATCAATTAGCAACAATACTTTGCTTTTTTGTTTCATCTTTGTATATAAACACAGGGTCTTTGCATGTGATTCTCTACTCACAATTGAAACAAGTAAACAAGAAGGAAACTGTCATGGCAGGGCAAGAGGTTTGAGGCTTTTAAGGTGAGGGGTTTTTTTGATGGTGTATTTGGGAGATGAATGGGAAGATTTGAAATGGTTATTTTCAACTCTTTTTTTTTTTTTTTTTTTTTTTTTTTTGGAAGTGTAATGAAAGTTGTTTTTTTCAAACTAGCTTTTTTCCTGACCATGTTAAATTCCCTGTCCTTCTTTCCAATATTGGTGACTTCTTGAAGACATGAGATAATCCAGTTCTATCAAGGAAGCTGTTCCAGACCTTAAGGGAGCATTCAGTTAAAATCATAGAATCTGATCATGGTAATAGACAAAGAGAACAGAAACTTCTATGCATGTCAAGGTGATAGTCAATTTACGTGATCAAGCAGAGATCCTTGACCACAGATACAGACAGTGTACAGAAATTTTCTCAGTCTATAATAATTTCTTAATTTGATATTTTTTTGCTGTCAGACACTTTTAATTTCTTCCAATTTTTACTCCCTACATTTTGTGCTCTTCTTTCCGCCTTCTTTCAATTCTGAATTTGTAGTCTATGCAGGCAAGACAAGAATGTTAGCACAGAAAGCTTTATGAAGGAGGTCAGTAGGAATTTGGTGAGTTCCTTTCTCTGGTCCCTTCTGTAAAAAGAATGAGTTAATGGGAACAGTTTTTGAATAGTCTATTCCCCTCTGCCTGGAAACCTCTAAATAGGAGTCTGGTGCAAAGATAAACTGATTATATTAAAAGGCTTCAAGCTTATCTCCCTCTGTGGCTGGATCTGCAGTGCACCAGAGTGCAATCTCAGCTGCTGCTGCTCTTGATGGCCGCCACTGCTGGTCACAAACTGACCTGAGGGCCAGGTGCATCCATCAGGCATCCATGAGATTGACGGCCCCTATTTAAGAGCTTCGCAAGTGCAGATGCAATCACAAGAGCTTTTCAGGCATGCTTATTGGGTTGTTAGGCATTTGCATTCTGTCTGGTTTTACCCTCGTGGATAAAAGCAAGTCAGAGAACTGGAAGCCTATGACAGTTTTTTCATTCTCTTCCAGCTGTAAATACCACTCCCAGCAGCTGGAGCCTGGACAGTGGGAAGGAAGCCAGAAACACATCCGAAAGTGGAAAGCTTATATCTCCTCCTGTACCACCAAGACCTGCACAGACTGGTGAGTTAAAAGACATCTCAGCTAAAGCTCCAGTACTTGAAGGCTTAGATTCTTTCCACTCTGTTTGATGTTTAACTTCTTGGGCAGGTTAACTTATTATTTGATTTCTTACATGAAAGGCTGTAGAACTGCCTCTGCGGATATTTTCGTCTCGTTAATGTTCTCTGCAGTTTCCAATACTCTGCTCCTTCACTAATGAATGAGAAGTTTCAGACACTTTGTGCTAGTATGAGGAAGGATGATCAAGTTTAGTCTTTTGATTTTGATTTTAGTCTTTTGATTGGAGGTTAGCAATCAGAAATGATCATTAACCACAAAGGATCTTACTGGCCAGAAAATGTACAGCAATCACGAAAGTACATGAGTTCTGTTACTATTTTGCCTTTCAAAAGATCAATTTCCATTTAAAGGAAAGGCTGCTCAAGTGATGCTATAAATATAGCTGTTCTCAAGGGACTGAGTAAACTTTTTGTGTATTATACTTATGCCTCTGAGTTTGTCCAGGCATGTTTCTGTATTTGGAGGTAAATGTTTGATATAAGTTTATTATGTATTTTCTGTTTTCCTTATTTGACTTAAAAATTCATCATGTATTTCTTAAGAACAAAAAGGGAAAAGTTGTTTTGCTAACTCTTTTTTTTTACTTGTTATCATTTGGTAGATTATAAATCAATTTACAGTGATATAAAATTTGTCAGAAAAGGCAGATGCAGAAGTTCTTTATAGTTGGTTGTACTGCAAGATAATCCAGAGAATAAAGCAAAATAAACAAAATCTCTAAAACTATTTACAGCCATCAGCCAAGGGAACTAGAGATAATGTTTATCTATCTAATGATGTATCCACTTAAAAAGATTTCTTTTGGAAAATTGTAATGCCACAAGTGCACTGAAATCTTTCTAACTTTACAGCATCACCAGCAAGACACATAGCCTCCATTTCCCCTTCTCCTGCTGGAAGATCACCAATGAAGGTACTGGCCTATTGCAGTGAATTGCCTTTGTGGGACAGATCTTGTGTGTTGAGGGGTAGATGTATATATTTAATGTGCATGATTTGGGATTTTTTTTTCTTATCATATAGCTATACAAAAACCAGTACTCTGTCTCCAACGTGGAAGAAGGGGAGGTGCCAGGAAAACCTGTTGTGCAACCCTTTCTTCTAATTCTTCCAGCATTCAGAGCTATTAGACTAGAAGGTCCATTAGAGAGTTTTCCCTGCTTCAATCACTTTAATACCCATTTTTCTCTGCAGGATGGTCCAGGGAGGTTGTAGGAAGTTGCAAGTAGTTTGACATCTGCCTGTAGGAAACATTAGGCATAGGCTGTGAATAAGGACTGGTTCTTCTCTGGCAGCTAAATATCCAAAGTAATTTGAGATCCAGTCTAAACTGAGCAGGTTTCATTTCTATGTCAAGATATTTGCATGTGTTAGTACCCACATGTTGGTACCAGCTTTTTTTCTGGAAAACTTGACTGGGAAATCTGTATTTTCCACAGCGTTGGAGCACACGCAGCCTGCTTATTCCAGGCAAACCATGGTGCTGGCAGAGCACGTGACACTGGCCTTGGGGATAGCCTCTGCCACCCCATTGAAGCAGAGATGATTCTGCAGGTAGAAATATAAGAATCAACAACATGGAAGGAGTACAAATAGAAAGGAGCATGACTGGTGCTTCAGGCACTCAGATGGAAGGACAGAGGGAAGCAGCCGTGCCAAAGTAACCCATCAGCAACCCAATGCCTAACTAATACAGAGATACACATTGCCTGAGGAGGAAAACAGCACCCCAAAGTATTTCCTTTTGCCTTGAGGTCTCTAAGTCCACACTCATTGTCCTGTTTGCCTTCCCATAAGCCTGGAACATCCCTACTTGTGTCTGCACAGTGGTCCAAATTCATAACAAAGCAATTCTGCTGGACATCAGAGTGCCCCACAGTCCTATTACTATTCTGCTGAAGTGAGCACCAATCCCAAGTTTTGCCCTAATTGCTTCCTAGGAAGATCTTTAGAACATTAGGATCTTGTCCAAAGATGAGTGACCCTTCCTTTTCATCCTGAATGGACAGAGTACTGATGATTCTTAGGGATGTTTGAAGCTTGTCCTAACATTCTCCTTCTATAGGTCTGGACAGAATTTAAGCATTTTACAAAGTCTGGATTGCTGCTTGGAACAGGAATGCTGGCCCAAAATACTTCTGAGAACTGCTGGATCTCACTTTGAGTATCCATGAATTTCCAGACTGTTCTGATGTCGAGACTGTTACTTGCTACTGGTAAAAGTAGTCTACATTGTTTTACCAGAACCAAGTGGTTACCCCTGCAGGCTTTACATATTTGCCATTGTTCGGAATGACAAAAGCAAAGGTCCTAAATGTTATATATGGTCACTTAATCCAAATGTACAGTGTTGCTGGTACTGGAGCCAAATACATAATTTATTTGAAAACCTTGACCCTGGATGTTTGTGGGAGTAGGAGTGCAATTGCAGCCTCCTCATATAGGAATGGAACATGAAACAAGTAGTTAAACAGGCTCCTGAGAAAGTCTGAAATATCTTCACCAGGTGTTGAGCTTTAAATAAAACTCACTTTGTTATTCCACAGCCATATACAGGACTCAGATTTTAGCCTTTCTTCTAACAGTGTGCTACCAGAGAAAATCATCCTAGTACAAAACCCACTGATGTAAATGAAGATTTTTTTTTCTCCATTGATTTCAGTGCTCTGTGGATCCAGTCCCAGATGGATAACTAAAATTATCTCAACAGCATAAAGTCAGTGCAGCCAGCTCTGTACACCCCTGCCCCTCTCCTCCTTCTCCACACCCATCCTTTGTTGCATGGCTCACACTCTCACCTCAAGCTGAGCAACTGAGCATCAACCAGTCTAACAAGAATGGGATTGGGAAATTTGTCTTTATTTTGACTTCTCCATCTCTTTTTTAGCCTGAGGCTTGAGGCCAATAAGTCAGGACTGTCTCAGAATACTCCAGTCATAATTAGATATGTTGCAAAAAATAGAAAAAAATGGAAAGTGTGGGCTAACCTTTTACAGTTTTCAGTTGAAGTTGCTCCACTGGAATAGAACTGCTCAATGGTTTTAGGTAGGTCTTTATTGTCCATGCCTTTTATTTCTCATCAGCACTGTTGTTGCTGCTTAGGCCCTCAGCTCCTGGTCCCTCACCATCCCTCACTGACCTGTGAGGCTACTGGTGCAGCCTCTGGCCACCTGTGCCCTCCGTATGGCCCTTGTCCCTGAGGCACACGTGGTGTGTTGTGTTTGTATGTCTAAGAAACACCTTGGAGATGGGGAAGAGGAAGGGTGCTGATGCTTTCATCTCCTGCCATTCTGCTGCTGCCCCAAATGGCAGCAGGAACAGCAGAGAAGGGGGCTGGCACCCAGCAGCAGCTCTTACCTTGATACCTGCTTTGTGCTACCCCTCCGACACTGGTTGTATGGTACACTCAGAAATGATGCCATGATGTAAATGCACTTTTCACTGCACGGCAATGCACTAAAAGCTGTGAGCAAAAGCTTTGGAAACTGAATTTGGGATATGAGTGTCATTGTTGAGGCAGACACGACATATAGAGTGATATGGTAAAGTTTTCAGAAGGGCTGTTTATTACTCACAAAGCTGTTATTTATAGGAAACATCAGAAGGCACTGTGTTAAACTTAATTGGCCAGCAATACAGTGAAACTGAGTTCATTGGTTGGTAAGGGCTATTGTGTATGTCCATCAGATTTTCTCTCTCTAGACATGTTAACATGTTTTCTTTGTGGGTTCTCATGGGACAAATCTCATTGTTTACACGGGTGCATTTGTTTTTTACCCTCAGAATAGATTGTTGTGTTAAAGGAACTTCTCAAAATAGCTTCACATAGGAACCTGCAAATTGCTTAGAAGAAGTGACAGGCCAACTTTGGCAATTCAGCAGAGCAGGCCTGATTTTATGAGGCCTTTCTTTTATACTTCTTTTACCTGTCATGACATATGAGAGCCTGCGGCAGCAGCAGTGGCTGGGCTTCGGCGTTAGGGGGCAGGACACCCCCAGGTATGCCCTGCGCCTGGTGATGCATTCCACTTCCAGCTGGGAGAGCTAGGGGTGAATTCTAAAGACTTCCAGATTTTTCTAGGGTATTATGATAGTAAGATAACATTTAAAAACAGTTTTATTTCTACTTATATGAATTAGTGGCATGAATTGCACTGTCTAAGGTATACCCAGGCACTGTTGAAATAAGCTTTTTATCAGTTTCTTACCAGGTCTTGATTAAACAATCGTTTCTGTTTATCAAAGCTCAGAGTTACATGCACTGCATCTATGCATGTTTTCAGTCTGAGCACAGAAACACTCTCCCTCCTATATGCCAGGTAAATTCTTCTTCTGCCCTTTCTTTTGAGCAGGGGTCTGTGCAATCATTCACACCGTCTCCAGTGGAGTATCATTCCTCGGGGCTCATATCCAACTCCCCGGCGCTGTCAGGGAGTTACAGCAGCGGCATCTCTTCGCTCAGCCGATGTAGCACATCAGAAACATCAGGCTTTGAAAGCCAAGGCAGCGAACCAGCAGTGACTGTCCCAAGCTACAGCATTTCTGAGGAGCCTGTGAGAAAAGAAAGCAAAACCCCGCCGCCTTACAGCGTGTATGAGCGGACTTTGAAACGCCCCGTTCCTCTACCTCACAGCCTCTCCATCCCGCCCGCCGCAGACCCTCCGGCACTGCCACCCAAGCCACAGCTGGTTCGGCCAAACAACCTGGAGAACAGCAGCAGGAGGACTGAGCAGGTGCCCCGGCCCAGGCCTCTGCCCCGCAAAGTCTCTCAGCTATGAGAAGCCACTTTTATATTTAATTGCGACACATTCTTTACTGTTTAAGAAATAATATTTTTTAAAAACTGTAAAACTCGTTTAGTTAGGCACTTTAATATTTTGTCCACCTTTTCTTTTGAGTAATTTTGAAATGCTTATTAATATTATGTTGCACATTTGAAATGAAATTACTAATTTAGGTTGCCAGATATTATAGGAAGCATGAATGAGAGGTTTTTTTTTGATTTCATGGTGGTGAATACTGATAAATTCTTTTATTTGTACTTTATTTTTATTTAAAAAATCTAAAACCCTACAACTCTCATCTGAGTTAGCTGAATGCTTCTTACAAAATGCAGAATATACTGACTGGATCTTTACTACTAGAGATAAATGCACGTTTTCTAACCAAGTAGTCTGTAGACTAGGATGTTTCTGCAAGTAGGCTGAAAGTTATTTCTCTTATCCGATGAACAGGTTGTTCATTTCAAATGTATGTGGCAAAACTGAGATATAATGCAAGTTATACAGCAGAAGACTGTTGTAAGAATGTGGTTTGGAATTTTTGTAACACACACTTGGCTTATGTTACTTTTAAGATGGAAAAATACCTGTATGTCATTCAGCGTACAGCACCATACTGGTGAATCCCGATAAGGTTTTGTGCCATTAGTGTATGTACTTGACACATCCGTCTTCTTTTTGAGGTGCAATTTACTTTTATTCTTCCAGTTAATGTATTTTTATTGTTGTTGTTTTAGTTTGATTTTTTTTAAGCTAGCAGTTTTCTAGTGAATGCTGTCTGCTGTTCTTGAAGGTTCACCCTAAAATACAATCTGTGTATGAAGTAGGTACAAATGAATTTTTCATTTTACTTGTGTACAAGTCAGTACTGACTAGTATTCAGGCAATTCACTAAATGAGCCAATTTTTAAACATACAAATGGCTAGTTTACAATCCATACATTGCAAAAGCTAATTGCAAAGGTCATTAATAATTTTGTAAAAATCTAGCAAAAATTCCGAACATTTCCTTGGATGTGTATGTGCCATTGGAGCCAGGCTTTTGATTTGCTTTTTAGCTTGAATTCATCACCATCATCTTTATTGTTGAGAATGGTGTTTGGCCTTAGGTTGTATTTTAGTGACTGGCATCTGAAGAGCTCTGGAAAGCTAATAGACGTAGGAATGTGGAGGGGAAGGAAAAAAAAAGCACCTTCTGTATGTAAGTTTTGTATCCTCCTTCTTTTATTGACTGTTTAAATGTGCTTGGGAACAGATGTGTGAACTGCATTTTAAATCATATTGTTAAAAATATTCTCCCTCTTTTGTTGGGAAGCTCATGTTGATCTTAGCTGTGTTTGATTTGTTGATAGTTTAACTGGAAGAAAGTGACCACTTTTTTATATTCTCTCAATTAAACCTTCAGCAGTTACAGGCTGTTGACAGTAGTTATAGAAGTTTTCTATAATAAATGTTCAAGTATTTTTGTACATAATTGGTAAATTTTAATTATGTGAAAAAGAAGCAAACAGTTGTGTATGCAGTAAGATTGTTATAATTATGCCAAATACTTTATGTATGGAAAAAAGAATATTTGTAAATATGTGCTTTTAACAATAATTCTGCCATATTGACTTTACAATTTTGAATGTCTGAAAAAAATAATATATGTTAAAATATTTATGTTTTAGTGAAAGTATTCATAACTTGAGAAGGAACAAATGAATTTTAGCTTTGTATCTTGCCAATCTCGAAGTCTGAAATTCCTTGAACTAGCTCTTGCTTTCTACTATAACATTTTTATGTCTGTAACCACATCATGAAACCTGTAGAAGGCTATGTATTTATGCTGATATAAAGAAGTTATGCCTGAAATTTAAATAAGGTGTCACAAGTAAGATAACAAAGCTGCTCTGATTTTTTTTCCCACCCATGTAGTTTAATAGATTTTGTTGACTAGTGCTTGAGCACAGTACAGTATGAATCAGTGTTATTTGCTCCTGAAGCCTTTTTTTAAATTTTTTTTTTAAATTTTATTTCTGGCAGTAAGCAGAGTTGATGACTTTATCATTTGCGTGCATTACGGGTCAGCTTTGCAGCAAAACATTTCACAAAGTCTCTGTTTACCTAGACACTCACACTGGTTGCTGCATAATGTTAGTATGAAATAAAAGAACCTGATTAATCTTTATAGTACAACTTTTCTACAGAATGAGAGATTCTAATTCAGTTAGCCACAGAATGGAAGTTCTGACTCCTTGTCTTGCTAAGTCCGTTTTCTGGGTTGTTTTTTTTTTTTTTTTTCTGTTAAAAATATTCTGATTGAATTTTTTCCCTAGTTGGACCCGTAATTGCTTTGTGAGACAAGGTGGGGAGAGTATTGACATGCTCTTCTAAACAAGTGAAGAACGTAAAATTTACTAGAGAGTTCACTGTAAATTAACCTGCATGAGCATTCTGTTTTTATAACCAGGACATCAGAAATACTCTGAATGATAGAAAATGGTGTAAAATTGGCAAAGTACTCCTAAGCTGAGTTGACACATTTTCTGCTTAGCCAGTTTTGATAAATTGATTCTGTAAGATCAGTTTTTCAACCTGATTACCTATAAAAATGTAGTATGAAATTTTGTTATGTATGTTGCAACACCCATTGCTTGAAAACCTAATGTAAATAAAGGTCTTGTTTGGATTTTATGTAGTAGTCATAATTTTACCACTTTCTGGATGATGGTGACTAATTCAGAAGCTCATATAGGAAGACCAATCGGAACAAGTTGCTCTTACTTCTCAATAGCTTGAATGTCAGCCAATGTGTGCATAATAGGTGACATCATCTTGTATTCAAATACCATATTTGAGATGCTGATGTCTCTGGAATACCAGAGAAACATCCTCAGACTCGGCTGTCTGGCTTTGAAATGATGCAGTTCAGACTGGTTCTCATGATGGCCTAATAGCTCCATAGTGTGAGTGAACTCAGTTGTGATGTCCCAGGTCAGATGCTGTGTCAGGCCAATTGCTGTGTCCTGAAAGAAGCACAAAGCTCAAGTTACCCCCCGTAGTAAAGGCTGCAGGGCAGTGCAGTTATGGCCCTGCTCACGCGGAACGGGGTGTAGCTATGTGAAAATCTTCTCTATGAAAGTGGCACCTTGGCCTCCTGCCTGACCATTCTTCCTGTTCACTGATTGACCAACACCACCTGCAAAAAGAGCAGTGATGGAGCAAAAACATACCAATAGGCAGGAGTCAGTGCCTGAGGTATGAATGATGAAAAGCATCTTGTTTTGAATGTAACTGTGGTCAGTGAGGCATGTAGCAGCATTGTCTCAGTAAACCCAAGTGCTGACAGATTCCAATCTTTGCTCCAGAACTCTGCTGGTTGCTGGAGTTTCTGATGATTCAGGCAGAGCCCTGACATATGCTGGCCAAAGGGCAGAGTCCCATCTGATGGAAGGATGGTCGCCACTGGATCCCTTGAGATTCTGACCTTGAACTACGTTCTGTGGGAGAAAGCACTTTTCCTATTAATAGTTAATTTGTCTTTACCTTCTCATTGACATTTTAATTCTGTTTTTGTCATATACTTCATAGAAGAAACTAGAATGATTAGTTTGGCTGACATTAACAAAAAAACCATTGGGGATTAAACAGCTAAACTATTCAAACCTCAGGAACAGGAAAGGTTTAGAGCTGCATACCTCATGTGTAAAAAATATTTCTTTAAAAAAAATGATTGCTCAGTAAGAAACTTGATGTGTCTGTTTTGACAGGCTGAGGGCTGCCAGACTTCGGTGGGGAAAGTGTGTTTTGACTCAGCCAGCAGACACTGGGGGAGAAACTGAAATGTTACCTGAAACTGAAGCATCAAGTACATTTCTTTAGGCTATTCTGTAGCATGAGGTTATACCAACTTAACTACTGGTTGAGCTGAAGGGAGCAGAAGGGAAGCTGGAAGTCCTGACAAAATAGAGGGTGTTTTTATTTTACGAAGGCCTTGGGGTGGGGGTTTCTCTCTTTTGCTATCGCTACCCAGAGGATAGAGAAGACTTACTGTCATGAGTCGCAAAGACAAGGAGATTCTAAATAGCAAAGCCCTACAAATTATTGAAATATTTCCCTGCTAAACAGTCATTTTCTTAACCCATGGTGCATAACTGATGCAGTGCATTTTGCAATTAACATCTCATGTTTTAGGGAGAGAATCAATGTCAAAATTTCATAGTAAATAGCTTCTCTGATAGCTCATAAGCTCTTGAAATTTTGGTTAAATATATAAATGTTTTACATCATTGATTTGCTATTGGAACTATATCCACTTATTCCAATTTATTTTACTTCTGGAAAATTCTGCAGAAGAACTCTCTGCATTACATTCTCGCTTATTTGTGAGAGACTGCTATCACTGCTGGTTTTTGTTGACCTCACTGACTTCCTTTGAAGTGCTTCCTCTTGTTTTTCAAAAGAAAGACCATCAGCAAAGAGCTACTTCTGCCTTTCCTGTGGGGAATATTTCAAAAGCACAGCCTGAAGGGGATGCAGCACAGCAACTGTTCCCAGGGGGAACTATAAGCAAGGGCTTTGGGAACAAAAGCTGAGGGCGAAGTTTACCCATAAAACTACTCCTGTAGGAGTTTGTGTTCACAGAATAGCTCAAGAACAGAGACTAAACTAATTTACTAAAATCAGGAGGTGGGATGTAAGTAATGTCCGACAGGCTTTGCTAAAGGGTGAGGCTCAATCCCAGCATGTCCTATAAATGGGAATCTTTTGCCTTGTTTCCTGATCTTTTTATGGAAAAAATAATGCCAGGCAGACACACAGGGTGGGGGGTGTAAGTTTTATTGTTGGTGAGCATGGATAGGGGCAGGGAAGAAATGCTGAATCTACACTTTAAGCCTAAGTTGATTTGAGAGATCATTCCTCTGAGTCTTTGGGCCACATTACATTCAAGGGATGTAACTTGTGCAATGATTTGCCCTTATACTCTGAATGTGTCCTGGAGAACCAGCTGTCCATCTGAACTCCCATGCCAGTCTCTTTTTGCCATGTGTTGTGAGAGGAGTGCTTGCTGCAGCTGTGCTGGAGCAGACTCTGATGCAGCCTGATCTCTGTGCTTCTTTTTGAGATGTTCAGTTCACCTCTTAGTACAGTGCTGTGGTAAATCCAAGGATGTGATACAACACCCAGTAAAATTAATCTGAAGATTTGTACCAAGGTTTGAGAAATGGCATGTGTCCAAGAGGAGTTGGGTGAAGGCAGCTGATACCTAATGAATTTGGTCCCATATGAAGAAAATAAAACTTTCTAATGTGAGCACAAAAGACTTTACAAGTAACAAAATATATCAATAAACGCAACTTTTCTTTCAGCTAGTGTATTAGGGGTTGAAGCAACAAAATATTACTGTGCTGCGCTCTTCTCAGGCCATTAAGTTCAGGAAAGGAAGATTGTGCACACTGGACAGAGGCTTTTTATGTTGCCAAGGAGAGTTTTCCTGCATCTACAGTTCCCCCTCAAAGTTCTGTCTCAGAACTAGAGCACATCTTGTCAATCCCCCTGAAGCTATAATTCAGTGGACTTTTTATAGCTGTAAAACCTGAGCTGCATGATGATAAGCAAGCAAAATCAAAGCAAGTCATAACTTGCTACTTTGAACATGCAGACAGGGGCTACAGGGGAGGAAGCAGGGAGAAAAAAGAGAGAAAATTGGTTTTCGGCCCATAAAGATCAATTCTGACTTCTGGAGTATTTGCTGCACTTTGAGAAGTACTGTATTTTCACCACATGGTTTACTGGGTTTTCTCCTCTGTGTGAGATAATGCTGGGAATTTTTTTTCTGTGGTGTTTGTGTAGATTTGAATTATAGTGTTTGTCTTGTACCCAAAGGAAGTGGTTTTCAGAATTTTGTTTGTTTTTCTTCAGTCCTGTGACAGGGTAAGACAGCAGAAATAAGACAAAAAAGACTGTTCAGTGCACCACCAGAGGTGGTCATGGACAAGGGGGAATGGCTTCCAACTGAAAAAGAGTAGGTTTAGATTTCATGACAGGAAGAAATTCTTTACTGTGAGAGTGGTGAGGCACTGGAACAGGTTGCCCAGAGAAGCTGTGGATGCCCTGTCCCTGGAAGTGTTCGAGGGCAGGTTGGATGGGGCTTAGAGCAATGTGATCTAATGGAAGGTGTCCCTGCTCACAGCACAGGAGGCTGGAACCAGGCAATTATGGTCCCATCCAACCCAGGCCATTCTATGGTTCCATGTTCAGAGAAGAACATCTATATTCTCTAGGCAGTTCTTGAGCTCATACCTTCAAAGACTAACATTCAGTTCACCGTGGGCCCCTCACCCCTACACATAAGGACAAAAAGTGGGTGAGTTCCATCTGGCTGTGGGAAGTGTGCTTCTGTATGTGCCTCAGGCATGCTGAGGTATGGACATGGATGGGCACCATGGAATGCTGCCCTCTCTTTGGCACCCTTACTGCTGCAGCAGTGATGTACTTGTGGCACGTTGAGCATCATAACTAGCTGTCACAGTACTGCACACAATTGTCTTACCTGCAACTAGCTGCGGCTGTGTAAAGCAAACAGAAACAATCAAAATGTCAAATTGTAAGACAAATTTGCTATTTATCCTTCTCACCAACTCTACACTTAATTTATCTTGAAAACTGGCAAACTTGGTGGATTTTGCAAATTCTCTCAGTGAGCCTTTTCTGGTTCAGTGCTTTTGTTTTTTCAGTTCAGTTTTACTGAAGATAACACCAGCCCATCTTGCAAGTGAAGCATTCAGTAGTTGTGCTACATGAAACCAGGCCCAGCATGAATGACAAATCCTCAACACTGTGTGGGCTCATTAAAAAGATTTGTATTCCATGCTGAGCTGAAGGAGAGGGAGTGACCTGGGAGACTCTGAACAGGCACTAAACCGTGGAAGCAGCAGCGGAAATGACAGCAGATGGCAGGGTCAGCTTGTTAACTGCATTTATCTAATGGGAGACTTCCCCTATATTGTCAAGCAACAACAACAAAAAAATAATCTGTGAGAAATTCCACCTGGTCATAATTGATCAGCGCTAAAAAATCTGTTCCAGAGCAGGCTGCCAAAATCTCAGCTGTGATTGCATAACAGAAACTAATCAGCAAATGATAATTGCTGAGGTGAGTTGCTTTGGTTGGGTGACAAAAGGAACCAAAGCTGTGGCTGCTGCTGGCAGAATGGAAAGCTGTTCTGTGAAGGTATGCTGGGCTGACAAAACATCTGGCAAGTTTGCTGTTTCAGTCTAGCTCTCTGTGTTGTGAAATACAGAATTGTAACACTTTGTTCTAGAAATACTGATTATACATAAATGAATAAATATTGCAGCTACATTAACACAAATTTGCCCTGTAAACCACAGGTTTATTCCTGATTCCTACCTTGGTCTCTGCAAAAAAAAGCAAGAGAGAGGAGTCTACTTGAACTAGAAAAGAGACTTCATTTTAAACCGTCTTATGAATTTATTGTTGACATAATGCTGACAAGTTTCAAACTATAACTTAACCTTTTATGTAGTTATCCATGCAGCACTCCTGAAGGGTCCCCAAAATGAGGCTCAGAGTGGGGCCAGGTCCCAACCTGAGTGGGTGAGGGCCACTGAAGGTCTGAAGATGGAGAGATGATCACTCTGAGGCTGCCATCCTGGACTTCCAGGGCAATTCCCCAGCTCCTCTGCCTTGCCCCTCACCCCTCTATGCCATCGGAACTGCTGCTATGCCAGATGCCAATATGGCCTTTCTATTCTGCTGCTCCACCAGCAGCACACAGCACAGTACGAGTATGCTTTAAACACACGTCTCGTCCTGCTTGTCCCAGTCTCTTCAGGTACGAGCACCCCCGCCTCAGCCAGGCCTGGTGGCGGCGGGCAGCCGCGCGGTGCAGCCTGCCCTGGACCTTCTCACTGAGCTCCGAGGTATGGGTGATGGCAGTACAGGGCTGCCCTGAAGGGCTGCTGCCGCCTGGCAACTGCTGTCGCTTATCGCGGACGGGCACCCCGACTCCCTGCCGCAGCCTGTGCCACGACATGGCCCTGCTGGGGGCACCAGCAGCAGGAAGCACCCGGCGAGCTGCTGGGCCCTGGGTGCGGATGAGCACGAGGTTGAGGGCCAGGGCAAGGGAAACAAAGAGGGTGAGGACAGGCAGTAGGCACAAGGCACAGAAGGTCGCCCCGCGCAGTGGCGGTGGCCAGGAGCCTCCGAGACGGCGGCAGGGACTCGCAGTGCTGCCAGCGCGGGACGTGCTGCTGCTCCCGGAGCGGGTTGGGCAGCTTTGAGCGCCGGCTCCAGGCACCAACAGAGCCGCGGCCACCACTCGTCTGAGGCGCTACAGTGGCCGGTGGCACGAGCCGGGATTTACCGGGGGCGTCACATAAGGCACGGCCCGGTACGGGCGGGCACTGGCAAGGGCAAGGGCACGGGCACGGGCACGGGCACGGGCACGGGCACGGGCACGGGCACGGGCACGGGCACGGGCACGGGCAAGGGCAAGGGCATGGGCCGGGCACGGGCCGGGCACGGGCACGGGCGCGAGGGCGGCCGAGGCGGGCGCCCGGGAAGGAGGCGGCCCGCGGCTTGTGAGGCGGCCGGCGGCACTGGGCGCTACCTCGCCTCGGGGTGCCCCGGGGCACGGTCTGGGCTGCTGCGGGCGGGCTGCAGGCTGCGGCAGGCACTCGAGCAGCTCTCGCCTCACCTGCCCTGGCTTTTTCCCTCAGCGCATGGCCAGGGTGCCTCTGGGCACCACACTCCCCAGCAGGCTAACTTTACCTGCCTCCCCATCTTTCTTTTGAGGGGCCAGTTTAGAAGTAGTGCCTTGAAATGCGTGCGAGTTAGGCAGGATCTTATGGGCAAGAAAGCATCGTGCCATGCTGTCCTTTGTACAACGTGTTTAGCAGCACTAAAAGTAATTTACTTAATAATGACAGAAAATGTCAGTTTTTTAATCTCACTGCTAAATAGTCAGCCTGGCTCCAACTCGGTCAGCAGCACTTCACAAAGGCTATTGCTGCAGTTGTTTTTATTTTTATCTGGAGCAGACAAACTACTGAGGCTCCTTCTCAGGTCTTCTGTAGGTGTATTGTACTCCCTGCCTGTAGAGCAACATATTGACAAGGTCATACAGCAGTCAGGGGAAGACTGAGCGCTCTGCCTCACCTACTTCGCCTGCATTTCACTAAGTGCCTATTAAATGTTGCTTCAGCACAGCACAGTCAGAACAGCGCAATGGAAGGAAAATGGCAGGCTCCCATCCTTAAGCATATTTCCAGCCAGAAATCATGGCATAGTAGAGCCAGAAAATAGGTGAATAAACAACATATCAGAAATATTGGAGCCTGCTCTTGGGCAAACAGGTTATTGAGTACAATTGCTGTATGCGTTTTCAGCACCCAAAGAAAAATATTGCAGGTAATATTCAGGTCAAAAAGATGTTGAGTTCTTCAAAAGGGGTGTGTTTTTGCACAAACGAGTTGTAAAGGGACTCTTTTCTAATTTTTTTCTAAATATGTTCAGGATAAATAGCATACTGGTGATGGATAATGAAGGTATTAAGAGAATGTGTCAAAGAATAGTTGATGATGATGATGATGATTATTATTATTTTGATGACCTTATAAAATTATTCCAGCAAAAATAAATTTTATGTTTTCCAGTACTTCTCCCTTTTTGCTTTGGTTTGTCTCTTCAGACTAAAGACTGTTTAAAATGTAGTGGTTTATTAATAAGAGGGGGTTTGGGTAGGCTTATGCATTATGCAATTTGGAATAGCCACTAAGTTCTTTGTATAATTGGAATTCTTCATAGAATGGGAACAAAAGTATTTAAACTTCAAGACTAAAATATTTTTGCTTTAGGCAGATTACAACCAACATAATTTTATTTAAGCTCCTTTAAGATTACGGTATCTAACAAGAGTATGAAAAAGAGTATATGATCAGGTAAATACTTGGGGTGAAAGTGAAAGCTCTGGAAACCATCACAATCAGATAGTTCAGAGGCAATCATCTTCAATAGACTAATCTTGAAATGCTCGGATGTGGTGGAAAATTGAAGCATAAAATTGCAATTACTACATAGTTGTGTTTTACTTCTGTAATGTGTTTTGAAATCAAGTAATGCTACACATTAGAATTCCAAAAACACTTGTTAATATACAGCATACAGTTAGAAAAAAAGGCAAAATAAAGGAATTCATATTCTTTCTAAGCTGTCAGAAATAAATGAGATCAATGTGGCATGTTCTAATCTACACATTTCTCACGTGTTTGGAAAAAACCCATCAAATGGAAAACCTTAAGTAAATTGATAAGTCTAAAAGCACAATTAGTACACTAAATTCATCAAATTCAATAAATTACCAGTGAAGTATTACACACAACATTACTGGAAAAACATGTTTTATGCCACTGAATGATTACCAGAATAGCTTTATGAAAGCAAAAGTTTGGATTCATCTGGGTGTTGTTCCACAGATTTCCAGTTCTTTTTTCCAGTTTGGAAGAGCCAAATAAATAGCCTTTTACCTCTTTGAGCCTAAATTGAGAAAATTAATGTACCCATGCTGATTTGACACCAATCTAGAAAGAAAGAGGTGAAAAAGCCCAAACCCCCCAAAAAATCACCCCTAAAGTTTCAATCGTATATATTCTGATCCCTAAAAGACCAACATTTCAGAATTATTACCTTTAATATATATTTTGTCCTCACACACCCAATTTTCCCTAGCAGAGCTGATCGCTTATATTTTAGAGTCTCCCAATAGAGATTGTAATGGGGCTCAGTGCATATGATTTACAGTGCTATCCAAAAAATACAGGATTTTTATTCTGATATTAATCTTAGTTCATGCTGTAATCTCTGTGCATCATATGAAAATGTATTTCATACCGGAAACAAAATAAGTGGATATACTGTCTCACTTTTCAACCAAGATGTATAAAGATGCTTTACCATCATCATACTAACTGCACAAACTATTTATGGTACTTTGATAATCTGTAGTGGTATTTATGGAAGATATGTTTATCTAGGCTTTTGACTTTTTAGTGTTTGCAAATTAGTTTAAACCACAAGACAGGCACTATTCTTTGTTAAGAATAAGTATTTTACTGTGTGTTATAAGCTTGAAAGTTCACATTTAACGTTTCAGAGGCTGGTATTTTCCCCTTTCTTCTTAAAACCTATGTCTCAGGCACCTGGAAAATCTGTAAAATTATGCATTCCTTATGCAAACTAGCTCCTTAGAAGAAATAGTTCATGCTGTGGCTTAGTTGGGGTCAGTCATCTCAATCTGGTTTTAAAAAAGTGGTTTGACACGCAGATTCAGTGCAATTACTTGTATTTACAGCACTGCAATTCAGAACAGAACAGTCTAACCTGGAGAGAGCTTTTGAATTTACCTTATTATACACAGTATATTGAATGCAATAGATTTGAAGGGATATATGTATTCTACTGGCACCTGGTATATGTAGTCATTAAAAGTTTTCAAATAAGAGATCCAAAAGTACAAGGTCTGACCTCACTCTTCTTTGTTGATGCTTAAAAACCTGTTTGAACCTTTGCATTTAGCATCCTCTAAGTTTTCAAACTTCCATGCCCAAGGTGGGTTGGTGTCAGCACTATGCAAGTAGCTGAGCATTTAGCTCTCATGCAGGTCTGCAGTGCTCAACCTAATAGTTCCCATGGCATTCCTCCTAGAAGGGAGACACCAACCAAATGTGACCAGGAGAGGCAGTACCTCCTCTTTCACATGGCAGTCCCATGGATAAAGCACTCAGCTGGTCTGGAGTCAATCCATATGCAGTTTCCTGGTAAATCTTTGACCATTGTTGAGACTATCATAATGTAGTTTAGGTTGTGGAGACCATAGCACAACTTGGGGCAAACCTGCAGTAGTAATCACTTCCCAAATTTCATGTTAAATATTATGTAATGTTAATTATGTTGAGGTTAGTAGGCATGTATTAATGTTATATGCAATATACTTTAAATGTGGTAAATATTGGTTGGTGAGCCTGGGACACAGATTTTCAGTTAAACCCATATGAATATCAAACTCAACAGAATGAAGATATCCTTTTCTTCTTCCTTGTCATGTGTCTTGTCTCAGTTGTTGTATGTGTGGTATGCTGGTTGCTCTCATTGGAAAAAACTCTGCCGCACTCTGTTATCTACAGCTTCCCCAGCATATGAAAATGCTCTCCTTAATGGGCTCCCAGCACAGGGTAAAGCATGCCTCCTACAGCTCTTTCTGTTTAGGTGACACAGTCAGGCAGTTTGCTGCATTGTCAAACATGGCATGATTCAATGCATGTGTTTCTGGGGGAGCAGGACACTGAATACATACCTGCCTGCATGCTGCCTAGATAATTTCATTTCTCCTTTAAAAGTTGCAGGGCACTGTGATTACATACCTGCCTGCATGCTGCCTAGATAATTTCATTTCTCCTTTAAAAGTTGCCTGCTGAAGCAGAGTCAGAGAGCAGCTCTCACAACTTGTTTATCTCCCTGGGTGAACATTTCAGTGAATAAGACATCACCTGTATCACCACCAGCAGCAAAGTACCACAGCACACAGCTCATTAAAAGAGCTAATGCAGGTGCCTGTCCTCGGCACAGGATTTGGCACACCACTTGGGACTCTTTCATCTGAGTACACTGAGGCACACAAGCCTTACCAATGGTGCTGCTCCAACCACAGCTGTCCTGCAGCTTTAGTATTGACTGAGGAAACCAGGCAGCTCTCAGTGGACACTCTGAGGACCAGCTGCCCCTGGGTGCTTCCATCAGGCCAATACATCCCTGGGGCTGGGAAGGAGACACGGCAGAAACATAGAGGCTAGGTACTTGTAGTTGGCTCTAGAGCTAGGCCTAAGTATATAAACGCAGAGTATATTGCATTTGTTTCCCTGCATGGGATTTATATCCTTTTATTGACAGGTTTGCTGAAGAATTCACTTGGCCATAGTGGAACACATTTTCACAGTTTTCTAAGATGCTAACCAGTAGACATTATATTCAGATGATAATATTTTGATCTTGAAGTTCCAAATTATTTTTTGCTAAGCCTTAAATTTTCAATGTGTGTGAACTTTAATGGCCATCTGAGATGAGTTTTGCAAAAGAAAATGAGCCCTGTAAGCTTACTTGTGGATGTACAAATATAAGCAAATTAAAAACATGGCTGTTTTTAAGGGGATGCTATCGCTGAGATTCATTTTAATGAGAGACCCAAACACCTGTGCTGCAATGCCTTCAGGCAAGAGGATATATGCATACATGTAACTGAAGTCTGGGAAAAGCTTTAGAATAATTTCCACTGCTTTCCCTAATTTCCACCATTAAATTTCATATTTTTAGCTCCTGATGAGGCTGTTTTTTGTGACTTTCAGCTTTAGTGGTTCATGCAGGAATGTCAAGATTAAGGTCTGAAAAAATGAGTCTATAAAATGTTTTAAAATGACCAAGTATGCAGTGAAAAAGAGACCTGTTCTTATTGAAAGAAAAATCTTACATCAGGTCTCAAGTAAGTGGCTCCAAGGTCAGCTGATGGGAACTAAAATGCAGTATAGTAAAAAATGGCTACATTAGATTTGACTAATTTATATGCCCCTGAAAACTACAGTGTGTTTTACTGGTGTGACCAGCAGACAAAGAGTGATAAGTGAGCCAAAGCCTTAATTCCCTCACGTCTCCTTTGCCTGTTGCTGTCCTGTAGCTTAGATGGGGCTGGCACAAAGGAGTTTGTCCAGAGTACAGAACCCCAACAGAATGGACAGACCAAGGCGTGTTGGGTAGACAAAAGTGGTCAGACAGATGAAAGACTGGGTAAGTTACACCCAGAAATTACATGGGTATATATGTGTGTGTGTGTTTGTGTGTGTATGTCTCTGTGTGTGTGTGTGTGTGTATGTCTGTGTGCATAGAGATACTGAGGGAATAGATGGCAAGAAGAGACGCAATTCCACTCAGTCATAAAATCATTTTTATCTCAGGTATCCTCATATAAACTCATTAACCTTCAGACAGTGTTTTACAGAAGTTGTCCCTAGTGACTCAAAATTTCTATCCAAACAACATGAATATGACTCAGAGGTATGAATTTAAGCTATACAGCTGAGAATTGCCTCCTACAAAGTACCACAGCTAAACTTTATGCCAACCTGATTGGGTTTTGGAAACAGCTTGTCTTGTCTTCAACTCTTGAGGTCCAGCAGGAAATTTTAGAATAGGCATTGAGCACTCTAAAAGTAGAAGGAGCTGTGTAAATTACAGGAGCAAGTTACCATTTTCTTTCACATCTTAGCAACAGCAGTCAATATCTCTCTTGTACATGGAGTCAATCTAGGATGTATTGATTAACCCTAGAAACTCCTGAGCTTCAGAAAGAAACCAAAGACCTGAGTGAGAAAACTGGGATCAAAATACCCTTCCCCACACACTTCACTAACTACATTGGTGCTTGTACACTAAGTGCTGCTATTTTAAAACAAGTTAGATCTTTTGACAATCTTGATTCTTTGGGATAAATGTAAGCCATGCTCTGGTAATTTGTATCAGATTTAAAAGCCTAGTCTGTTCAGTGCTCTGATTAGGTATGTGCAAGTGTAGCTTCCAGGAAAGGAGGCTTTCACAAAGAGTTTGCAGGTCAAATGAGGAATTATCCACAAGGTTATACAACAGCTGAGCAGTAGTGTTTGGACCATAACTCTGGATTTAAGTGTCTCAATTCTGCATCTGATGCCTTAGTCGTTTATTGACTCTAATTTCATGTGTTTGGAAGGAATTTTTCCCATGGGAGGTTTCAGAAAGACTGCAGCTAGTTGTTCTTTGGAGATTTCGGACTCAGATGGTACTGATGTAATTTAGAAAACATTTCAACTCAGCCCAGGCTATACTATTAGAAGTAAAAATTGTTTCAGCAAATGAGATGTGCTCAGAATATGGTGACCTAACAACCTGTAATAAGGTCCTCAAAATACACACTAAAAAGAGGGAAATGAAGATCCCAAATGCCCCTAGCTGTGACACCCACTGTTCTCCTGTAACATTGTGTCACACACTTGTTTTAAATATATTAGTAAAGAATGTATTTTACTTTCTAAAGTAACAATAGATGAGAAAAAAAAATCAACAAAGTTATGTGTAGTATTAATAAAGAAAACCTTTTAAAAACGATTTGATGGTGCCTCTAGGAACTAATGGTGCTGACTAGGAACTAATTACAGCTGCCCCTCTGGCCTTGGGTTTGCTCACAGGGAGGTTCTGCTTATCCGGCTCTCCTGCAGAAAATGAAGATACCACACAAGCTGCTGTTGACTGAGGTGGGGGCGGGAGGGCAGTTGGAAACAAGAGACAGAAAGTGTTGCCATGCTCTTCAAAGTGCTGTGCTTGGGGTATGTGTCCATTCAGTAATTGCACAGGAGTTCGGTCACAGCAGGATTTTGTGATTACACAGCTTAATTGTTCCTGCCTATTATAAAGGGCTCTTTGTTTTTGCCATTTGTCTTTCATATTCATCCACACTTTCTATTGTGTTTCTGCTTGCTTGCCCCCGCTTGTCCCCTACCAATTCCTCCAGACTGTTATTTGCCATTTCAATACACTCCGCCATGCACGCCTCGGTTTAATTTTATCATGCCTCTGCTCTTTCAGTTGTTTCTGTCTCGGCAGCTCTCAGCCTGCTCCCGTACTTCTAATTCAGCTCCCACTCACTGAAAACCTCTCATGCTGATTTTACTTAACACAGTATAATTAAGGGTAGGGTTTTTCAGAGAGTTTTTCAGAGGCACGTGCATAAGAGGATGGATTTTTCAGAGTGAAAGCTATTTTTTATGCTTGTTAGAAACAATGTTAAAATAAAGGTGGCTACAAACACTCCAGGGTAGACACCTTTGACAAGAGTAGAAAATGGGGGCCTTTGTGAGATCCCAGCAATGAAACTGTCTTAAAATGTCTCCTTCCCTACTGCTTGGTTGAAGGGTGGGTTGCCCCACACAGGTATTATTCTCTCTGGTTAAAAGTGAATAGGTGGGGGAGGACTGAGTAATAAATAAGATACTGTTCCTGAATGTCTAGGTCTTCAAAAATAGCATATTTTTAAACAAGCTGAGAGTGGACAGATGTGCTGCTCTAGTCAGAAAAAAAGTACTTCCTTAACCTGGTTATTTGTGTCAGGGGCAGTAATGCTGTGTTCATGTGGCACTTAATATGTTTTTGATTTAGGCTTCCCTGGACACTAATGTTTAATGGAATTTGAGGAATTGCAAATGGCTTCACAAACCATTTCTTACTCTGACGAAACAAATGAATAATACAAAGGGTAAAAATGCCTTCACATCCTGCTCTCATCAGAGTATTATGGGAAAAAAGTAAATAAAGAAAACAAATCAGCGCCTTGTTCACCCTTCATCAACTGCTTAACAACTTGAAACGAGTTAATTACACACCTTTAAAATGCATGTACAGGAGAAATGATTCAGAAAAAAGCTTCTGTAATGAGAAAGGACAGCACAGAAATACTGACTCAATACAGGTAAATTTAAGCCTTTAAATCTGACAGTACTGAAAGAATGTACTGCATGTAATATTAAGCTAAATGTTGTCTGCTGTGGTAGTGCAAAAATAAGTTTAGGTCCAAAGTATTTCCCGTTTGGGTTGTTCCTGTTTTCCCCCATTTTATGAACGGTATATTCCAAAACCCTCCTCCCCAGTTACTTGTCCTTCAAGCTGTAGCCCGTCCCATTTACCTGTCAGTCCTGACCAAGTCCTAGCCCTTTCTTCTAGAATATTCTGTGTACCACTCCCCCTATGTGTCAATCCCCTGAGACCATTCCCTTTGTTCCAGAGAGTTCTTTTGTACTCGGTTGTTGATTGGAGTATAAGAGCTAGCCACTCCTTTGCTATATTCCTGTTAGTTTAGAAGTAGTCTGTCACTCCCTGGACTCCTCCCTAAGGTTTCCCTGATTGGTTCGCTGTCTGTAACCATCCACTTCCCCACCTCAATTTAAAAACTGTTGCACAGCCCTTGTGACGGGTCTTAGACCTTGAGCTCTGCCGCAGTCTCAACCTCTGAGCTGTGTTGCTGACTCTTGGCCTGAGTCCTGTTTCTGTCCCTGCTGCCCTTCCCTGGATGGGAGAATAAACTTTCACCATGGAGAACAGCAAACAGAGACCCCTCTCTCATTCTTTATCTTGCTCCGTTGGCAAGCTGACCATGCAGACCCACGGCTGGTTCCCCTGAGGAGCAGCAGGCAGTATTCCTGCTCCGTACGCCCCACCAACCTCCTTCGAGCATTGGGGGTCGCCCCTATCAGGCGCGTCCCGCGGCACAGCTGAGCTAGCAGGTTGGGCGTTTTCCAGGGAAGAAAACAACACGGGTCTTGTCAGTTTGCTTTATGCTAAGCATTTAATAATCATTAATCTACAATGATTGCTCTACAGTTGTTTTTTGCTACTAACCCTCGTAACCTCTGCTTTTCACTTAAAAGCGAGATAACGATTTACATACTACATAGAAGTATTGAATGCTAAATTGATTAAGTATATTGAAGACTATCAAGCAACAAGTAATACTACGCTGAGTTACTTTCACATTTCTAAATACTTAGGACTCATGTATACCAGTAGCTCAGGCTCAGTAAATACATTATTGCTATGACTAGCAGCAGAACATGGAGTTTATACTGATTTTGCAAATCTTCTGGACTTGTCAGGCTTTGCTGAGCTTGCTTTAGCATTCCTGCAAGTGTTTTGCTTTGCTTACATGTTACAACAATCTTATAATGATCAGGAGGTACTTCTCTAGTGTACTGATTTCCACACTGGTGACTAGTGCTAGGCACAAGGACATGAAGAAATGCAGTGAAGCTGGATCAGAGGAAGTTCAAATTGGACAAAAGGAAAAGGTTCTTCACTGAAGGGGTGGTCAGTCACTCGAACAGGCTCCCTAGGGAAGTGGTCACAGCCACAAGCCTGCCAGTGTTCAAGGGACATCTAAACAACTTGGCCACATGCTTTAGATTAGGTAGTCCTGTGAGGACTGGGGAGCTGACTCAAAGAGTTTTATGGGTCCCTTTCAAATTGAGATATTCTATGTTTCTGTATTTTACTTTTTGGTAATTTTATATAATTGTGGGATACAACCATAATACATAGTAATAAATGGTAATAAGCAGTTGGCAGAATGAAATGTTTATGACCTTATAATAATAATGCAATGCAGGGGATTACTGTGTTGAAATGACAGGAGTGGGGGGAGGCGCAAGATGACACTGGAAACTTCAGGGTTGTAAACAAGTCGCTGTTGGTCAGCTAAAAATACACTGACCTGAGAAGTTGGGAAAAGCTGGTTGCAGGGGTAAAAAAGCAAACAAACAGCTCCCATCACACAGAACCAAGCCATCTAAAGATCTGTGGAAAACACGGAAGGGTGAGCAAAACACCAGAGAGGTGAATGTTAGGAAGTTGTTATAAGAATTTTAGTTGTCCACTATAGACATGGGTTTTTTTCCTTGTAATAGCATTGTTTGGGGTTTTTCTGTAATTATTAAATCTGAACTGAAAAATCTTTTGTGAGCCTGTCAAGAATTTACCTGTGTTGACAACACATGACTTTGAAAATCATGTTTGTTTTCTTCTTTCCTATGCAAAAATATGAGTGTAATAACTGTTCCTTGAGGAATACAACACAATTAATGTGACTGTCATAAGTTATTCATATATCATTGATATATATTGATATATTTTCTGGCCTTCAAAGATTATGCTATTTTCACTGACCCATGATAGGATTTCAGGAATAAATTTTTTGTGTTTTAATTCTTCTCTTTTTCCCTGATGGAGTGGTCACTAGAGAGTATTATCTTCTGTGGCTTGCCTGACCAACCAGAAGCAAAATCTACTTTATTCAGATCAGACTGTGTATGAGGCATAACATGAACAGTATGTGCTCAAAGGTAGCAGGAGTTAGGTTCCTAGTCATGTAATGAAATGGAAATGTGTAATAAAACAATACTGAAGACGCTGCAATCATATTTTTTCCAAGTTTAAGACTTATTGCCCTCTCGTGTGCCACACCATTGATTGCTGCCCTTGGGCCACAAGTTCTTCAAGCCACAGTTGGACTATACAAAGTGTTTATCTGCAATATCCATTAAGCAATCAGACTTTTTGATCCTGTGCCCTTTATTCACTGCACCTTTTTGGTGCTCTGAGGCAGTTGGATCTGGCCCAGTATTTTCCTCCAAAATGCACTTCCTCAGAGCAGTACACTCAACACCACTCAAACATTCATTCCTTTACTATATGAAGATTAAAATGTCTTAAATACCCTACAGATAGTTGTGTTTGCAAATGCAAGGATTTTAACTCAAAGCAAGTCTTGAATATCTCCCATAGATTTTCTGTGCTCTTAAAATCCAAAATGAAATTAACGTGGAGGAAACTGAACTAAATGTGTTTTTAGCTTAAAGCTTGCTGTTTGAGAGTCTGTTGAGTCTTTTAAATGGATATGGTGGTGCAAAAGTTTTGTGGGTTGCCAAGAATGCTTTAATGGTACTCTCAACTGAAAAGTAATTGAAGAGGTGGGTAAAAAGGGCTCGCTTTTTCTTTATTTGAGTCACAGATGCTCAAAGCATAGAAGCAGCAAAACATTTTCAGTACCTCCTTGTTAGAGCTGAAAGCAAAAAACCTTGTCATTTACACTTGGGTACCATTGCAGTTGCGGTAGGAATACTTATTAAAAAAAAGAAAAAGAAAATAGTGCAGACATTGGTAATGCATCATTTGCAGCTCATAACTTGAGTATCACCTTAGATAAATTTCACTTTATCCACAACTACAAAAAGAGTAAGAATGGGCATTTCCTGCTAATTGCTTAGCACACACCTGATTTCAAAATAAAGAGAACTGATAAGCCATGATTTGATCTTGAGAGGTTTACAGCAAAGATCTTTAATCTGAAAAGAGTTTCAGCTCAAGTTTTAGAGGGAATTATTTCATACTGGCAGCTTCAAGTCCATGGAACCATTGAGGCACATTCCCGTAAGGCGCTTCTCTAATGTTACAATTAAAAAGACAATATTGTGTTTTGCAGCGATATTTGTAATCAATAAGTGAAGGGTTCACAGTAAAATTTTTACATGAAAATGGAGATGGTGGATAGCAGTGGCAAAATACTCTATTAATTTCCACATAATGCAGTGATAACCTACCTGTAGAATCTTAAAGACAGCACACTATTCAAATATGTTAAAGAATATATAAAATAAAAGTTAACCAACAACCAAGTTAGTAAGTCTTATTTGATTGTAAAGGTAATGCTTATTTAAATATGTGTCAAGGGAAAACAAAAGTGAAATAGCGTAACAATCAGTGGTTTTTCCAGGGCAGCAAATATGTTGGTATCAAACAATACATATGAAATCATGTATTTCAGAAAACAAAATCACACCGAGGCTAATTATATCTTTTTGTGAAAATGTTTTAAGCATGTCCTGGTTTAAAAGACAGCTGTCTGCCAAGGAAGGCAGGAACCTTCCTGGAACGGAAAATATGACCCTCTCCCAGTCCCCGTGGCACCCCACACATTGGTTCTGGACCCTCAAACGGCTGGAAAACAGGGAGAAGGCGAGCAGGTTTGCAGTGTAGAGACAGCGGTGAATAGCAGTCTCGGGGCCTAACACACAGGAGCAGCCGCAGGGGGCAGGGGTCCGGCGGGACGCACTCCCGGTCCTGGGTTTTGGCACCACACGCGCTGGCTCTGAGCCCCCGGGTGGCAGGGAAGCAGGCAAGCAAACCGGCAGGCCCTGGTCGCAGTGCTGAAAGAAAAAAAAGCCCAACCAAAAAAACCCCTACGGGGCAATAGGATCTCAGGTCAAATCCACTCACTATGCTGCGTGACTGCTGCCTCAATCCCCCACTGGAAGGAAGGACCAGCCCCAGCTCCAACCCTGCAGGATCCCGGGCCCCCTTCACCCATGGCGATATCCCCCCAGCCGTGGCGAGGGAGGGGGAGAGGGGGAAGGTGGTTAGGGCAGTGACAATTCCAGGCACAAAATGACTATGGGCTAACCCCGTCTACATAAGCCACCCCTCCAGCCCCACAAAACTAAGCATTAAAAGCAGTAAGTATTGCTGAAAGGTTCGGATTTTACAAGAGGCTGGGCATGTCGTGTTTGGAATAGTGTGCAACAAGAAATTTTATAGATTATGTGTACAAAAGTCAGGTACCTTGTACTGAAAATGGTCTTAAAGTGTGCCTTCCTATTCAATTTATTAATAAGTACTCTACCGCAGTGTCTATTCAATTTATTAATAAGTACTCTACCGCAGTTGCCTCCTGTCTCAACAACTGTGGAAATATTTTGTCTTTGTAAAGAGACATGGTCAGATTACAGACATACAGACTTTCAGAGCTCAGCCTTAAAGTCAAGATCAATTCAATTATGAACAATTTTATATTTGAGCTTAAAAGTAACATTTTAGTAATAAACTGCAAATATCTGACTGCACAGACTCAGGCAGAGGTGTCATCTTACACTGGTTTCCAACAATGGCCTGACTAGTAGAAGTATGTCCCAGCATACTTCTACTGAAGTATGAGTAGCCAGAGGTCATTCCCACGTCTGTGATAATTTGTAATGGATTTTCCCTCCATTAACTTGCCCATTGGCTCTTGAAGGTACATGAACTATGTGGAAAAATCTCCTTCTTCAGACTATACTTGCACCTGCACTTGCTATGGCAACTGATAAAAACAACTAAACACTGAATGAAAACACGAGCCCTGGTGTATCCATCAGCACCAGTCAGAAAAACCCAGGCAGCATCCATGAAGCCAGTACACTGCAGCCAGCTGTATATGCATCAGATGTGGCTGACATCAGTCCCGATCAAAGCTGGTGTGCTCAAGGGGAAGTCATCGGCTAAACAAAAATCCTGCCCTTTTGTGTGGGTTACCGTATATGCAAGGTACAGAACAGCTTTGTACTATTAAGAACTCCCAATATTACATATGAATATCCAAAGATATTTATTGTTGTCCAATTGCCAAAAAAATGGCTCAAGAGTATACTCCTTGTGTATTTGAATCTCCATCCTCACTGAAGGAAAACACAGCCACTGCAATGCAGCATCCTCAAGTTTTTGGGGACTCAAACTGTAACTACAGGGGCTGAAAAAGGATCAGGCCGAGTACCTTATTCCGTGCAGGGCCTGTCTTGCTCTGTACGTGGCACAAGGCGAGCCCGCCAGGCCGCCCGCTGCAGCAGCCGCAGCTGCGGCCGTTCCGGGAGCACCGCGAGCTCCGCGCCCGCGCCTCACGTGACGCGTCCGGCGGCCCGCCCCCCGCGGAACGGAGCGAAGGGTAAGCGGCGGGAGCGGCCGGGAGCCGGGCGGAGCCGTGGGAGCAGGGCGGGCTCGGAGACAGAGGCGGGGAAGGGGCCGACGAGCCCGCTGGTGGAGGAGGGAGCGGGGACGGGCGTGAGCAGAGGGGACTCCATGTCAGGTGGCGGAGACATGCAGGCGCCGCGCGGCGGGCCCGGCCGCCAGCTCGCGCCGGCAATCGGTGCCGCCTCCGCCCCGCCCCGCCCCTGCCCCCGCCCCGCGCCTGCGCGTCCCCTGGGGCGGGTCCCCGCGGGGCTGGCGGAAGCGCCCCTCACGTACGGCGCCTGCTGCCGCCTGCTCGCCGCTGGTCCGGTGTGTGGTTCCTCCCTTCTTCGCCGTTCAGATTAGCGAGATGGCTATTCCCCGTGGGAAGGGACTGGATTAGAAAGAGCCAGCAGAGTCAATAGCGAGCAGTAGCGCTGCTCCGTACATCCTCCGCCTATCAGAGGCGGTGCGGCAGGCGGTCGTGCCCTGCTGCCGGTGCAAGGCGGGATGCTTGGGCAGGGGAATGGGTTTGCAAGCGAAAGCGACTCCGGGGTTCTGCTGCCGTTCACTGGCATCATGTCTGCAACTGGGACTTGTGCTTGTACTGCTCTTGGTCCTGGACTGAATGCAGTTCTTACTTAACGTACTTTTGTGCTTTGTGAACTTATATCACATCTTGTATTTGTGCTATGAGGACTACTCTTAATGGCTGTTCTCTGGTGTCCTGATGGAGTGGCTTTCCTGTTACCCTATATCTGGACATCTGAGAGAGATTTTTTAATTTGTTTTGGTTTTGTTTATAATGATTTAACTTGTCCTAAAGTGGCTGCTTTTCCACATCTGGTGCTTGTCCCACAGTCTGGTCGTAGTTAAACGCTTCTTTGTATAAAGGCTGCAATACTTAAAGCTGAAGAGACACAGCCAGTTCCTAGATAGGTGTCCCCAGTGTTCCTGCTTTTTTAAAGGCAAATTTTCTCGGAAGTTGGCAAAAAGTCTAGATAAAAAAAGTGCAGCTGAACAACAAGTAGACTCTAACCTTGTAAAATCTTTTAATTAGCCAGTATTCTACTATAGAAGTTTTACATTTTTTTTTATGTTATCATTCTTGTTCTGTGGAACTGGAATTCCTTGAGCACATCAAGATACCTGAACAGACAAAGCTGCTTTAATGTCTCTAAGTAACTTTCCTGTACCAGTACATTTTTATTTTCTTTTTCTCCCCTAAAAGCATATGCCACACGTACTTGTTCATTGTTCAACAAGGAAGAAAATCAAAATTGTCA
Source organism: Nicator chloris (assembly GCA_013400495.1). Taxonomy (NCBI): domain Eukaryota; kingdom Metazoa; phylum Chordata; class Aves; order Passeriformes; family Pycnonotidae; genus Nicator; species Nicator chloris. The sequence goes on along the minus strand of WAAE01007165.1, from coordinate 16,599 downwards.
ACAAAATATACTAGGAAGACAGGACCTCTTGAGGATTTTCAGTTTAAGTAATATCTCTTGAAAACTTCAGAACTAGACTTGATTTTTCCAATATGCAGCTTTGTAACTGAATACATATGCATTTTTTAAAAAAAGTTAACATTTTAAACTACTGTATTTGGAAGATTTTCCAGGAGTCTTTTATTTAATTTACTTTTAAAAGTACAAGTTCTTTTATTTAACTTGTATGTTGTTACCAAAATAAATTTTCTCCTGGAACTGCTGGTAAACAACTATACACATGGTTTATACTGGTACTGGGTGATATCCAGATCCCTGAAAATATTATTTTAAGCATGCTAGCAATAATTTTAAGATACAAATGATACCACAGTCACAGTTGTAATTTTGTGATGAGTTCTTTGTAAGTTGAGTAGGGTGCCACAGATTTCAGCTGTTTCTGGAAATCTGTATCCTTATACTTGTTGTTTTGCTTATTTTTATGACCTGAGAAACTTAGATGGCAGTTGAAGTTATCACAAATCCCAGACTCAAAATCAATATGGTGGGGAATGATGGAGTACACTAGGTCTGATCTTAACAAATCCCACAGTGACCTCTAGGGTTCAAGGATAAAACATGAGTTGTTAAAATAAAGGAAATTATTTTTGAAGGCATAATTTTCTGTATAGTTTATTATTATCCCCCAGACAGTAGACAGTAAGTAGTTGGTTCGTTAGGTTTTACTGCTGGGTTTCATGGGAATGTTCTGTTGGGGAATCAGTCCTAATTTCCCTGCTTTGAATAAGGATGCACAAAGCTTCTTTTACAGTAGTTGTGGGAGAACTAGTAATTTTTGTGAAGTATGCTGAAAATGGAAATGCCTTTCAAATAGTAAAAGCATTTTCTATTCTTTCTCTTGGCATCATTTTTTCATACCATAACAAATATTATTTTCACTCATTATTTTGTCCTTGTATACTCAGTGCATGCTGGCTTGCTTTAAAGATTCATAGCTGAGAATCTTGTTTCTTCTATTAATTTGTTTTTGTATTCATTTGAGTTTCCATTAGGCTAGAAGAAACTTCCTTGTTCTATATGAAACTTAGTGCTTCTTAATCCAAAAGCAAAACCTTTTAGAAGAATTTCTGATGTTTAGAAGAGTTTCTGATGATATTGTTGTTTGAAGCTGAGTGCTGTTATTATTCTTAAGGTGCTTATTGAATGTTATCTGAATACTTAAAGGTATATATTTTGGTGAAAACCAAATATTCCTTTTTTGTTGTCATTGTTTTTGCCTAAGTTTGGTTCTGGATAACCAAAACTAACATGGCAGTTCTATGGTGCTTGAAAGAATCAAGAGAGTTGACTAGATGAATGTACAAATTCATTGAAATTCAAAGGTTATGCTGTTGTTTAATGTAAATAAAATTTACAAATTCAGTAAGTTTCAAAGCCACTCCTCATTTAAGCAGTCTACTTGAGAGCAAAACACAGCAGCAGCTGGTAGTTGTTTGAAAGAACACTTAAAATTAATTTAGACAATTAACTTTGGTTGCAGGCATAGAATCCTTAGGCTGAAAGCAGCACAGAACTTCCATTTGTAAGAAGCTGAATGTGTGTTATGTTACTCTCTTAAGTGAATTCCAAATTTTGTAATGTAATTTAGTACTTTCCTTTATCTATAGTATATATTAATGATCTTTAGTTTCTTTGAAGGTGCAGGAACATGAATAAACCCAAATAATGTAACTTTTATGTTAGAAGGGCTGATACTCTGCCAGTCGCCTGTGTGATAGTGCTTGGAAGATACTTCATTACATCTGAGGTGCTAAGTGTTGGGAAAAAAACTCTGGTTTGTAACAATTACTAATTTTTAAAATTGTAATTCCTTTTTTCGATGCTTGTGTGTATAAAATGGAATCCTGAATAATTTGTCAGAACTGAGGGATGGCTGATTACTTGCCATCCTGAACTAGTTGTTAATTTGATTGCTGAGAGTAACTTTGGTCTACATCTGTGTTTTCTTCCAGTTTTGCTTATATTTGAAGAGTGAAATGTTTTGTTTGGAAATAAAAGATTTTCCATTAGGGTAAAATTTGGGTACTTAAAATACAAAATTAACTTGTAAGAATAAGAAATATTAATTTCTTTCCAGTTACAACCAATACATCAAGTAAGCCTTTGCACATGACATAGATCCCAGTTATGGGATATAGTAGTATTGTATTAAAAGAAGAATCAGTTCCACATTAAACTGATTTTTTTCCCCAGCAATAATTCTGTGACTGATTATGTTGATGATTGTTGTGGTTTAAGCTTTTCTGTTTGGTTTATGAGCTGAAAGCTCATTGTGGTTGATCTGGTTTTGTCTGCTTCTGGGAAATTCTCTGTTCTTAGCACTTAGAAGATTAGAAAAATGGATTTTTATTGTTGTTTTTCTTTATTGTGATATACTGGAAATAATTCTACATGTTTTTTAGGGCTGGGAGCTATTACATGGAAATTGTAATTGCTTGAATTCAAGCAAAGGCATAAGAAAATGGTACAAAATGGAGTTGAAATGAACAAAATCTGCTGCTTTGTATTTGGAACAAGAAAAACATCTGGGTGTCAGAACAAAATTACTAATTTAGAGGAAAGAAAAAACAGCAGAGCATACATGTGCAGTTGCTGAAATTGCAGATTAGGTTATGATTTGCTTCTTCAGTAACACAGTAGTCATTTCCATGACCTGAGATATTTCCAAACTCACAATAGAGGGGTGTTTAATGTCTGCATGCTAGGGGATAGAGGGAGAGCAATATGATGGAGGGATGAGTAAAACTTATGCAGACTTTAAATACATTAATTAAGTAGACATGTTACCACTATGGCAGAATAATACCTGAATAGAGTTGGCTTTATTGAAGGATAAATGAGAGCCCCTCTGGAACCGGGTAGGATTTTTAAATGAAAACTTAAATGCACTGATCTATATTGATTATTTTAACTGAAAACTTATGGACTAGTCTATTTTGATCCTTCTGTGGTGTTCATCACTGTCGCTGTGCCTACTCAGCTGAGATGTCACCCAGCTGCACCACCCTGGCTAGCGGTGTCACAGTGGCAACAACTGCTACCACGCAGCACTCCCAGCTGCTAGGGCTCAGGAGAGCCAGGTGCCAGGTATGGGTTCTTTTCCTCTCAGCAGTGTCCCCACGATAGCAGCACTTGAGACGATAGTGAGGAATGAGAGGTGATCTGGTGAGGGGGTTTCAATCCAGGTTTATTGTCCACTCGGAGGACCTTCCAACACCCAGGGGGAACAACCCACAATGGACGCAGAACTGGGGTGTGCAACATCTTTTAACCAGGGGAGGATCTCGGGGAGGGGCCCAACCACCCACCAATGGGGACCAGCGGGTGGAGAACCTGGGAGACAACAGACAATGTGGGTAACCAACAGGGCACGAGTAGGGAGGGGACCCCTGGGATCCCGGCCAATCACTTGACACCCTCCCTGGAACCTTCTCGAAGGAAGGGAGAGGCAACTGAGTGACAGACAAGGACCCAGGGGAGGAGAAACCTGACAGACACAGAACTGCCTGGAAGAAGGGGAGGAGAAAGGAGATTGACAGCTTGGGTCATACCAAACAAAAAGGAGAGGACAGACTGAACCAAGTAACACAATACAACATCTCCCCCTTTTTTGTTATGAAAGGAACAGAGAGGAGGGGAGCTCAAAAAGAAGTAAACTGGGTTTGGGGGAGATACTCAGATTCGGGGTAGAGATCCCCGAACCAATTTTGCTCAGTAGGGAAGGGAGATTTTCCTTCCTCTAAGGAATCTATTTCAATTTCCTCCGGGAAAGTTTGTCCGGGAAGTGTCAGTTTGACAGCCAATTGTTGCGGCACAATGGTCTGCTCATTAATCTTGAGACCCAAGTACTTCCAGGGCAACATCCTTTGGATCTTTTCTTCCTGGAGCTCGAACCCTGTTGCCTTTGGTGAGTTGCTCTTCCACAAGCTCCTCAAGCGCCTTCAATTTTTCTTTACTGAGCAGCCACTGCTCTACCCTGACTGCTGTATCAGTGAGCCAATTCAGCTTCAGGGTAGGGCACTTCTCAGTGACCGCCGCCCAAAAAACCGGGGGGGTTCCTGGGATGTCAATTGTGACCCCCCCCCACTGGGCCATCAGGTCTCTCTCCCGCAAGGGTTCCATATAATCCAAAACAAACGGACACAGAGACTCCAATTATCCATCTGGCCCCTCAATTTGGACGATGCTCTTAGGCTGTTTTGCCAATTGCATGCCTCCTATACCTTGAATGTGTCCTGCCACGCTTTGCAACTCCCAATGTAACGGCCAGTCCTGTGAGGGAATGACGGTCACATCTGGCCCCATGTCCAAAAGTCCCTTGAGGTATTTGTACTCACCACCTCGCTGGACCCCACGCCCAGTCTTTGGTTTATCCCTGCCATCACCTGTGTCCAGCAGACTGATAGATATTGATCTTCAGTGTCTTGAGGTAGTCTTGGCACAGGTATGGCCTGGGCTATTATTTGGCCTTTGGGCAACAGCTGGGGTGAATGGACTCAGTGCAGCCAGAGGACGAGTCGCCCTGGGTCTGATGTTATGAGACATGGGGCAATCTCGATCCCCTGCAGGGTGTGTTTAGTGTCCCCAAGGACAACATATTTACTGTTGATCCAGTGCCAGGTGCCTGGTTCTTGCCTGTGCACTGAGACAAAGTGCCAATCCGTGTCCTTCAGGTAGAGCAACTCTGTCAGCTGCAGCCTGAAAGGTTCATAGAGATTTTTAGTTGTTAGAATGGGTCTAACAATGTCATAATCGGAGGACGTCGTCAAGTCCAGTTTTTTGTCACAACCATGTAGGTAGGTAATGTTTAGTTTCTCCCCCTCGTCCCCCTTTTTGTTTTGATGACCCAACCCATTTATATCATCACACGGGATGGGTCTGCGCTTCTCTTTCAGTTTTTTTGTTGCTGTCTCTCAGACCCTTGAAATCTGTTTCTTTTAGAGACACTGTCCTTAAACTCTAAAAACTGCTGTTTTAAGGGACAGTGCAGTGCCGAGTGTCCTGTTTTTCCACAAAGATGACAAGGCATCACAGGCTTCTTTTGCTATCCTGAGTTGCTCTGACGGGGGGCTGGAGTCGGAGGTGCAGGTGCCTTAGTGACAACCCTTGCCACTCTGCAGGGGATCCTCTCCCAGAGTGCCCGGCTAACAGAATCCTTGGAGGGCTCGTGCCGGATACAGAGGGGCTGCAGGCAATCCCCTGAGGGAAACCTGCTGAGCCTTCAAGGCAGGAGACGTGCTGCGCCAGCCTCTCTCTGCCCTCCAAGGGAGACCCACCCTTGGGTCAGAGGGTCTACACGCCGATGGAGCGAGATCAGGAAAGAGAGAGAGTCACTGCTTGCTACAATTCCCAAGGAGGTTTATTCCATGGAAGGGAGGCAATACAGTGACAGGCTTAGGGCTCTGGAACTGCTCGGCTGGTGTTGCCATGGCAACCCACAGAGCCCAAGAGCCCCGAACAAAGGGGTGCACAAACTTATAAAGGGGGGTGGAAGCAAGGGGAGTCACAAAGGAAAAACCAATCAGAGGGATCTTGGGGAGGGGTACATAGAACGTCAATCAAGCATAACACAAATAAGAATACAGACAGGGAGTGGCTAGCTCAGGAGAGCCAATAATCTACCAAGGGACAGAGAACCTTCTGGAGGACTGGGAGTGTGTTTGGGGGAATTGACAGCTCAGGGGGAGTGGGCAAATGGCCTTATAGGGAGAGGGAAGGGAGCCAACTGGGATGGACATGGAAGGGGCTAGAAGGTGGGAGGGGTTTGGGGTTAACTGACAGGGAGCAAACCATGACACAACAAAGGGGGGGGGGAACTGGGGCAAACCATTATTATGACCAAATCAAATGCAATCCGATTCCAAATCCGGACTGCGCACTGCAACCTTAGCAGTGGTGACTCTCCGTAGTGACTTAGGTTTGGCCTCCCTTTCTGATTCAGGATGGGGACCTTCTTTGCACAGACCTCTAGCATCTCTTGCAGAGTTGGAGGCAGGTCGAGGGGAAGGCTCATGATGGCTGCTTTGCACTTTTCATTGGTGTTGGCCGTGGCCACATCAGCAAGCACTTCTGCCCTCACTTCCCTGTTGCGCACTTGCAACTCGTCTACCCTGCGCAGTCTCTCTACAAAGCTTAAAAAGGTCTCAGAAAGTTGTTATGTTATTTTTCTGTAATTAGTTACGGGCCCCTCAGGGAGCAACTCAAGAAATGCCTTTTTGGCTGCCTTTTCGCTTTCTTGCAGGACAGCAAGCAGGATCTCATTTTCTTGCTTTGTCCCATTTTTCCATTCTCCCTCCCTGCAGAGATGATCTATTGAGATTGCCAAATTGTTTGCATCAGCTGCGGTATTTGGGTTGTGCCAAAGCGCTAGAAGGAGACCCTGCAACTCCTTCTTCCATGCTGCCTCCCACAGAAGGAATTCTGTAGGGGACATGCGGCATGAAAACAACTGCCAAAAGTCAGAGGGGGTCAGGATATTCGTGGAGAGAGTGACTTTAAATAGCCCGCAAAAATGTTCTCTCTCTCTCCTGAACTCCTTCTGTGCCTTGCACAACTCTTTTGTGCTCTGGTAGGAGAAGGGATCTCATTGTGGTTGGATTTGCCCTCCCCTACCCTGGCTATAAACAACCGGAGCAGTGGAAAGAATGGCACCCGGTTCCGGTCTCCTGGTCCCTCCCCTCCGGTCTCCAGAGCGTGGGAACCGGAAGTTGGACTGTAGGAACCAGAAGCAGGAAGGGGGTGGGGGCAGCCTGGACACTGGATGGAGTCACAGGATTGACAGCTGTCAAGGTGGGTGGAGCAAAAGGGTGGAGTTTGGGGAGATCTGGGCAGAGTTGGAGAAGTGGGCGGAGTGCAGGAAAGGGTAGGGTTTGGGAAGGAGTCAGAGGACAGGAAGGGGTTGGTGGATGGGCGAAAAGGATTCTGGGGAGAAAGAGGGCAAGAGGGGGGCCATGCCATGTGGCACCCACCATCTTGTTTCCCTTGGTCGCCATTTTGAGGGGAATCGGAGATTGAAGCGAACAGTGTTTTTTCTAACTGGGGGAGTTGGGGGTAGGGTAAGGTCCTGAGAAACCTGGCCAGGGCTTCCTGGGCAGGAGTACTGAGGCATCTGAGGGGAGCCAGGGAGTTGGTAGCAAACCTGCACTGGTGTGCGGGCTGCTCCCCTCAGAATACCTGATCTTGGGGAAGAGGGTTTGGGACTGAGTGAGGGTGAAACTGGGACAGAATTAACTTCTGTTGGCTCTTCTTTCACTCCTAGTTTTACCTTTAGAGCTTCACGAATCTGTAGGGACTAAAAAACACAATTTGAGGACGAGGTGTCACCAGATTTCCCTAATTCTAGTAATTTTTTGCCTACGAGATCTTAAAATCAGAGCTCGTAGATTTGTTCCAGTGACACATTTGGAAAGTGAAAGAAAAGCCATCGTATGAACCTTTTAAATTCCCTTTTAGAAAAACAGTTCCCCCCACCTGCAAGGAGACCCGCAACTTGGTAATATACTCCTTTTTGTGACGCTGAGACCCTTGCACCCAGGTTGGCTCAGTTATTAAAAACTGTGTCACAACCTCTTCACCAAACCAGGATAAAAAACCCAAAAGCTGAAATTAAATTCCACTACTGGAAACCAACCAGAGGGGAACACACTCACACTCAGCACTCATGCACCTAGTCACTCCCTCGTGACACTCTTTCCCCCTGGGGCTGCACAACCTAAATGCTCTGCTATAAAAGCAGAAGTCTGCTCCTGGAGCAGAAATTGTGGGGTCCCTCCCTGCAGGGCCCCTAGTATCCCAACCAAAGGGATACTCACCCATCCGGAGTGGAGAAAAGGAAAATCCTGGTGGGTATCCTTCGCCTGGAGGTGACTCTCAGTTCAAAGAGGGCTACCACCTCCATCCCCCAGGAGAACCACCCACAAAAAAGGGGTCTGCTCCCACTGGTGATAGCTTACCACCAGGAGCCTTGTGACGGTAAATCCAGAAAGGAAATCTGAAAGTCTCTCCCATGGGGTCCAGTTTCTCAGGGGCCCCACATTGGGCACCGAGCTGTCGCAGCATCCACCGAGCAACTGCTCTATCCCACCCGGCTAGCTGCAATGCTGCAGACTGTGGGGGACGCTCCTCCACGCTCGGGAGTGCAGATGGGCGGCTAAGGGCGTTCTTGCCCTTCGGGAGGACTCTGGCTGACTGTGGCGAAGGAAGGAGCAGGCACTTTTGGAGGGTACTGATCCAAGGTTTATTTAGAGATGAATTTTGAGATTTAGCCCTTTGCTCCTAGGGTGTGAGATAGAGACGATTTCAGAGATAGAAGAAGAGAATCTTTGTGGTATATCAGAAGAAAGCATTCTTAAAATGGTAACTCAAATAAGCTGAGAGGTCTATAGACACCCAAGAGAAAGCTGTTGATAGATGAGATTGCAAACTCTGCAAAATTTTCTGGGCGGTTGCAGGTTTGTGACATTAGGTGCCACCAGACTGTTTTTCCTTGTGGCAAATGTCTCCATGAAACTCTAGAGAGGCTCCTCTCCAAAGTAATGAAAGATTGTTTTTTAAATGGTAGAAACTGACTGAAAAATCACAAGTTTTGTGTCTCTATGTGTTTGTGGAAAGTGAACAGTTTGTGGGAGGAGAAGTGTTTTGAAAGTTTCATTTTCTTTTTCTTTTTATTCATTCTTTTAGTGTGTGTGTGTGTGTGTGAATACACTATCTTTTGTAACTTTTAAGTAAGTTTAAGCCTGTTTCACTTTTTATTTTCTCCTAATCATTATCTCACAGAAGGGCGAACGTGAAACCACACATGAATTGGTGTTTCTGAATTTTAAAACTGAGACAGGAAGGATTGACACAGGGGAAGGAGGAGACAACTTAGGACATAACCAGTAACAGAGGGGCGAAACAAGAACAAACCATTAACACAACACAACATCAGCCTACTAAAAACTCTGCATACTTGTACCTTTACAGTAATCACCGTAATATAAAAATTGTGGAAATGTACAACTAAAATGGAGAATGAGAGTCAGGCTGCATGGCAGTATTTAGCTCTCGCCTTGTATCATGAAAGATTATAGGAAAAAAGTGTTGAGGTCACACAACTTCTTATACTGAGCAGTATTCTGTTAATCGTGGTTGTTAAGCCAGGTATAACCTCATCTTCAAGTCAGACTAGTCTTAAAAAAAAAGCTTTTGTCCTCAGTTTTATCTTTCATAGGACACAATAAAATTTGGCTTATTCATGTGTTGTGGTGGGTTTTTGTTAGGAAAGTATTTTTTGTTTTCAAACCATATATCCTGAATTCTAGTGTGATGCCATTGATTTGTAGAAAAATGCATATTTTGATTGACAGAGAAGTTGGTTATTTCAATGGATTCTTGAACTATATATCATATAGTTACTAATTCCTGAACAAGATTAAATAGGTCATTTCACACTAACGTAGCAGTCTTATTTTGCAGATAGGTTGTATATCCCTCCTTCCTGTTCCCTCACATGGCCTCTCATAGAAGCACATCAGGGGCCATTCTATTTCCTTTGCGGATGACTGCTAATGCCTTGTTTTTACAACTATTTTTCCTATCATACTTCTGTGGGTAATTTTTAAGTACCTAGGTTTGCAAATATATTGTAACCTGGGGCTTTCTGAATTACTTGATGATTTTCTGCAGGCTGTTTGATAAACAGTGTCTTCTAATGTGCAGGCAAGTGTAAGAAAAAAATAAACATTTTATACATAGAGAGCTATCTAAATAGCATCTCTGCTCCATATGTTGTAGTACCCACAAGAGGCTCATTATAATCCCTGGACCTTTTGTGCACCAAATACTTCAGTCCGGGTAATGCTGTGCTCCATCTGCCTTAATCTCTGAGCTGCACAATGTGAAATTCTTAATGCTTTGACCTGCTATATGCTAGCATTTTTGATCTTGGATTTTTCTTGTCCCTGTTTCCATTTCAAACAAGTTTTCAAGGTTGTTGGTTTGAAGTTTGTCAGTTCTACTGAATTGTTCTGTGGGTTTTTTTCCCTAAACCAAGTGTAATTTTGTAACAGGTGCTGAAAAGCGTATGCATTTCTAAAATATTTTATTCTGGTTTTTTGTATTTGGTTTTGTTTCTTTTTTCCCCCCACATCTTTTAAGTGTTGTGATTTGTTGATCTTATTCAAGGTGTCAAACTGGGCAGAGATCCAGAAATATGTGTTAAGGAAATTATTTTTTTCTGCAAACAGTATTTTGCTTGCCACACTGACATGCATTTAAACCTGTCATCATAAATCAGACACTGCCCTGTATCTCAGGATTTCATTCCAGAAACATGATGCTTTTAAAATCTACAGATGTTTTAGAAATCTCTTAGAGCAGAATATTATCTTCAGGAGTGATGGCTATCTTTTGTTTTCTTTATAAAAAATTCCAGCCAGAATTTTTTCTTTTAATTTTAAGAGTTGTTTTTGTGTATACCCTTTATCACTCTCAATTCTCTCTTGTGATTGCAGTAAATGCTTATCATTGCTTTTTTCTCTTCTTTTCTCCTACGGCCATCAAAGTATAAGAAAAGATAACACTGCACATTTTAATCCAGCAGTATTTGTCAATTGAGACATTTACATGTCCAGTTACTGATAAAAGGTAATACTGCAAACTGCCTTTCTGCTGCCTGTGTTCCAGCTCTTCCCCTGTGGCAGTGCAAGGCAACTTGAAGCCCCTTGTATGGAAAGAGTGAGGGGTAACTTCCCATTTACTGGTGGTTGGGTGATGAACTATTTTGTCAACAGTTGCATGGCAACTCTGCATGTTACTTGTCTGCGCTTTTTAGAGGGGAAAGCTTATGAAACCTGGCAAAAATGTGTGCATTGTTAAGTCAGATACTGACGTGTAGTAACTTACCTATGTGTTGCCAATGTTTTGCTATATGAAAGGACTTAAGGTTAAAGATGGATTGTTTTTACATAGTTCTTCTCAAATTGTTTGAAATGTCTGTGCAGATGTTTGCTGTCTTTTGAGAAGAAAGGCTTCTGCTGACTGGTTCAGTCTGTGTCATGGGGAAAAGCTGTCCTTTGCTGTGGGCGGTGGGGAACCAGGAAAAGTTCAGAATGTAGCACTTCAGTATAAATGAAGGATTCATCACGCTGTTATGCAGGGAAGATTAAACCAGTGGTTTAAACAGTTACTGGGAGGAGAGGAGAAAATTCAGGGCAAGTAGAGAAGTCCTTCAGCGTATGAGCTGTTGTTGGTTTTGGTGGCTTTGCAAATTGCTTGTAGGGGTGCTGCTGCTTTTCCTCTCCTGTTTTTTATGTTGTGCCATGTAATGCTATGTGTTCAAAGCCACAAAAGTAGGACTTTAATTCCCAGCGTTGTCCACAGCAAGGTGTTGCCTTGTCCAAGTGGTGTACTGAGAATGAAGCATTTTGTCTTAGCTGTTTGAACCTGACTGCTAGTTTCTCTGTCACTATTAATTAGCTTGTAGTTCTAGGAAGCATATGGTTGGTCTCCTGTGGGTTGTCTGACCAATTACTTCTCTTCAGATTCTAGATTTTCTGTAGATACTAGCATGGGGCTTCTGCAAGTTTATAACAAGATCTGTCCATGGATTTAGTAGAAAGAATGGGATGAATATTCATGTTTCGTTATTAATGAAAAAGAGGTTTGACTCTGAGGAATTTTAAGAGAAGTGATGTTGTTTAATTTCTGAATTTTAAAAAACACTTCCTAAATCAGCCATATTGTGATACAGGTGCCAGACAATGTTTTCCTGCTCAAGTTACTGTAGAGAACATGGTGAATATATTTGTGGGTAAAGTCTCAAAATTACGTTTTGTGCCTGACATTGCTGTTAGAGTGGAGGAGATCTGAGATGCCAGACCTCATAGCAAAGAAGTAGAGTTCCAGCCACAAAACTCAAGACACAAAGTTCAAAGTAAATAGGTTGAGAGAAGGGTATTATGGTGTAGGCAATGATGTAGTCAGAAGGTAGACAAAACCCTGATTTTTAGAGATTTTATTTTTATGTGGCATATTTTCCAAAGGTGAAGCTGTGCTGATTGAGGCAATAGTCTCATTTGATTGATTGATTCTAATAATGGGTTCTTAAATGATAAGCTGAGAGTAAATCCTTACAGCTTTTGTCTTGGAATGGTGAGGTTTTTGTTCTGTTTCACAACTATTTCAAATTATTTGTAAAACTGGTTGATGCAAATTGAAAGTGTTTTAATGAAATGTTCAGAAAGAAAATGACAACTATAAGCAGTGTGAAAATTTAAACTTTATGAGCAAGTTACAGATGATGAAATATTTCCACTTTAAAAAAAAATAAAACCTTTTAAAGGTGAATGTCAGAAGTAATAGTCTTAGAAGACAGATCTTGTCATTGCAAAGCTATTGAGTTTTCTAAGTTTTATGGGTTTTGGAATTAAGAAGCTCTTTCTTTGACAGAAATACTACCTTCAGTACTGTTTCATCAGAGTGGTATCAGTTTATATTCTGCATACAAATAGTTCATCACTTCCATGTTTCTGAAAATACAACAAAGAAAAAAATTATTATATTGTGAATTTTTAAATACTTTGTGAGGGGATTGAATGAAACTGCATATATTTACATTTTTTCATTATTTTAATTGAAAAATAACTCTATGTTCTTGAATATAAACACAAGCTGGTCTACCAGGGATTCATTAGGTGGAAGCAGCAGCTCAAAAGGGAGTTGCCAATAGGTGAAGGGCAGCATTTCTTACACTGAAACTGCCGTTATGTAAATTAGGCTTGAGCCTATGCAGCAGTACCTGGATATTCAGCTAGCTTTTCAGAGGTATGACTAATACAATCAAATAGCTGGTGTTTCAGTGCACGTTGTAGGTATTTTCCAAGCATGTTCAGTGGTTCAGGGATAAATAAATAGATGGGAGACAGTATAATACAAGGAGCTGGAATGGAATCACCTCATGTGTCATTACATAACTGTCTTAGTCTGCCAACATACTTTTAAATTTGTGGTGGAGTGGTGAGCAAGGAGTCATTGTGTTATGGTGTGTCCCTATGATATATGTGACAATTTGAATTGACTTTATGTTTACAGTTACCGCCAGTGTGGAAATGATGCATTTGTGCATTTTCATTTGTGAAAATATAGAATAAAGAAAAGGTGATGTGTTGCAAATAGCTTTCCTGTGCTTAACACAGTCCACTTTTAGGAGTGAAAAATTACTAAATACCAGTGTATGGAGAGAAAATCATTTGCAATGCTTCTTTTTTCCAAAATGCATTATTAAATTTTGTCTGGTTGTATCACTTTGCTTCTTGCTTACTTGCCACATTGAGTCATTTTTATCAAGTACTTCTGCTAGCACAGGATCACAAGAAATGTTCAAATTAGCTAAAGGGTAAATGTGAAGTATCAAGCTCTGTTCTGTAGAATAGACATTTAAAATCTGATGAAGATTTCTGGTTTGTTGGTTTGGGGGTTTTTGCATTCTCATGTGCACATTCTTTTTTTTTTTTTTTTTTTTCACTCTGGATATTGTGAGACTCTAACAGACAATAAATTTATTCTTAGTTGTTCCCTGTTGAATTGCTGTATGTTGATGTTACTTCAAATTTTTTCTGTAACAACTTTTTTCTTGCCTTCATGTTTTTCAGATTATGGCACAGGCTCAGGGTTTGGGGAAGAGATACATTAAAGCCTTTTTAAAAGGTTTCTTTGTTGCTGTTCCTGTAACTGTGACTTTCCTGGATAGAGTTGCCTGTGTTGCAAGGGTGGAAGGAGCATCAATGCAGGTATTGCTGGAAATATCTTTTGTCTGTCAGGAAATTGAAAGGTGACTCTCCACTGATAATAGCAAGGTGAAAAAAATCTTTTCCTCAATTGTTATTAAATGACGTTCTGGTATGGAATAGTTTAATTTCTACTTGGTTAAATATTTTGTGATGTGAAAGAAAAGCTTTTGAAAACAAAACTTCACAAAATTCTGGGTCAGTAAAAGGAAAATATATGGAGAAATAGTGATAAAGATAGATTGTTTTGATATCTTCCTAAACATTTAGAAATATTTGGAGCAATACCTTTGTCGTTTGGGATTGAATTGATGACTCACAAAGAAGGCTTTATTAATTTTTAGTAGCTACATGATGGTAACTGTATGGCAAAACTGTTTCTTGTTGTACTTGTTCTCACTAGTGAACACATATGGCACCATTGCAGGGAAGAATACTGAAAGTGGCATGAACCTAATATTATTGCTTATGTTTATCAGGAAATAGGTATCAGTTCACTGCTTTTACTTTGGTTATATTGAATGTTTATACAGCATAAACAAGTAAATTTAAGTAGGATATGGAACATTTAGATGTTAAATAAATACTCATGAACACAATTTTGTTTTCACTGTTTATTTGATCTTGAAAAAGCTATATTTTAATGTAGATAGAAAATTTCCAGATTGTTGCTTTGCATTTTAAATCCTATGCACTGCACATGGGTATGCATCACCACTGATAACTGTGATGTATTTTGTTCCAATGTTGCAACATTCCAATTAGCAGAGAGTGAGGATTTGACTCTTGGACGTCAAGCTCTCTTTTCTGATTGTCTTAATAAGCTCAGAACCTTGAAGAGGTTTCACAGGAATCAAGACCAACTGCTGGAGTTTGAATTATGCAGAATTTACACATGGGCTAGGAAAAATCAGCTTGATCCTGTGCTTGGCTGATTTATGTTTAATGTTCTAAAAAGCATGTGGTGGGGAGGAAGGGATGGCAAGGTGGCATTGTGTCTTTTGTGGTAGTCTGTAATCTGATGTTTAAACTCTGTCAAGAAACCTCAGCAGGCAGCTTTCACATCAAGAACAAAGATGAAAGTAAAATCATCTTGCTCCACTAATTCTACAATCCAAGGCCAAAAAGCTAGGTGTAATGTAAGTTATCTTTACCCTTTTCATGGCTATTATTCTGAATATCATTGATGACCAGTGAACTGGAGGAGAATCTCAAGGCTTGCAGTTGAGAGCCAGAACTTTGCACTAATAAGGAGAGGAAAAGAAAACTGTGAAAAAACAGTTTTGTTGTATTTTTACTGTCTTCAGATAGGAGAAATTCAAATATATAGCATAGCGTCTGGAGAAGTACAAAATCAGCTGGATGAGTACAACTCCCCTGTTTTCCATCTTCCCATTTTTTGCCTCTGTTGCAGGTCTAGAGCCACATGGAGCATTCAAGATGCAAATTCATGTTGTATTTTCTGGTTTTGGCTTTCTGACTTTGTTTGTTTCTGGTTTTGTTTTGTTGTTGTTTTTGTTTGTTTGTTTTGTTTGTTTGGGTTTTTTTGTTTTTGTTTTTTGTTTTTTTTTTCTACTAGTGAGTGTGACCTGAGCATTTAAATTTTGAAGTGTTGGTTTTTTTAGCATACCACATTGCCATGCATTGTTTGATCTTTTCTACCTCTGATGTAATATACTGTTTGACATCCATTATTGCTTAATAGTTTTGCTTCAGTAGTGGAAAGAAATTTCTTAGATTTCCCTCTCCACAAGTCTGTTGTGCCCCTCTGGTTAATACCTCAGTTTTATGTTTTCTTTGAAGTCGGTCCCAAGTGTTTGAGAGTGCTCTGGTATTATTCTGGAGTGTTGCTTCTCTACTCACTTGAAGAGCATGTAGTTGACTGTGGTTCATCCATGGAAGATTTGAAAAACACTACAGTTATTTGCTTAGATTTATTCAACCTGACAAAGGGAAAGCAATATATATTCACTGGATTATTAAAATTGAAGCCTTTCCCTTGCTGTATCTGCTAACTAAACATTCCCTCTGTTGATTGAAAAATGGATAGCTTGAAAGCTGACATTTATAATTTTACTGACACCTCAGTGTCTGTAAAACTCTCTGGTTTTATTCTGAAACAGAACTGAAATAGAGATTTGCTTTAAACTTGTATGCATATGGCCATTTTTCAGATTGAAAAAAAAAATCCTAGTGCTTTTAATAAGATACTAATTTCCTTGCCAAGATTTATTAGACATCTAAGTGAGTCTGACAGGGACACAATTATATGGCATATATCCCTCTCTTTAAAAGTAGCTTGAAGGAGTACCAGTCATATTGCAATTCTGTCTGTTAACTGTGTTCTTTGGAGAGTGATCTATGGCAAACATATCTGAAAGCCATAGGTATGAGGAAGACTGAAGTTCACTCAGTTTGCAGTTGGATTGTATCCTTCAATCACATGCTTCCAATGATACCTTATTGTCTCAATTTGATATCATGGTAAGATTCCTAAGAATTTGTTTGTAATAGACCTCTAAAATGTCTAGCTGGCTTTGTGTACTCATAATTCTGGCTCCCGCTGCGCCTGAAATTAAGAGTTTTGACAAGAAGCAAGAAATAAATTTCTCTATGTCATGCTTGCTCTCCTACTTTTGTTCTCTGCTGTGCATTCTCTCTCCCTCTACACTTTCTCCTTTTGTTCTGGACCAACCTTACTGCTGCTTCATAGTTACTGATGATGGGAACACTTTTTGACACCCTGGCAAGCATATGAATAAAGCTTCTAATG
>WAAE01007164.1:1345-13035 GCA_013400495.1 Nicator chloris | reverse complement strand
CTCAAAGTAATTTAACCTGTAAACTGAGTTTTATGTTACAGAAGGAAAGGCAGCAAAGATAAATGAGGCAACAACCTAAGTCAAATTATTATCAACCCACAATTGCTGTGTGTGCTGCATCTTTTGATAAAAAAATCCCAATGAAGTGTTCATCAGCATCCAGCTAAATTGAAGAAAAGAAAATAGAGACCCCAGAAAAGAAAAAAAAATAATTACCCAAACAGACATTTAAAATGAGAATTCTTCCAAGCTTAGTTGAAATTAAGGATCATATTAATCGTTTAGAGTTATGTATCAAAGAATCCCTCTGCAAGCTGGTGTAACATTTTCATGTAACCCTGCCTCTGTTGCCATGCTTTTCTGCCTTCTGATGTTTCTTTGAAAAATTCCTTTCTCACGCTTTTCCTGTAAACAATATAGATGTTTACATTCTTTCATGGGGGTGGAGTTCTCTTGATGGACACCTGTCTTGACCAATGTGATTGGAGAGGTGTTGACCTTGCTTACCAATCACATTGGTCTGTTTGCTATACTATATAATGGAGTCAGTGATGTAATAAACTTGGTCCTCTTGGTCAAACTCATGTCAGAGTCCGTGTGGTCAATCTAACATGTCACTGTGACATGCCTCAGTTATTCTTCTCATGTATTTCCCTGAACTCTCCCTCTCCCTTTTCTTAACAGAAAACAGGGAGATGTAGTGATGTGTAATTTTGTGTTTGAATACGCTGTAGTTTGACCCTTTTCCGCCCTGGGTTATTGTTTTAGCCTAAGTTGTATCTACCCATTAAGTTGTCAGTCTTTCCTGATACCTGCCCCTGTTCCCAAAAGTTTGCTGTCAATCCTCCCTTGTTCCAGGCCCTGCCTGGACCACCCCTTGGGGAATCCCCTGTTCTTCGAGGCACCATTGGTTTGTTTATATTAATCTCCTCCCTTTAGCCCCTTCATTGGTTTGTGCTCTGTCAATCCCACCATGTGTTCCTCCCCTGTCCCCCTGTTAGTGGTCCCTGACCTAAACTCCACACTTTTTCTAGCCCTTAAAACCCATTACCCCGACTTTGTTCTCCGTCTTCACCTCTGCACTGCATTTGAGCTATGTTACGTTAATAAAGGATTTCTTGGACTGCATGCAAAGCCCACTTTGCTCCTTTTTACACTGGCCCAACAGCGACTGCTTAGGACTCTCAGGACCCTGGGGGTTGTGTCATGCCTCTGCCAAGTGCCTTACCACCCAGCACGTAAAGATGCTCATCTTTCGTTCTGTGTGCTTGTGTTTTGTGATTTTGCTAGGTACAGAAATCCAATTAGTTTTCTCTTTTCCCAGCAAGTAAAAAGCTACGGCACCAACTTTCCTGCCTTTTCCAGCACTGGATGAGATTCTGCTACAGTTGGAGTTTTCCATGTCTGCGGCAGCAAGAGCAAAGGCGTTGCTGGCTGTGCTAGTAAGCTCTCTTCACACAGTAGGTAGACAAAACAAATCCTTTTCCTGCTGAAGACCAAGGAGAACTGTTACAAGTTTTCAGGCCCAAAAGCATAAACAACGGTGGACTGAAGAGAGAAAACAGGAAGGATGATACTTCACAACCCAAGGCTGTAATTGGACGATTAAACCCCAATATGCAAATGGCCCCAAACTTAGAAAAGTGTAAGACCTCGTGACTAGCGGTTCGTTTTGTGACCATTCTAAGTGCACCTTTGGTGTTGCCCTGGTCAGGCTCTTGTGCTGCCCAAGGTGTACCCTTAAAGGCCTTTTAAAGATATCTACTTTTTTCTTTAGCTCTGTCCAGTCTCTGTTTCAGGTCAGCCTTCCCATGACATCACTAGTTTAGTTCCACACATCTCTTCACCTTTTTCCCACCAAATAGTAAAAAGCCTTTTAAATTAGTTGTGTGGTTTAAGTGACCACAAATGTAACTAGTCTGTTTGAGACTAGCCATCTTGCCCAGAGAAATCCCTCCAGTAGCCACCATTAACCTGAAAAGGCATGAAAAGAATCAGTGAAATATTGATTCATCATGCTACCCAGGTAGCAGTGCCCAGCACTGAAATGAAGTGAATTGATTTAATCAGAAATAGCTATATTTTAACATAATGATAGAAGTATGACAGAAGTTATAATACCACAAAATTAACTACAGCCTTAGTATGTGCTATAGTACAAATTTAACAGAAAATTTAAATAGCATGTTGACATTAACACTCATTGCTTTTATCCAAAAGTGGTTTTAGTTACCTGGGAAAAACCGTTGTTAAAATGTGAATTCTTCTTTTTATAGTACTCCCCTAGCATGACAATGTGTGTCATCTGTTACCAAATCTCCTCATGAAGGCCACAGTGAGTTGGCTCTCTTCAGAGAGCTATTGTCTTCTCTTGAAAGACAGGTGTCTGCTAAGGAAGGCAGGAGCCTCCCTTGAATGGAAAATGTAAACCCCCTCCCTCCAAATTATTATAATTTTTAAATTAAGGGGTTCTCAGGCAAAGATATGAGAATAACAGTTCTTTACTAGTATGTATAATAAAGCAACAAACAACAACAACTTCGGCATTAACAACAAAAAGAACCAGGAACCCAGTGACAGCCTTCTTGGCCGAGACAGGAAGGGATGGAAGAAAGGCTTTGCTTCACAAAAACCCTGGGGCAGTGGAGCCTGGTGTTCCAGCAGGACTCTCAGAAGCAGCAAGCTGGGCCAACAGGAATGAGCAAAAATCCTGAGGTGGTAGACAAGATGTATCAGAAGCTCTGGAGCTGTGGCTGGAACCGTGGGACATCTTGGCAGACAGGGAGTGTGGGGCTACAGTGCAGCAAAAGCTCAGAGCAGTGCCGAAGAAGCAGTGGGGGCAGGACAGTGGCAGACCGGCTCCCAGCAGGGCAGAGAGGGGCGAGCTCAAGATCCCAGGCACTCGAGCAGATGGGGATAGGTCCCTCTTTTAGTGAGGTAGGGTGTTAATAAGGTCCCATTCCAATGGCTGCTCTTACGAGCAAGGGCTCACGCACAGAAAGGACAAAGCAGTACAAGACTGGGCTCCAGCAGTGACAGTGAATTCTCCCTGCAGTAAGCAACAGCTTGACCCTCCTCCTCCAATGCCGAGAGCAAGAGAGATAGCGTCTCCCCAGCCCGTCTTTTGCCTGCCCAATTCTCGAGGTATCCCTGCCCCTCTCCCCTGAGCTCGGCCACTTCTTTTGTTTTTCTTAAGTACCCAGTCGTTAGTGTATCCAAGCAACTAATGGGAAAGAAATTCTATAAGTAAAAAGGAACAAAAGGAAAGAAACCTAACCCCCAATAGCTATTACAGAAGAAAACTATTTGTCCCAGTGTATAGTTTGCCAAATGGATCTCAGACACAATCAGAACCACCATTTCCTTCCTACCATCTCCAAGTTTTGTCAAGAAATTGGGTCCCAAACATGACTGAGACAACATTAGAGTAGCATAACAGAATTGCCCAAGATGGAACTGTAAACAATTATCTGTCTATATGAAGCGTAGAATAAGGACTTTACAATTAGAAAATTGTAAAGCAGGTATGTTTTATTTCCAGCTGGGACACACGGGGGGATATTTCCTCCAAACCGTGCGTACCTGGTCAAGACAAGGTCTAGGTTTAAATACACATTGATCCCACAAACCCACACCTCCCCACCAACCCATTCCCTGCCTTCTCTCGCTTTGTATTCTAATTAGCTGTCACACCTCCTGGTGGTCGTGAGTTGGGGTCTTGGGAGGAAGGCCGACATCTTCCTCAGGTTGATCTTTGCTTCAGGGCAGGCGCAGTGGAGGTTTGGCTATTTTTCAGGTCACCTTGCTCTTGCCAAAAATTAGGTGCTTGATTTTGCTGGATTCAAGCCACAAAGTTCTGCTTTATCGATTTTTGACAAATACCTAGGTCCCACTTTGCTAAGTTTCAACATTATACATCTTACCTTTATGACTTCTACCTAGTAACTATCTAACAACCAAGCTTAATAGCTAATCTTTTATGTGTTCTTAGTACAAGTGGTTTCTCTACTTCTACAAAATCACTAAAAGCTGCTTCTAAAATCTTATATTTTTATAGCCATAAATATCCTCCATATCATATATAATGATTAATGTATACATACACACATAAATAAACCTGCAAGACTTTATAAAATATTGCCACATGACATCTTAAGTAGAAATGAGGCACAGGGATTTTTATTCCATCTTTTTTCATGCTTACATTTTATTATAAAAGTTTGCTTTCCTTCTTCTCTTCTGAACTGTTTTATGTTCCATATATCACTGTTTTATAAGTTATTTTTTAAGGTGAACTCAAATGATAAATTTGTCTGCTTTTGTAAATGTCAGCCATTATTGATAGTGTTATAAATGAGTAATGAGATGGTCGGCTCTCACAATTAAGGGATAAATATTATGTGTATGTTAGAAGTAGTTTTGTAGATGTATAGTTATGTTATTGTGATATGTCCTCCCATAGTCCTCTTTCCCATCCCCCGTGTCACTGTTGGACACCAGAAAAGATGAAAGATTCCAAGTTTTTTTCCAGAAGGCTAAAAAAGCAACTGCCCCGTCGGGGTTTATTCTAGCTTTATAAAGTGTTCCGATTAGACTTAACATGATTGGTGAACAGGAATGACACCTCCCCGATCCCATTGGTCAATTAGAAACAACACCTCTTTGAAAACATCTTGCAAGTAAACAAGTGCAAAACACCAGGTGCACGAATAGTTTTGAGAACGGGATAGTTGTTTCCAAAACTGTTTTGAGAAAAACTATCTCGAGAAATTTTCCCTTGAGATGAGTTAGCAGCTGCTAGCAGGCTGAAAATTCTCTCAGGCCCACACCCCTGTATTGTTGTCAGGGGATGGCTTTGGTAGTGGGGGCATTTGGGGAGGGCTGGCTTGTTACTAGGAGGCGCAGCATGGCAACACCTGACCTCCAATCAAATTGCAAGAAAGTGATCTCCACCAATGGGCGGCGAAGAGAAGTTGACTGACAGGCTTTGGGAGGGGCCAAGGTTGGCTGATGTAACACCAGGAGTATAAAAGGCAGTGAAGCTATTTTGTAGATGAGCACATGGCTGCTAGTCATGGAGACTCCCAGTGCTGCTCTTTCTCCTTGTTCAGTCTCTTGTATTTTGTTAAGGTTTAATAAACCTTTTAAATTTTAAAAGTGAGTGTCATTTCTCTGTCCTGGTTTAGGGCAATTTTGGGAGAAAACCTCCAAAGGGGCCCTCCCCCGCCAGAATGAAAACCCACGTGGGCCCTCCCCCAACTGGTTGGGGAAAGACTTCCTCAGAAGAAGTGGAAAAAAACCTGTTTATTTAACAGGCAGAGCACTCCCCAGCACAATAAATTGAACAATACCAGATGACAAAACTTCTTGTTGCTCTGAAGAGATGACAAATTCAGAGAAAGTATCTCCTGTAGGTGATTACTCTGTTCTCAGTCTCTCTGGCGC
Organism: Nicator chloris; assembly: GCA_013400495.1. Taxonomy (NCBI): domain Eukaryota; kingdom Metazoa; phylum Chordata; class Aves; order Passeriformes; family Pycnonotidae; genus Nicator; species Nicator chloris. The sequence goes on along the minus strand of WAAE01007164.1, from coordinate 7,590 downwards.
CCAGGAAAGGCTGCTGCGCAGGGTCTGGCCCGGTGCTCCCCCAGGTCCCCAGTCCAGAGCAGGTGTCACAGGTTTAACCGTTTATCTGAGTCACGGCACCAATTGTTATGGTTTGAACCATTTGCTCATCTGTGAGAACCATGATCAGGAGAAAACAAAGGCAAAAACAGGCCTATCTTATGCATTACAAAGATAGTTTACTCACACACACACACACGGGAAGGGGGAAAAAAAGAAAAAAAAAACTTGAAATGTCAAAAGCACCTCCCTTCCTCCCCACAATCCACTCATTTTCCCACAAAACAATCCATACAACACTTTGGGAGACGAGATCTCTCTTTTGACCCCAGTTCTTTCTTTTTTNGCATTTCCCCAAACAAACTTAATATATTCTAAAAACCAGTCCATTTTCTCCAGGGTCCCTCCCGGGGGGGAGGGGGGGGGGTGTGGGGTCCTTGAAGAGAAAGTCTAGCAAAAATTGGCCACTCCTCAATCCCTTCTTCTAATATTCTTATCAGTTTTTTCTGTTGTCTCTCTCTCAGTCACGATGTTTATCCAAAGGAGGAAGGAAGGGGTTAAATTCTTGTCTTGGTTTCCCGCAGCAGTCTATGGTGTCACATTTCAAAGCTGCGCCGGCCTCCTCTGGGCCAGAACACTTTCTCCCCCTCCTCCCCTCACCTCCGCCAGCAGCGGGAAGGGGGAGGAAGGGGAGGGGGGCCTTTCACCGTCCCAGCCAGCCCGCCGCCTCCCAGCCAACCGCTGCAGCTCCGGCCGCAGCGGTGTCAGCCCGGCCGAGCTGCAGCCCCCCTCCATTCCCCCCCTCATCGCCAGCCGGCAGGGGGAGAGAAGAGACGGGGCCCGGCCCGGGCCAGGGGTCGCTCACCCCTCCATGGGGTCTCGAGCCCCCCCAGATCGCAGCCAGGACAGGCCACTTTTCCCTCTTGGGAAAAAGCAGCGATGCCTGGCCCACCAGGCCACCCCTCGGCCACAGGGGGGGCCCCTGCTGTTACCTGCTGCCGGCAGGAAGGCAAAAGGGGCGAACTTCCTGAAAACGCCGATATTTAACCCCTGTGTTTGCTCACGCAGACGTATTAAGAACTTCCTGGGAAACAACTTCCTGGTCCAAACCACTACACAGGTTAAAGAAAAAAAAAGTCCAGCGAAAGCTCTTCTGCCTCAGCTAGCTAAACTAACTAACGGAAAAAAAGAAATCTCTCCGTCCCGCTGTCTGAACGTGTTGCAGATGACAACACTCGCCGGTCGAAAAGCAGAGGAGCGAACACAGTTCTGAAAACAAACTGCCCGCTTCTTCCCCTTCCCCCCTTTGCTCTCAGACGCAATCTTAAAGGTACAGAATGTAATATCAAGTATAAACCCATCAGAAAATTGGGGATACAGCTATCAAAACGTCACCCTAGGACATTCTCACAAATGAGGGCTCGGTCTGGGATATGCACCTCGTCTCTTTGGCCCTAGGAGCTTTTGAAAGAGAAGCGCACCCTGCTGCAAGTTCGGGGGCTCAATTGATTCCTCCTGAGACCATCAGTGATTGCAGGTCGAAACCCTAGGGACAGCGGAAGACTGAATAACGAGAAAAAAGAGGGGGAAGGTGAGTACCATCCTCATAATTGTTTTGGCCAGATTGTTAGTCCGTAATCCGGGTGCACAAACATCAGCTCCAGAAAATAGTACACGGAACCCATTCCTGGTGTGTTGGAGCTTCGGGATATTAGTCAGTCAGACATATAGGGTGGGACGCAGAGTAAGCGGAAAGCGGGGACCCATGGCTGCCGGGACACCAGATTGAGGGTTACCAGTTTTAGGGCGGAACTCAAGAGCACCTGGGAATGTCAGGTTGAGAGTTTCCAAGTTTAAGGGCAGGGGACAGAGTAAGAGGAAAGCGGGACGACTGCAAAATGGCACAACGCAAGTGAAAGAGGAGCAGAGAAACTGCGGGCAGGACACGGAGAAAAAGGGAGGTGGGAGACCCATGGCCAGCAGGATGTGAATGAAAGAGGGGTAGGAAAAAGCCGCAGGCGGGGTCGCCTGTGGCGGGAACCACAAGCAGAGGCAAATTCATGTAAACAGTGTTTGGTAGCGCTAAGCGCAGGAAATCTCTGGCGCTGCAGGCTTGCCTGCCCAAGGCGACTCAAGGACACCAAGCAGTAGAGCCCTGCAGGGCTGACCAATAGCAGGGTGCCCAGTTCCGTGGAGCTGGCGGTGAGAAAACTGCTGCAGGTTGCTCGGTTGCATGGGGCTGGTGACAGGAAAGCTGCCACTCAGGGGAAGCTGCATGTGTTGGGGGGTGCCTGATTGCGCTGAGCGGCACCAGTGGTGGGAGACCCACATGTGCCCGTGGGGGTAGCAGCAAGAAGAGACCAGGGTCAAAGGGTTCTATGGGATTTCCCGAGTGGAGCCCACACGGGCACTGTGTAAACCGCGAGTGGGAGCTGGTCCGTGTGAGTGGCAGCCAGCGGGGACCTGGCACAGTAACTTCCAGTTTTCGCCAACCCAATAAAGGCGGTGCGAAAAAGCGCCGCTGAGGGTGGGGAACTCCTGGTTGGGTGAGGGTCTTATAAACCACAGAGCTGTTGGGGGTTGGGAACTCCTGGTGGTGCATGAGGTTTTCCAGGCAGAGACCGTGGGCAAGGAGTTGAGAGGGGCTTTCTGAGCGGAGACTGCAAACAAGCAAGTGAGGGGGATTTTCCGAGCAGGGACCGCGGACAAAGTTATACGGGGTTTCCCAAGCGGGAAAGTGGGAGCTGGCCTGTGTGAGTAACGGCCAGCAGGATCCCGGCATAGTAACTCCCAGCGCTCGCTGGCCCAGTGGAAGCGGTGGCACTAAGCGTGTTTCACACGTGGCGCTGCTGAAGATGGGAGGTGGGCTTGGTTGTGCGGGGTCTTGGAGGCCTCAGGTGGGAACCTGCGTGGGTGACAGGAAGTGGGGACCCGGCACAGCAACTCTTGACACTCACTGACCCAGCAGGAGTGGTGGCAGCGGTTCGCGCGCGGCACCGCTGAGTATCGGGGCTGAGCCGGTGGCAGTGTTTCCAGACCAGAGCGCCAAAGCCCAGCGCTGTAATCCTTGACACCGCCGACTCGGCTAGGAGGGGGTGGCGGCTTGGAAGCGCAGGGCACAGCAGCGCACAGCACGACTGGTGATCAGTGCCTCTTGGCGAAAGCCCCGGCGCCGTAGGCTTGCCTGCACAGTGCTGCCCGTGGCGACTCGAGTACCGAGAACAGTAGCACCCAGTGAGGATGACCTGGGAGCGTCGGGCTGGGGAGACTTCTCTGAAGTATCCGCCGGCACATAAAGCCACGGGATCGGGGCGCTGAGGCACGGAGGCTTCCCTGCAACCTGCTGGCATAAAGCCGCACGAGTGCTGGACCACGTGAGCAGCTCGACGGTTGCTTGTGCTAGTGTGCCGAGGGTGCCGGTGCGCCAAGCTGAGGCAAGAGAGGACTGGCAGAACAGACCCGGTGGTACAGGGGTCCCCGGACCGTAAGCAATTTATTTGCCTCTCTCTCTCNCCTGTAGATAACTGGAAAGGCGGGCCTTGTGAGAGGGCCTGTAGTTGGCTAATTGGGATGGGACTGGGAGTAAGTAAGAAGTCTCCAAGGGGAGAAGGAGGAAGTACAGAAATGTCAACAGATATACCCCCCGATAGCCCACTGAGAAGAAAACAAACCCAGTGCAGATGTGACCCCAACAACAAAAGTATGCAATATTGTGTGATAGAATGGACTAAGAAAGAGATTAAGTATGTGTACTGGCCATGGTGTGAGTCAAAGGAAGAGTGGATGTATCAAGTTTTAAACATTCATGTACAACCCCAGTACAGATAAGAGAGAAGGGACTTCTCACTGAACAATCATTTTTGCTCTAGCCTCTCAGTCCTGCATCTGAAAGAAAAGTTACTCTGCACCCCACTTGGTCCGAACAGAAAATTCTGGATTTGAGAAAAGCATTGGTGTAAGATGTGCTGTGTTTTTCTGCTTTCTCTTGCCACTTCCTACCTCTTTCTATTTCTCTGTGTTATACTAATTTCAGATCAAGTGTAACACAGAACAGTCATTCTCCAAATTTATTTTTCCGTGCATATGCAATAATTTCAAAATACCTTTCCCTCTTTCAATCCAAGATGAAACTTTAAAAAACTCTGTTTTAAAGTCACTGTCACCCCTACAGAAAGGCCTAGAGCTTTCCTTACTGTGTGTGCCTAATCCCCAAGAAACTGTAGGCTACCCTCCACAAAAAAAGAGACCACACATACCCCCCCTCAGGTAAGGGGCAAGAGGTGCCCCTTGACAAAACACTTCCCTTTCCCTTCCTCTCCTAATGTGCACTGTCTGTTCCCACCCCAAAGGCACAGAGGGTAGAATATTGCCTACAGAGTAGCAAGCAGTAGATGTCCAACTACTCTCTTTTCCAGAAGGACTCTAGGAAGTGCTGTGCACGCATCTGCCAATGTGTGTGACTGTGCACGTGTGTACCACAATGCATGTCTGCACATGCTGTGCCTATATGTGCGCCAGTATATATAGCTCTGCGTGCGCACACAGGTATCGACGATTGATTGAGAGAGACGAGAAGACTGATTCGGTGATCAGAATTCGGTTTTACTGAGATTTTCCTAAAGCTTATATACCATTTCTAGGAAGGTTAATAATTACTACTACAATGATTAAGTTAAACATGGTACAGACAAACTCATACATTTTACAACATATCTTGTTTGGGGAGGTTTAATTCAATTTCCTCATTCTGGTAAGCAGATGTAATCCCATCTTCTGTAATCTTCAAAACTCTGTTCTTGCCAAGGCATCCTGGTTATCAAACTAGCTATGCTAATTACGTCTGCCTCACTCTCTGACTTGTGTATTCCCACATCTCCCCCTCCTGTATTAACCAAGAACACCCCTTTAGTAGCCTTATTAATAAGTTTTTGCACACATTGAAACAAGCAAGGTACCATAATCAATGCAATTATTACTAAAATCATTACACGCATTCCTATTCTACAAAGATCTTTCAGCCAAGGTGTTAAACCCCAGCCACTAAACAGGTTATCTAGCCAAGATCCAGTTTCTACCTTTAGTTTAAATATGCTATCCTTCAGTTGCTGTATGCTTTTATTAATAGATTCTGAGTGATCAGAAAGGTTAGAGCAGTTCAAGAAATTAAAAACATACAGGGCTTTGCATAATCTTCCAGCGGGAGTGTCTCCGGCTCCGACTTCCCCCTTTCTGTTTTTTGTTTTGTTTTGTTTTGTTTTTTGTTGTTGGGTTTTTTTGGTGTTTTTTTAAATTAATTTCTACACACCTCAAAATACAAGGAATAATTATAACAATACATAATATAATGCCTAATACATATAAGCCTATTTTAACTAAATTTCCACTCTACCCATTGAGTCCCCAGTCTGTTGAGTTGATTCTGCCACTCAAACCATCATCTGCTTGCAGTTTGTTTACACTCTCTTTTAGGGCTGATGCTTCAGCTCTCATCACAATTCCTGCAGCATAAGCTGAATCTCTTATTAGATTAAAAGGAACAGAATTTTTTTTTTTAAGCTCTGACAACAGCAGCAAGTTCAACAATTTGGGAGGATCCCTCAATTGTGGATACATCTGATCTTTAGGCACTAGAAAAAGGGTCTCTCAATAGTTATACTGATGTGTGAGAGCAACCAGAACTATCTGTGAACACTGTTAAGGCTTTAAGTGGAACCTCACTTCTCTTTGATTTTTCGATTAATTGAAATAAAGGTGTTAAAAGCTTATTTTCTGTAGGATATATTGAGATTTTGTCCGCTGAATTCAGCAAAGGCCATTTGAATGGTCTCATATTTCTGAAATATTCAATTCAAGTAAAAGGTGACAAGAGGCAGGAAAACAATGGGAAATTCCACTCCTGCAAGAGAAGTTAGTCTCTGTCAGGCTTTAACTAGTTCAGCTATCATTTCATGTTGGGTACTTGTTATGAATAAATTATGGCTCGATACCTTTATTAAAGATTCAGCTCTTTATTAAAAATCAGCAGTGTGGGAAGCTCGCCGAGGTCGTCCGAAAATTCAGTTCTCTGCTGACGAAATCCACAGTCCAGGATGCTGGGCAGGATGTGCTGTGCAGGAGTGTCTCAGCAGGGGGTGCTGTAGAGAAGTCAGCTGCGCAGGATTCAGGAAATCCGGGGGTGCGCTGCAGTACCTTCCGCTGACCACTGGTGGTACAGTGAGGCAGAGGCT
>WAAE01007163.1:0-28218 GCA_013400495.1 Nicator chloris | reverse complement strand
CCTGGTGGCAGGATCCAAGGTCCTCCCTCTGGGGATGCCAACCCCATATTATGCCACTAACCTGCATCTACATCCATGCTTGACAGTGCTTAAAAAGTTAATAAATTCAGTGGCAATCTTTTCCATTTTACATATGTGACTTGATATTTTGTGTCCCCAGAGTCTGTTCTCAAATGGTAACTGCTAATTCTCCCTCTCGAGTACAACCCTCAGATTCCACAGAAACTGGTAAACATCTTCAGATGCCTGAAGTTGTTCTCTTAGAGAACAAAAATCACTTTTTTTTTGACATCCCATGGCCGTATTGCTGCTTCCTGACATATTGATTAGTTTACAATGTTTACAATGTCAGCAAAACCAGGGCTTGAAAGGACTCCAATTTCTAACCTGTAGGCCTTGCCTTTGGGTTGTATCTGCATAGAGGACAGTTTAATAGCCTGTTACTCTCAACCGCAGATTTTAATTCATATCTGTTCCTCCTTCTGCCTGAAAGTAATCTTTCCCCCATTTCTCTCACAAAAAGCTGTATTGCTGATATTCTTCTGAATTTAAATACTTTCCAACTGTCAGACAAAGCATGATGATATTTGGTGAGGATATTTTAACAAGATTTTTTGTCTCCATTAGAAAGCTCACAATCCACTTGTTTTAAATAATATTTTTTTCCAGAACAACTTTATACTCATTTCTGTACAGCTGCCTATCCCTGTAAGAAAGCATAATCTCTACTGAGAATTCTTACAATGTATAAAAGCAGTGGAACAAGTAGAAGTTTGTCAAGAACAGAAACGAGTCCATGCAAATATCTGACAGCTACAAGTTTATACTTGGTAAACACTACACATTTCTGGTTAATCAGTGAGTAAATTGTTCTTCTGCATACAAGGCCCATTCCAAGGCCCCTTACTGCTATTTAAAATGTTCAGGGTCTTCCTTTTTTCCTACGTGAGTACTGGAAAAGAATCAGGCAGAAATCCATTTCTGACTTTTAATAGGTTTGTATGTTGACTCATTGAAGGGAACTCTGATCTAGATTAAAATTGCTGTAGATGCTTTCTTTTACCCAGAAGGTTTTACAAAACAAAGATAACAGACATTTGGGGGAGAAAAGTCTCCACTTTTACGAGCACATCTTGAATAATCAATTCAAATTATTTTACAATTATTCTTGGTAGTCTCAGTACAGGGAAACTGGAAAATAATGGTGGCCATATTTGAGAAGATCATACAGGAAATTCATTTAAAGTACTTTATTTCTATTTTCATTTCCAGAAGAGCACAAGGCATGGAAGAATGCGTTCATCCCTTGGATTATTTATAGAAGAAGAGGTAAGATTATCTTCCATAAATCTTGAAAAACATGTTCTGCTAAAAGGAAGAAGTCTTGGGTTGGAGTCCCTGTGGCAGCCAGACTTCAGAAGAAACGTGTGGAAGGTTATGGAGATATTTGTGTGCAATGATTGTGTCACCTGGGTCAGCAGAGCAGTATAAGGTTTTTCTGTGTTACCACTGGCAGGGCATTACAGGAACTGTCTCTGCTTACTTTTGCAGCTAAATTCATTGTCAGCAAGCAGTTGCACAGCCTGTCCAGCTGGATTCTGTTAAAAATAATAATTTCTGCCTCAGTTAGTCTAGGCTGGTTGATCTGCTCTTGGGAAAAGGCTGGGCAGAAAAAGGGAACAGTGGCTGCTTATGAGCTGGTGCTTCCACAAGGTTGTGAGGTTATGCACTGAATTCACAGTTTTTAACCAAGGATGAATCTATTTCTGAAAAGTGATTCAGGCTCAGTTTTTACCTTTTCTTGGGGAACCACTGTGCCAGAGTTCAAACCTGGCTTTTGCTTGCAGGTATTGCAGTTGCTGAGCTCATTTATTGTTGTCTTGTGTGCCTTTATCACACTAGGATGCACTTTAGATACTAACAGGAACTGTGGCTATAGCCTGCTTATGCCTCATTCAGCACTTATGTTACCATTTAATGTCTAAATTGAGACAATAGGCACTGACCTCTTGTCTAAATCAAAACCTTTCAAATGTGAAAAAATTGCCCTCCTGAGAAGCCAGGAAGCCACTAAAATAGGTGCACCTGGGTGGTTTTGTGTGCTCTATGATTATGAGTTCCTCTGAGGAGCACTCAAGAGTGTTGTTGACTGTCATCAAGGTAGCTGGAATAATGTGTTCCTTTTAGAGCTTCTTATCACATTGAGTTTCAATTTGTTCACTGGACCTACTCACCCGCCAAAATCATATTCCACTTTCAGTTTTAAACAAAGGTAGCTAGACAGCAGAGAGGCCAGAAGGGCAACAATACAATTAGCTGAATTCTGTGTTTAAAAGCAAACTAAACGAAAATTGCATTCAAAAATGTCAGCCCTTTAGATCAGGCTGAACTGAGCACTGTGAAACCTCATCACTATGAATGCACTAAACACTTTACATAATTATGATATGGACATTTACCATAATAAATTTTTAAGATTTTGTTCACAATACAAGGGACTCAAAATGAGTTTGCATGAGTGACATTCATTTTCTCGTAAGCTTACATGAAGATATTTGACAGCCATAACAATCATGTTCTCAGACAACAATCAGTATGTTTTACCTCTTTCTACTAAGTTTTTCTACTCACCTGTGGCAACAGCACAGTTTTGAGCCTTCAGATTGACAACAGGGACTTTGGCCATTTGAACATTGAGAGGCTGCATTTAAATTGTGGATGTCAGAGTACTTCCAAATGCCTGGATCCAAGAGTTCATCTGGCTAAGACGTAGCCTCCTATTGGATGTGGCTTTGCCCTGATTTGTCCATCATATCTTGGCTTTCATTGAAGGCAGGCCACATGCCCTCACCAGACAGGAGATAGGACATGCTTTAATCTGGATTTTACCTGATGGTGTTCTGTTACCCAGGTATTCCTCTGTTGATTCCTTCCCACCACGCCCTTTTCTTCCCCTGACGATATTGCTCTTCTTATCCATCCATTTCCAGTCTTATTTCCTTTAGCTCCTCTGCTCTACTCCTCCCAGCTCTTGTGTCCTCTTGTAGCCAGTTCTTTTTCAGGTGCCCTATCACTTCTCAGGCCCTTTCTGCCTGCCCCCTCTGGCTCACATACACATTTTCTTATTTTATTCTTTCTTCCTTTCACCAACACCTTCAGAAGCTATCTCAGCTTCTTTCATTTCCTTGTCTACACTGTTGTCTCAGTCAGTCCCTGTTCTCACTGATGTCTTGTCTTCAGCCCCTCTCACTGTTATTCCTCACCTCTTCTCCCTCTTATGCAGTCCCAGCTTTTCCTGTTCTCCATTTAACCTCTGTGGGTGCCCAGTTCTCTCAGTGGTATGATACCACAATTCTTACCTTCTTGTCCAGCTTGTCAATATCCCTTTTACACCTCCATTCCATTGCTCCGTGATACACCTTCTGCCTTCATGGACGGTGACCCTGACAAGTCATATTGAGGCTTTGTTTCCCTAGCAAATGGATAGATAACATTCTTTTCTTTTTACTATTGAAGAGAAGATTCTTGGTAATGTTTTACTTTTTCCCTTTATGTTTACTGGCATAAAAGTTTTTTCTCCTAATCAGTACTACACAATGAAAAATAAAATGGCCACTTTCTAGCTTTTGCTTGACTTTTGTTCTAGCCAGCCAGGTTGAGGCTATGCCCCACAGACTCCAGTAATTCACCTAAATGTCTTGTTTTCACTCAAAGAGAAAAATAAAAGGTGCAAAACTTCTAATACTGTTCCATGATGCTGAGACAGTAGAAGAGAAAATAAAGTGATCATTGTTCTCATGTTAAGAAGTCCCATTTGGTGAATACAGTCAGGGCACAAATGGACATTGTGATGCCTGCCACTGACCCTCTTAGGGTCCTTAAGCTTTTTAAATGTTGAAGCCACCTTCAACTCAGTTAATTTAAGCATAATCCATCCTAAGTTATAGTTTTAGGGTACACTGCTATGGGGTTGTATCCATGCAGTCCTTTGTTAGAAGTTGTAAAAATACCTGCAAAGACAGCTCCAGAGTGCTGCCTTCTGGACAGGAAAAGGTGGGGGTTTTGACAATTATTTCCTAGTTGGGGCTTTCTCTTTTAAGAGTAGTCAATCTCCAAGTACTTGCCAAGTTAAATACTGTGAAAATCTCTCTGAATGAGACATAGAAGTGTGGAGTATGAATTTATAGTTCAAACCAAGATGCTAATTTGATAAAAACCACAGCAAGATTCCCAGTTCACAGCATTTTGCAAATTGAGGTTTGAAATTTGTGCCAATCACAGAGGATGAAAGAGAAATATGAATTAAAGATTGTACCAGTGTTTTGCAAGTACATGGGAATGAATTTGAGTTCAGCACAAATGACTTATCAAATGTCATACTCTGCAACTCCAAAGAAGTTTTAAAGACTTAAACATAAACATCCTTTTAAAACCTTCAAAACACCCTATGTCTCCCTCAGCCACTCCACATAAAGCTTGTGCTGCAGACTCTTCACCAGCTTCACTACCCTTCTCTGGGCACACTCCAGCACCTCAGTGTCTCAGGGCCCAGAACTGAACAGAGGATTTGAGGTGTGACCTCGCCACTGAAGAGTACAATGGCATCACTGTCCTGGTCCTGCTGGCCACCCTATTGCTGATACAGGCCAGGATGCCATTGGCCTTCTTGGCCACCTGGGCACACATCTGGCCCAAGTTCAACCACTGTCAGACAACACCAAGTTGGCCCTGATTTCTTGTCTGACTTTCCTCCTCAAAGAGCAGTTGAGTACTCAAAAAACCACCTGGAAATAAAGAGTAGGAGTTCTTCTAAATTAAGGTACACAGTAATCTACAGAAACCACAGGGGGAGAACAAAACCTTCCCACATGTCATTTGACTCATTCAAAAGCTCACAGGCTTTAGCAGTCAAAAACAGGGAAGGAAAGGAATGGCAAAAACAGGTGTACCCAAAAGGTACCGGAGTTTCTTGGGGGACTGAGAAAGGATACCATACTAGATTTTCTTACAAGAAAAAAAATCATGAGAGAAACATGCAAATGAAAGATAATAAATATTAATAATGGGAGAGTAATTTACTTTGAAATGAATTGGTGGAAAACGTTTAGTTGAAAAGATTATAATAGGGCTAAAGTTTCCTTGTGGAATGCTTCAGGCTTCCAGCAGGAAAGTTGAAATGTAATACTATGTTTGAATAAGTGAGCTCCACCTCCAGGTGTTTGAGTAAAACAGAAACCATAGATCCTTTGGGAAGTTGTGCTTGGAAGGCTGGCTTCTGGGGGGGCTCTGTTCTGGACTTCATGTCGTGGTCTCTCCTCTCTGATGGTAAGGCACAGAAAGGGTTGGGAGTTCAGGCAGCATGCTCTGTAGGAACATAAAATGAATAATTCCATCTTCAGAAGAAGCTGTGCTTCACGATGCTCACTATGTTTTCTTTCATGAGAGTGTCCTACTACACGTGGGTAAGAGAAAATTTTTATCCGTTTAAAATGTTGTCTAGCATTCAGATTATATTTAATTTTCATTGTCAGAATTTCCAAAACAGAAATTCTAAATTTCAGTTAAGACTAACTGTGAGCGTGTGGCAAAGCATCCTTTGAAAACATTTTGTACTGTCAAAATAAGATTCTGACATTGTCTGTAGCGGATCTGGCACAGGCAGTGGCAATAAAGTATACCATGCTTGCTTTTCCTTACTGCCATTCTGGAGGCATGAAGAGTCAGTCTACATGTATTTCTAACACCTTCCAAGAAAATGCCATTAAGACATCAGCTTCTGAGGAGGGAGGTGATGCAGACCTTGTGCAAATCACTGTTAGGAAGAGTCTTAAATGAATTACAGAAGTGGCAACTTCTAACTGCTATTGACAAGCTATTGATGTTACTTGGTACAAGATAATACATTAAGCCAGTCCCACAAAGTATAATTGAAGTGTCCTGGGAACCAGAGCACAAGAGATAGGACACATTAACTGTACCAGCAATACCTTTCACCAGCAAGGGTTGAAAGGGTAGATTATGCTGATAATGAAATATAAGGAAAGATCGATCTCAAGTTGGACTCTTGCTGTTGTGTGGACATTTGCCAACTTTGGCCACTCTCTGCCTGTAGCTCATTTCCCCCACTTTAAATAAGGAATACTTAAATAAGGAAAAGGATCGTTGAAACAAGGTCAAGACTTTTGTCATTCTCAGTCACTCTCAGTGACAAGGGTGGGAACATCACAGGTTCATCAAGTACAATTTTCTGTGTTCATCTTGTGTGAAATGTGTTAAGCTAGGTCCCTCTGAATGACAGAAAGAGAAACGCTGCATATCCAGCTACTGCCCAACACAAGGTTCAGTGCAAAACAGTGTGTGAGCACGTAATTAAAGATTTACAGTGGTTCCTATGTAGAAGGGGCCATAAGGACACTTTAGAAACTTCTGAAGTGTTCAGATTTGCAACTTGCACATTTTCAACAGAGCTATTTTTTTTCAAGTCATCTTGAATTTCAGCACAGTAGCAGAGAAAGCAAATGAGCAAATGCTGCTCCTGACAAGGTTGTCCATCTGTCATGGTTTTTCCATGTAACAGTGTTAGGAAATGTCAGCTGTCACTTGCAAGTGAATGTGTGCGGGTTCAGCTGCCTGAATTTATCATAGTGGGTGACAGACCTAGAGAAATTCATCCAAGGCTTTGTTTCTAACAGCTGACACTGCTTTGGATGCGGCATCGATCGTCTGTGTGACTAACTCACCACACTGCAAATTACAAAGCGTAATTGGGCAGCAACTAAACTTCAGCCAGCCCCACTGCCGTGACGCAGTTCTCCTCAGCCAGCTGGGCACACGCCTTTGCACCAACCAGCTTCTCAGGAGACTTTGCTGAGCTTGGCAGGATTACCTGTAAGGCATTTTCTTAGCCTTCCCCACAAAAGTTTTCCTCAGATGAGGTGTGTCACCTTATCTGGGTGCTCTCAGGTGGATAATCATGCTAACCCTAAACTTCCAAGGTAAAGGGATGGTTTATTAGTGCTGCAAGCAATGTAGCCAGAGAAGGGGACACCGCAGGACAAGCTGAGCATAAATAGCCTAAATAGCATAAATATACTTATGTTCAATCTGAGCCCCTTGTGGTCCCTGCTACACTACCTAAAGGAGAAGCAAAGGACAGAATTAGCTTTCAGAACATGTGTTATTCATGCCGGTGTTTATATTTGAGTTAACATCTGTTTTTCTTTATTTCAGCTGCACATAGATCCCTTAGGGCATAAGCATCCACATGAATTACAAAGTATGACATTTTGATGTTTGACAAAGAGTATCCTGTGAATTTAAGAATGTTTGATAAGATTTTACTTTCTATTTTACATTTCTGGAATTGTCTCTATGTTTTTTGACTTGCACCCTTTCTTCTATGCACTCCTCTTAATTTAGAAAGGAAAACCTTGCAGAAAGTTTTGTAACAGGTGACAGCAATGACTGATCTTATCTTTTGTAAGATTTCATTTACTGACTTTGCTCTAACAGATGACAAAACACAAGTACCCTCGAGTTTTTACTGTGTTAATAAACCTTCCCAATAAATCATTTATTTGAAGAGAGAACTGGAGAGAAAACAAGAAAAAATAGTGAAAAAAATTAGTGAAAAGGAAAGAAGACAAGAAATTATTAAAATTGGTAAAATATTTTTAAATTATTCCTGAACTTGTTATGAATTATTATTTCCTGAAAGTCTCTGTTTTCTCTTCTTTGCCACTTCACATTTTGTGGCTTCCTGCATGTTTGTACAAGGTTCTGCAAAGGTAATCTCATGAGGCAGAGCTCCAAGTGGCTTCTCAAATTTATTTCTATAATAAAGCTACCCAAAGGTCCAGCCTCACACACCTCTCTCTGAACTGGGGTTGTGTCCTCAATGTAAGATCCTGAATAATGACTGATGCATGTTTGTGTCAAACTCTGCAATCTTTCTCAACTGAGGTCCTGGCTTTGGTTTTCACTGTTCAAAACTAGATCAATATGCAGCTTACCTCTGTTAGATAACAAGAGATGGACTATGACCTCCTCTCTCTTTCCTGGCTCCAGGCTCTTGTAATTCTCTTAATTTCAAGCAGTCTCTTCTCCAGTCACCATTTCCTATATGCTCAAGTGTATATGGCCCCATTAGAGCCCATAAGCTGCAGTTTCATGCATCCCTTATGCCGTCTTACCAAGGAAACACAGCTGTTTCTCTGTTCCTTTCCCTCCTTTCCCAAGGAAACAAAAGCCTGAATGTTTCAGTTTCTCATTTCATGTAAAGTCATACCTAGAGACTCTGTTCTACAATGCTTACTGTTGGGAAAAATATAAAAACTGAGAACTCTGACCACAAATGATACAAGCACAAAGAAGTCATGATGGTTTTTCCATATTTGTTACTTTTTCTCGCTTTTCTACACTGTTCTCACATTGTTGATAGGATTGTTTGATACTGTTGGCATGTTTATTGCAGCTGAATCTTTTGGTTGCATTTGCAACCAATTTACATGAATTGTCTTGAAGAAAGCTACCTAATACTCTAAACAGAGATAGCTAATTAAAAAAAATACACTCAATTTCATCTGTAGGTATTAATCTGAGAGAATTCATCGTCATTCAAGACATGGTACAGAAAACTGGGTTTTTTTTGGTGAAAACATCTGACAATCAGAAGGGGACTTGCTGTGAATTTCAGGCATCAAACCACTTCTGTTAGCCTGCTCGTGGATGGACTCTGACTTCAAGAGCCACCACACACCTCAGTGCAAAGCCAGAAACTTTGTAATAGCGCTGAGAGCCCAAGCCTGTTCTCTGAGATGGCAGTTTTCCAACTTACACCAGTAACAAGGCAATTAGAAACCAGACAAATTTATTTATATGGGTTAGTAAAGACTTGTTATGTGTGATAACTTTCCCACAGGAACAGCTTTTGAGATAGCTGCCAAATGAAAATTGAATGCTATGATATCGTGTTTATTTATGCATCTGTTATCACAGCTCTTATTTACATGATCCTGGTAAGTTTTTCTGTGTTTTGCAGTGCAGACACATTTTTATTGCACATTTGAATCATTAAGTTCATCTAGACAGAGATAAATGGTGAAAAAGCCTTCTGTTCAGCCCTTTTGAACAGAATATGTGTGTTCACACCTTCCTCACAGGAGATGAGAGTTCACAGAACTTCAGAAGCTCTGCATGCTCCTCTGGTCTCATTTCAGATATCAGTTTCATGTCATTCTATTCTGATTCCTATCCATGTCTGCATCCGTATTCCACCTCCAGGTGGTGCCAGGAAGGTGAAAGCAAGTGAGATATCAAAGCTATCATGTCGATACTGCAAGTTGATTAAGATGAAAACTTCAGAACTCTTGGAAAGATGTTATGTCAAAAGAGCACAGCAGAAATTAATCTGACAAGGGCGATAGTGCCAGCTGAGAGACATTATAGGTCAGGCACAGCAACCCATGAATGCATCCACACTGCTCTTAGGTTCCACAGGTCAGAATAAACTCCACTGCAGGGGTAGATATCCAAAGCTTATATAGTCAGTAAGAAAGGGCTGAGGAAGGATACAGTTCCTCTGTTAAACTGCTTCAGTGGGGTAGACATTGTGGGAAGAAGAAACATTTATGCAAAAGAGGAAAGCTGGCATAAGACCAAATGCACAGGTGGCTAGTCCTAAAGTCTATTCAGCCTTTTGAAAGGGTCAAAACAAACAGTTTGAAGATTGAGTTATACCACATTATGAGAGAAGCTGAAATAATAGGTTTTCTAAGGAAAGCAGAAAATGGAACCTATTAAGTTGTTGAGTCATTCCAGAAAGATGGTTCTGGCACTGGTAATTGATTTTCTTTGTCTCTACAGAATTATTTATCATCTCGTGTTCTAAATGGCTTCCCACAGTTTAGTGGGACAATTTTATGTCTCAATTAAGGGTGGCTTGTTTTCGACAGAAGAAATTAACAGTAGTATTTTATTGCAATGGATTAAAAAAAACCTGAAACAACCCATTCTTTCAGCTGCAACATAGAAGAGAAAAAAATATTTACAGTCTATTAGATTTTCAAATAGGCATTTTTTTACCAGTTTTGAACAAAATGGCATATAATTTGAGCATATAGTATTTCAACAAGTAGCTATGAGATTTGCTCTTTAGACTAAGATAAACTGGAAATGTAAAGACCAAACAGGGTTCCTAAAGTTTGCCTCCTCTGTTTCATCACAAAGAAACCCGAAACAGTTTATGGACAAAACTTTGGCTGCTAAAGTGCAGTGTGCATCAGATGACCGGTTCCTACAAAGACTGTTTTCCATACACAGCATCTTCTTGATTTGGGAATTTTTCAATTTTTCAGCATGAAAGCATTTGTGACATTTATTTTTATTTTATTTTTAGAGGCTATAAATGCTCCTTATGCAGGGTTAGCTCCAGCAGAATCCAGGTGTGAAGTCACTTTCCAGTACCTTTTTCATCCACAGAAAGGGACAGAGCTGCATGGTGGGAAAGGTTGAGCTCTGGGGTGGCTGAAGACACTTCAGGTGCCCAGTCAGGGATGGGAGCTGTTAGCTTTGGCTTTGTGTTAGTGAGCGCAATGAGAATATTCCCGTAGAAGGAAACAGCTGGATTTGAGTACCTCATTTGCACACCATTTGCATTTTGGCAGGCACTTGATGACTAGGCATGCTAGATATGCTCTATTTGTCTTTTGGTTTCCTGTCATCTGCAAGAGAGATCCCTCTAAAATGTAAACTAAAGTACAGTTAAGTAGTGACAATTGGGATAATTCCTCCAAAAGCACACCCCTGATGTGAAATGGAACACAAACGCAGACCTCCTGCACCCAGGCACCTATTGCTGTCATTTGCAGGAACCGAGGAATGTCTAAAGTTCTCTTTTCAAATTTAGAAAAGAGTGTTGGTATTCCTTTTCTCTTTGCCTGTATTCTGTGAGTTATCCATATTTTGAATGTCCACATGATGCCAGAGGTGCGGAAGTTTGTGAGCAGCAGCACATGTTTCTGTGCTGTGCCTTGGAGTGAGCACCAAGCATACAGGAGAGCATGACCTGCTTTTTCACAGTGGCAGGATGCTGCCAAATAGGTGACATTGCCAGCAGGGCATGAAATGACATGAAAGCAGGCCAGTGTGTGCCTCTGGCAGACACAGCAGCTACAGCTCATGCAAGAAAAAGGGGAAATACAGATCTAGGAACATTTTTCACTGCTTCAGGCATGACCTCATTCAATGGTATTTATTTATCAAAAAAGGAATCACAGGGAAGGTGTGAAAAGCTCCAGTTTCACACTGAAGTTGAGCCCTCTACTGCCAAAGAAGGTGGCAACAACTGCCACACCACATACCTCCACCTTCCCACAGGAATTCTGCCTCAGTGCAGAGGGAATACAAGGAACATGACGTGTGGAGAGAAGAGTACACATTTCATGGAGGAGTGGTTTGAGATTCTGCTTTTGTTTTAAACAGTGCTCCATTCAATGTAAATGGAAAAGAAGCCCTCAAGGACAAATCCAGGAATCCAAGGACAGTTCCAGCTTGGATGAAGGCTCCTCCAGCTGAATTTGTTCTGGAGGGACCAACTATCTTGTACAGAGGCAGAAGGGAGTTCCATGTGAATGTCTCCATTGCAGTGAGGAGTGATGAGGGCTGACTGGCTCAGAGATGCTAACCAGGCTGTGATAGTGCAGCTGGTGCCACAAGTAGCTCAGTACCTCTGCCTGGTATCTGCACTCTGTGCAGGGGCTGCAATCTTCTGAGACACTGGCCTGTGTGAGCCACTCACTGCTTGACAGGCACCACTCTGGATGGATGCAGAAACAGAGCCAGAGAGGGCTTGCGAAACTTCCCATCCAAACACAAGTTCGGAAAACTTCTAGTTTTGGTGGATATGGAATAAAGGTCTTAGATTCACGCATTTGGCTGCTGCAGCCTAGGTCCTGCCAAGCCTTTCTTTGGATGGAAACGTTGTTTTTTTAAAGCATACTCGATTGCCCCTATCCAGTTCAATGGAAGCGGACTCCAGCAGAGGCTTGGAGGGACAAAGTGCTTTGGGAGGAGAATATCGATCGTTACAGGAGACGTGATCTCACCCCGCTCTGCTGGCCACCACCACTTTTAATTAGCAGCTGGACTCACACAAAATCATCAAGAGTACATCTGACTAATTTACAGAAAGTTCATCTTAATAGAAATGTATGACTGAAACCATGTAATTTGGTTAAGTGCCCATTTTAGCTGTACTACTAATGCAAACACTGTGAGGAAAGCTAAATGGAGAGAGACAGCAAAAGAAAATGTAATCTCTTGCTAATCAGATGGAATTTAGCAATCCATAGTAGATTTTTACCAGCTTTTATTTCTCAACCACTTAACTGGAGCAGTACTCTTTCACTTTTATTAGAAACTGCAGGCATTCTTCTGACTGTCCTCTTGGGAAGACCAAGAGAAAGCAGCTATTATTCTTCATGATAAATGGACATCTTGCCCTTGATGGATATTCAGGCTGCTAATGAAGTCAGTAGAACTTTGAGGAGGAATTGTAACACCTCTTTCTTTGGTAGTCCAGTATAATTAGGGGTGAATAATGGAGAAACGCGAACCAACAGTAAAATTTTGTAATGCCTATGACTCCCTGTACTCGGATTTCACACAAATAAAAGGTGGCTTGCTTTCTGTTCCAGTGGGGAAAACACTCTAGGTGAAATAGGCTACAGATGAGGAACAAGCTGTGTAAGCATTGAAAATCGTGGATTAAATCTACTGACTTTCATGAATGTTTGGAACTGTCTGTCAGTTTTCTCCAGTAGTTCTGAGGCTGTATATATAGGTATTTTTAAAATTGAAATGCTTGTCACAAAATAACCAATGGAAACACATACTATAAAACTTCGGGAATGAGAAAAAGTTCATTAACCTAGCTAGTTTTCCCAGATGGAAGAAAATCAGGTTCTTAAATCAACACCTGAGTGACATGAAAACTGGGAAAGGAGAAGGTAGTTCCTTCATTTTTCAGTCCAGTCACTTCGGTGTCAGGCTTGGAATTGTATCTAAAAATACCAAGGGTTTTTGATAAGTGGCATTTTTTAGGACTTTGGGTCCAAATCAAAATAATAGAACTCAGTAGATATATATATACACATAGGAGCACACGGTTGTGACATAGAAAAACGTTTCAGAATTATTTAATTTTCTATTTTTTACCTTCTCATGTTGCTGCCGTGTCAATGGATTCTAGGGGAAGACTCCCAATAATTATATATGTAGAAAGCTCAGGTCAAATTACATCAAGTGTGTATGTGTTCTCCATCAACTCTGGTGTGATTCATATTCAGGAAAGGGTGGAATTAGGTTACAAATAGAAGAAAAATCACACTGGAGAAGAACAGTTCTCCAGTCTTCAGAAAGAATAATGTGTTTCTTTTGCTTTGCAGAAAGAGGTGGATCCAGAGCTTTGCTTTCTTTCTGACCATTTGTGGCTGGATATCTGATAACCCCAATATTCAGCTTCACTTCCATTCCCACTGAGGGCTCGGGCTGGCCAAATGGACAGACTCCTTATGTTCACTGCCCATAAATAAATCTCTAGACAATAGTTTCTGTGTTGAGAATTATGTTCAAGTGGATTACCTCATTCCACATGCCAAGACTTTATTTCCACTGAGACTGTTATTTCAGTGTCACTAGCAGACACAGCTACTCTCAGATTTACTTTGACAGTTAAAAATAACCAAATTAAAAGCAATAGATGGTGTAGAAAACTTTCTAACATCCCTTTGCTTGAGTTTGATTTATTAACTCTTTTGGAACTCATAACCTTGTGTCTTGGTTTGAAAGACAGGTATCTGCCCGGGGAAACCAGAGCCTCCCTTGGAATGGAGAATGTAACCCCCCTCCCTCTGAATTATTATAATTTTGAAATTAAGGGGCTTTCAGGCAAAGATACAGAAATATCAGTCCTTTAGTAGGAATATTACAAAATACAAAGGCAATAGTACGAGAGAAAAAAAAAAAGAGAGACGAAACAAGCAAACAACAACAAAATACTGCTAGGAACGCTGTCAGAGCTAGAATACAACCTGACACCCTCTTGGCCAGGGTGTTGGAAGCAGTCCAAAATGAGTCCTCCTGGAGTAACAGATGTGGCTCTGTTGGAGTAGAAGATTATCTTGTGGAAGGCTCCAGCNGTAGAAAATTATCCTGTAGAAGGGTCCAGTGGTGGCAGGATGGGTCCAGTCCTCCTCTGGGGGTCCAGCAGAGAAAACCAGCCCCATGGTGTTCTGAATATGGGTTTTTATGCAGGTAGGAATGCTTGGCTTCTCCCGCTGGGTGAAGCATCTCACAATGGGATGATTTAATTCTACCGATGGTGCAGTGAGCCCTAATGGGCCATTCACAGATGATATATCCCTGCAGGCAGGGTGGTGGAAGAGATAAGGAAACACTGCCCCACCTGGTTGTTATTAGTTGGCCTATAAACAAAAGACACGCACCCCCTTCCCCAAGAGATAGAGAAAAACATCTCCCCAACCGGTTTCAACAGATGAAAATAAAGTATACATTTTTGGTTACATATTACAACCCAAGACACCTTGCTAATTTTAACTGGCATACCCTCAGCAGCCCAGAGTTTGACTGCTTAACCTCACAGGGTCAAAGCTATGTGCACAAGTGATATTATTCTCCTTTGTCTCAAATAAAAATGGGGTTGCAGTCAGACCCCTCAAGGAGTAAAAAGCAGATGATTATGTTGTCTTGGCTACGTAAGGGATGAGGACTTACAGGACCCCTTAATTTCTTCTGCTCCTCAGGACAATGATTGTTCACACCATTGGTCCCCTCTGCCTTGATTATTTTCAGTTTCTCTACAGCCAAGATGTAAAGATCATGTAAACTTGAGCGAGTTTTACAGATAATAGGGGTTGAGGAGCCTCTTACACACAGTGATCATTTTTAATAAAGTTCTGCCATCAATAAAGAATGAAGAACCTTTTTGGTAGAGTGACCTGTTTTTGTAGCATCTTATAGAATGATTTCCTGAAAAGCGTGAAAACCATTGCTTGATAGTACAAGCAACTTTGTCTAGTCTCTCACACTCTGTCAGGATCAGCTGAAAATCTTTAAATTCCCGTGCAAAAATTTTGTTCTCCAGTGCAAAACAGCCTGCCATTTGTTTAAAGCTGAAAGCATTTTTCCCCCTGGTGTTAAAAGATGATGAAAACTAGCAAACAAAAAGATTTACTGCATGGTGCTGGTGAAAATCTGTTGCCCACAGTCCCTGTGGGGACTCTGTAATGATGGTAATGGATAATCTATGAGTTAGTGAGGCTGCTTGAACAGTTTCCTGAACAGAATCTGAGTGCTTGTCCCGGTTTAGGTCAAATTTGGGAGGAAACCTTCAAATGGGGTTCCTCTGGGAAGTAAACCCAAACGGCTCCTCCCTCTCAGCTAGTCCGGGAAGAAACTTCCTTTGAAAAAAGTGGAAAGAACTTATTTATTTAACAAACAAAGTACCCACAAGCAAAAACAACTGAATAATATGAAACAATAAAACCTGTCGCCGCTCCAAAGAGGGATGGCCAAAATGAGGGTGTCCTTGCCGTGGGTGTAGCTCGGCTCTCTCTCAGTCTCTCTTGGGGTCCAGGCCCCGGTGGGCCGCAGGTGCAAGCTCGCAGTGTCTCTCTGATCTTTTTCAGTCCAGGACAGGTTTTAAAAGGTCCCAAGAAAAAGGAAAAAAACTGTCCAGTGAGCTTCTCTGCTTCAGCTAGCCGAAAACTAATTAAAAGGGAAAAAAAAACCAGCTCTCTTTGTCTGTCTGTACACAGCAGTCTGGGAGAAGAAGAACGGGTAGGAGCCAGAGCAGTTTCTCAAAACAAACTGCGTGCTTCTTCTTGAAACCAGCCTTAAAGGTACAGGACATAATATCCGACACAAACAGAGCAGACAGTTGGGGATACACGCATCATAAAGTCACCCTAGGACAGTGCCATTGCTGCAAGTGCAGGCATGTGCTCACACATGCTGAGAGCTGGGACTGGTGCACTGATCCAACATCAACAAGTGCAGACATCTATCAGGCATCACAGGTGAAGTATTCAGCACACAACACCAGGGCTGCATTAACAAATTGAAAATTCAGCCCTCTTAATTAGTCTGATAGGCCTCAAATGTCAATCAGTACCCAGGAGGCTTTTTGAGCCTCAAGGCAAAGAGACAACAGACCTAAGAAGAATGTTTTCTTCATCTGAATTAGCCAAGTGACTCTGAAGGGCTTTAAGAGAAAGTGTCAACAGTGTTACAGCTACTGCACACTAATACCCTTAAATCCAGGTACACTAATGAAGTGTATGTGTTCCAGGTATTGATTATCTGGTTAACCTACCAGAGGTTGTAAGATCTGGAAGGTAACTGCAAGGACTTTAGCAAAACCTTTAGTGTTGATAAACTTGGGAGAGAAAAACACCTGGAGGAAAAGAAAGACTTCATTATTTTTTTACTAATTAAGATATAAACAACCTGATGTGTTTTATGGTGTCAGCTAAGCTACATATTTTGTAAAACTAGTTGCAAGACTTTGAGCTCCCTTTATAATGTGGTCCAGAATCAAAGGCAATTATGTACACAAAGTTCTAGAATTATGTACACAAAGCTCAGTCCATCATGAGTCACTTCAGGCTGTGGTTTCAAACATGTTTCACACCTGCAGGAGTGCTTTGTGGCATTTGGAAAACTGTATGCAGATATCCAACTAAAGGATGCCAAGAGGGCACCAGTTAAGAAGCTGGATAACTCTATTGGCTTCACTTTCTATTTTTCTGTGACTGAAATAATGCTGATCTGCATTTCATGGAAATGGAAAGTTTGCTGGAAGTGATAATTAAACAAACAAAAACATTTGTGTAAGTTTCACTGCAGAGAAAACTCCTATGGTGTTACCAAAATTTTCCACATCTCTCCTTTCACATGTCCAAAATTAACGGATTGAATTTCAGGACTGACTATGGCTGTGAGTTGATGAGAGACTCACAGTATGAGTGGAAAATATGTGGAAAATAAATCTGATTCCAATCTCTCCAAATAACTGTTGAACAGTTTTAAGTTAAATTACTGAAAAAATACAATAGCAATTATTCTTACTTACAGTATAAACACATTTTGGTATGGCTAATGTTCAGCAAGGATTATAACGAAATTCTGTCTACTCCATTAGAAGTTGTACATTTTTTGCTTCCTCTCAGAAAGGATGTTGAGTTGCAGCCTGTGATTAGACCCAAGGCTACATCCTGATGCTGAATAAAATGCTGCCATCTTTTGGCTGCATTTGACAGGAACAGTAGAAAAATCGCTACAAGAAAAAAAAAAAGTGTTTCTTTTTCCAGATAATAAAAGAAACCCAAACAAACAACCCAAAAGAAAACCCCCCATCAACAAAACCGAGAGTGGCGAGGATGGATTCACAGGAGAATTCATCTAACAGCAGAAAACCCTAGGATACAAGGGAAAATGCAAGGCTGCATTTCCTCTCCTTACATTCTGGAACCCAACATTTATTTCTTTTATGTTAAGTGAGGTTTTTCTACTGTATACTATGTCACTTCTCTCTCTCAGAGAGCTGCAGCATGCTACAGCAAAAATATGTTTTCAGAACACAATAATCCATAAATCCAGGGGATGTTTAAGTACTACCATTCAAATATTTGTTACCCTTTTGCACAGGAGTGAATAGAAAAGAAAATCTAAACAAAACCATTTTGTAAAAAGGTAATTGCCAGTTGTATACCCAGGAGCAGTTAACACCTGCCCAGCACATAAATATTTCTCGACCCTCCTTTTACATTCTAATACTGTCAAGGGACTAACTCTGTCAGAAAAACTAAAGCCTATGCTTTGCAAGGATCATTGCTCATGAGGTTAAGGATCATTCCACATGCACATACCTGTATTTGAGGCTTTTGTAGAATTTCATTTTGCTGGTTGTTGGGTTGAATGCATCAGGCTTTGGCAAATTATCACTGATGTGCCTCCTGCAGGCATTTAGGGATCCTGTAAGGTGATATATTTTGAGGCAGACTCAAAATAACACTCATCTATCTGGAAAATGTATTTGTTTTAAATACACATACCTCAGATTTATACAGGTATTATTCCACAGGTATATATTTGTCTTGTTCATATTTTTACCAAACATGGCCTAATCTTGATCATAAAGGCTAAGCTCTACCTTTCCTACCACTGAATCTATAAATCTGCAAGAGATGTTCTCTCTCAACCCAAATGAGTAGCTATACCCAAGGAACACCCTATTCCAGGAGGAAATACTGTGCTGTGCTTCCATATTCCTGGCAGAAACATGGCTGAGAGAAGCTGTTCTTTCTTCAAGCCCCAGAGCCCAATCCCACTTTTGTCCCATATCACAGCTCAGTCTCTAAGTTAACTACAAAGAGGAGATAAACTCAGTTTAGGAGAATGAATCTAAATCAAACTCCAAAGAAATCCATTCTCTTTGATGCTCAGAGTCCAAAGACACCAACATTTTAGTGCTCTGCTGCACTCAAATCATGTAATTGAAATGAACAGCAGAAGCTGTGGTGGTTGGCACAGTAGTAATACCTGCCTCTGGCACAGTCCTATTCTCTCAAGCCTCACAGCCCGTCAGCTGACAGGGGTTGGGTTCCATCACTGGCAGAAATCAAGAAAGCGATATAAGCAGAGCTGACTTTCAGAAACCTCAGGGTCCCAGTCCGGGTGCTTGAGTAGCCATTAATATTTGCAATCGGGGTCATTCCTCTGGATTAGGAGAGGAATTTTTGTCTGAGGACACATCCTGAAACATCAGAGCAATCCTGCCATCGCACCTTGTAGCAGATCCCAGTGTAAGGGATGTGTGTCCTGGCCTTCCACTGGGTCACTGAGGAGACAAGGAGGGAAAAAACATTGGGCATTTCTCATGGTGTTTGCCACACAGGTGTTCATGTGGCTGGCTTCCTCAACCAGCCATTTCTACTGTGGATCTGCTGTTTATTGTTAAAGTTATGACACAGGTTTGGCAGACATTTGACAGAGATGTCTGTTCTTGTTTTCAGAAAGTGGCTATGCTAACTATGGAACATGACAAGTATTCAGCAAATTGGTTTTTGCAGAATATGAATGTCGATGTCATTCAATTATATTTTCGGCCAGGATTGCAGTGAAGCCTCCAAAGTATTCTCTTAGGGATTTGTAATCACTAATGCCAAGAAAAAACAGCTGTCATCTTGCTAAAAAATCTACTGAATTTCATAAGAAACCTTGGTTTTACGTAACATGGCTGCTCCCGTTGGCAGTGTGCATTACATCTGCTGCAAAACCTTGTTCTACAACTAGAGCTAAAGGGAAATAGAAAGGAAAGAAATATTTACAAATGATGCCTGCTTAAAGCATGCTTGTGAATGTGTAACCCTCTGAAATACCTGTAACATGGTTATTCTTTTTTTTCTGTAAATTAAGCACAAATTATGCCTTGGCTATATCTGAGAGATAAATGTGAACTGTGAGCAAATGCTGATAGACAATTTATGTCAAAAGATGAACTAGATGCATAGATGTATTTTCCATGAAGAATAAAAGCTAGTGTTAATTTTATAGGTATTTAATTAAATTGTGGGAAACTCTAGATTTCTAGTTTTGGAATCAAAGGAATAGCATCTCTCTCAATTTGTTATAGAATGAAATGCATGCTTAACATTGACCAATTTAAACTGACTTTTAATTTAATAAAAATAGACTATCAGTTTCACTGCTCAGAATGTCTTCACAGAACAGCTGCAAAGCTATCACTTACTACAGCTTCACAAACAAGTGATTTAGAAATATGACAAACATTGCTTTTCCTGAGTGGTAGAAAATGTCATGGGATTGATAATTTTGTAGGACATAATCTGATACATTTTTCTGAAAGAAATATTCTGAGAATGAAACCATCTTTGTCCTCCATTTGCACCAACTTTATATTTTTACCACTAAACTTTCGGAGAAAAAAAATCATTTTATTAAGCTAAACTGAAATTTTATCCTGAAAATTGAAAGTCAAGATTTAGTCCCACTGCATCACAACAGGCTTATAAGATCTGAGATTTTACCTGAAGAAGGGTAACACAGGAAGAGTAAGGAAAAGAAAGTTTGGGAGAGACCCTAAGGAAAAACAAAGGTGGCAGTAAAGCAACCAAAAGACATATGAGAGATGAATTTTCAAATTCCACATACAATTTTGAAAAGAATTAAATCTGGGTCCAGCTAGGACAGGTTTTTCTAGCAGAGAAATTTTGCGGCAGGGAATTGTAAGCAAGGGAGGAAGATTTCCATAAGGAGTTCCTTTTTTTTCCCATAGGGATAGACTGGAGTGTTAAGTACATGAATTGGAAGTGATCAGAATAATGACAATCGTGGAGCTGAAAATATTCTTTTTAAATTCTCTGAGATGCCAGCTCATAAGAAGTTCAGTTTATGCTGCACTGGAAATCTTGTTACTGTGCTTTGACAGACTGTGCTTTGCCTTAAAACGGATGGAAATAATTTTCATTCTCCAGAAAACAGAATGTGTTGATGGAAAAACTATCCCTCCAGGACCAATTGCTAAGAAAGAGATGAGAATGGGACAGCACTTTAGAAAAATTGATTCTGCTCCTGACTTATATAGGAAAACTTACCAGCTAGTAATTTTGAGTCCCTAGCCAGATGTTTAAATACTAATGAAATTTTCAGAATGACACAAAATGTGTCTTTTTATGTGTGTATAAATCAAATGAGTATATCCACTGTTGTGCTCGTTGCACATTGTTCCATTTTAAAACCTATAGTTACTTCAAATCCATTTAACTTCTGAGGCTTCCAGATTTATGTAATTTGACTTTTTCTTTACTTAGCATTTAAAAAAAAAAAAGTCATGGTATACACAAACAGTAATTTTGAAGCTTTTTTTCTGAACTTTTCACATCAATTTTAACTGGTGTCATGTTTGAAGCATCTTTAAATAAGTAAAAGCTTTTATAAATGAAATTTTTGATTGTCACAGAACCAAAGTAAGCTGGACACTAGAGAGTCAGGTAATAAAGAAAGTAAGAAAGAAAAAAGCTCAACAACAAGCATCTCCTCTTACTAAGGAAATGACGATAAAAGAATGGTACTCATCATCAAGAACACAAGGAACAAAAGGGCAAAAGTTGTAACTCTACACCAATTTAAGTCCTGAACATGGACATGACCCTTTAAATCACCCAGAACACAAGCAACAACAGCAGCTGATAAATTCTAAGAGGCAGATCCCAAACCCTTTTTGCCCTTTATCCCATCATCTCTGTCATGGTATTGACATGCCTCAGCCCATACCTCAGCCAATCACTGCTTGCCTTGTGGCTTCTGGATCTCCAGCCCAGGGATATGGATGGGGTAATTCAGGACAAGCAGCTGATTTTTTATGCTCAATTCTCCTCCTAAACCAAGGTACAGGGGAAGTCAGGAATTCTGAGCTGAGATTTTGTGTGGATCTTAAGCAAGGTTTATACCCTTGGACCTGACAACATGGAAGGTGTCTGTGAGTCTGTAGCTCAGAAAAAGCCAGAGCATTCTATACATGTGAGAAAACCTACTGAAATGGAAGGGAGCAACTGTCTGCTGTAAAATGCACCTTATCAATGTTGAGAAATAACAGATCTGGCTCTAAGTGCATAGCACAGGTATCTTCAGCAGTGAAAACATGGCATCAGATATTTCAGGGTTGTATATAACCAGCCTGGCCCAGATGGTTGGTGCCCAAATCAGCATCTCTTACAAAAAGCTGCTACCAAGAATGCCCAGGAAAAAGAGCAAGTATCCACAGGGTACAACTGAGTTTCCCACTATAATATAAACATCACTTTCCAGCTACCAGAAATGTGAATACCATACTGTGAAACAAATTGAAGACTCTTGCCAATCTTTCAATACATGTAATTTCATCCTCCTCTGTGAGGAGCTCTCATCCTTTTCTGCACCCTAGACTATTTTTCTGTACATCTAATTCTGATCTTGGGGGGCTCTACACCTGCCTCCTTCCTTTTGCTAAAATCAGTCTGCCAATTGAAGGAAGTCTCATATCCAGTATGAAATATATCTACTGTAAAAAAATTCATCTTTGTTTCAAAGGAATAGCTAAGCAGTTGCTAAGAAAACTAAGGTGTGGCACTGTGGTGAGACCATGTTTGGAAATACAAAACAGCTCAGAGCCCTACCTTCTCCCTGTGGCAGACCTGACATTCGTGTGCATTCCTAGCTTGGACTGACAAATTACTCAGTATTTTCCATTAACATTCCTGCTGGCAGGTCATATAAGTAAGAAGATAACAGATTTCAGCTAAGCTGGAGATAATGCTAGAAAGCAAACTGCCTCAGCCATCTACCAAATTACTGACAGGCTCTGACTGGTACCCAGTTGTCTCAACCACAGGTGGAGGGCAGGATGGCCAGACAGAATAAAGCTAGAGAAAAGTAGTGCTTTGTCTTCCCCATGACAAGCAGTGGTTTCTAAATAAGAATCGGGAATCTCACAAGTTTTATTCCCTTTCTGTTGCCCAGGAGAAAAGATTTTCTTAAAGAAGAATCAGATCAGAAAATGGTTCAAGGGTGAAGAGCTCTGGATTTGTGTCTTAGCAAACCTTGGAGTTTGATGAGATGGATGCAAAATTCCTCAAGGTGCAAGAGGAATTTGGGAAGCAGAAGAATTTGGGAAGCAGACATGGTTGATGAAAAGAACTGTTGAGTTATATTGTGACTATAAAGAAGCAAAGGTAGTAGAGGCTGTTAAGGAGGCTGTATACTGTTTAGCATTAATTCCTGGGTACACAGTGAACACATGTGTTTGCAAGAGTTAAATATGCAATGGCAAGCATCACAAATATTCCTCTCTACTTCTGTCACTTGCATGCTTACTCAGACACACACCTGAAAGTGTGGTGTCCCAGCAGGGCAGTGCAAACTGAAGGCTTAAAAAACCAGGCCTTTAAAAAATCCATTTTGTCAGAGGGCGTCTTGATGATTTTTAGTCTTTATTATTTGGCATGCTGCAAAATAACATTCCAAAGTCATTCTTCTCTCTGAGCCACCTTTATTGTGGCCAGGCAACAAAGGAAACAGAAGGTGCCTCTGGGCAAGGCTATGGCCCACCTGTTTTCCAGTGTAAATAGTGGGAATGATGGAGCTGACAGAGTGAGGAAGGAGAGAGACATGCCTGTAATCTGTTTTTCTAGGGTATGTGCTGGCAATGAGGCAGAATGGAGAACATCTGTGGGGGACTTCTGTTGGGGAAAAGCTCTCCCAGCCAAATGCAAACATGTAGACTGCCAGACCTGTTTTCTGTAGTCCTTTGATCTTTTTTCCTCTGCTCTTTTATTTTCAATCAGCATCTGCACTGAATATCTGTCTTCTGAGGACCAATGTCAGCAATGTATGCTGTGCTCTCTCCTGGCCTCCATGGGAAAGCACAAGAGATGCCCGCAGTGGTGTGGAGGATGAAACTTGTGCTATACACCAGGCTGTGAAGCTTTCCCATCCCTGGTCTGGCTCTGGTCAGCCCTGTTCTTTCTGGATGACAGCAGGTCAGAGAAACACATGATCTCCAGAGGCAACAACAATGTAAGCTTGCTTCCATCTTGCATAAAAGTAAGGTACTTTGGGTAAAGCCCTAATAGCAAACTGAGCTTCCTCCATAGTTCCCACTCTGTCTTTCTGAACAAGTTCCTTTTGCTGCCTCAGTTTCCCTTTTACTGCAGCAAAGAAAGATATTCCTTATACATCCCCCATTACACTAGTGAAGTAAGGCACACATCTAACTTCTAACTATGTCTGGATTTCTGAGAGCTTTCCTGTGGCCTTATATGCTGATGCCAGAAGACTCTGGGCATGAGTTGTGAATAGAAAGGTAAAGAATCTTCTTTGGCAACTTCAAAATAATCTCTACTAAGCATTTATTCATGGAATCATAGAATCACAGAATTGCAGAGGTTGGAAAAGACATCTAAGATCATCAAATCCAACTGCCAGCACTGCAATATCCACCACTAAACTATGTCCCCAGGTACCACATCCACAAATCTTTTGAATGTCCCTAGAGATGGTAATTCCATCACTTCCCAGATCAGCCTATTCAAATGCCTTTCACCCTTTCAGTGAAGGAATTTTTTTCTAACATCCAATCTAAACCACCTCTGGCACAGCTTGAGACCACTTTCTCTTGTCCTGTCATGTCTTACCAGGGAGAAGAGGCCAACCCCCACCTGGCTACAGCCTCTTTTCAGGTGGTTGTAGAGAGTGAGAAGGTCCCCGTGAGCCTCCTCCTCTCCAGGCCAAACACACCCAGTTGCCTTCACTAGCTTCACTGCCCTTCTCTGGACACTCTTCAGCACCTCAATGTCTTTCTTGTAGTGAGGGGCTCAAAACTGAACATAGAACTTGAGGTGTGCCCTCACCAATGCTGAGTACAGGGGAACAATCACTGACCTGGTCCTGCTGGCCACACTATTGCTGGTCCCAACCAGGATGCCATTGGGTTTCCTGGCTGGGAACACTGCCAACTCATGTTCATCTGGCTGCTGACCAGGAAGCTGACAAAGCAAAGTTACAGGAAGAATGGTTTACATTGGCTATAACCCTCAGAAAGAAAGCTACTATAAAGATAAACATTCTGTCCTATCTAGATGTGCTGTGTGGTACCTGTACTTTGGGGTAACTCTCAGCCACACTGAGAGTGAGAGCAATGGAATTGGTTAGAGAAAGAAGAGGGGACATGACCACAACTATTGTTCACACACTGTGGAGTCAGAGAAAGCTGGGATCTGTTGTCTAGATCCTGACTCTGCAAAATGCTTCTGTGTCTCGCTAATTAGATGCCTCTTTAGAATCTTTAGGTAAATTAAATGCAAGCTGACAGTGATTTAGAAATTCAGATGAAGTCCGAAAATAAGAAGGAAGTTCACATTGGTGTTTCTGAGCCTCACAGAAGCCTAGGAAAAGCCATCCCCCAGAAATAAGACATGAACTGAAAGAACTGGTTCACTGAATGGTCATATTGCTCTTGCTGTGATAGTCAAAAGGCAGGTAAGGCAAAGTTTTGGACACAATTTCTAGCATCTTTTATTAGGCCAGATAATACACTTGGAAAAATACATAAGCCTTATGCATACAGTTTCTAGCCTCTATAACAAACAATATCTTTTATTAGACCACTTTTTAGAGACCCACACTCTGGCCCATCTCTTAGACAAGAGTTGGATGGGATTTTCAAGGATATCTTAAAACATATTAGATACCTTTGTGTGGGTAACTGAACCTAAAAATTGTTTTTAGGTGAAGAAACTTGGCTTTGACTCACAAATTCTCTCTTAGTTTATATGAAATTAAAACTTTCTTCTTCCACACTGTTCTGAAGTAATTTCAAAATCTTTTAATAGTGGTTTTATTATGATGTAACATGTTCTTAATTCCAAACCAGGAATGACTGTATTTTTATATATAATCCTAAATTTTAGTATCTGCTTTCAGTCTTGCTTTCATACCATTTCTGCAGAATAAGGAGATTATGAGCAATTTCAATCTTGGCTCACATCTAGTGTTCTCTTTCCAAATTCACAAACTGTGGGATCTGTGCCATCCAAAACATCTAAATATGTAATCCAGGCCAATGCATTTGTCATCTGCTGCCATTCTTTATAAGCAATCAATGAGCTGGTTTCCTAGGCATAGGTTGTTAGATACTGTGATAAATCTGAGGATACTTGGTTTTCCTTCATTATTAAATGCCATCACAGTAAGGATTTTAAGAATTATTAGTGCTTGCAGCTGTGGACAGGCAGTAAAGAAGAGTTTCCCTCCCTTTCCCTATGTTTTCTCCTTATTTTGTTACTGTTGTGCAAAATAAAATTATTCCAATGTTATCACAGCAGCTACTTGGCCAAACCATGGAATGCACCCCACTCTTTAGTATCTTGGGTGTGCACAGCACGTCACTGAGGCCAGGAACTGCCCTACATCATCTATTGAGCCAATGAGACCATGATGGCTGATGACTTTTTTGTAAAAGCAGGGAAAGAGTCAGGAAACTTTATTTTTTCTTTTTGGAACACCAGAAGAGAGGTTACTCCTAGTGCTAAACTGGATTAGCTGGGTCTTTCTTAAGGAGCAAAGTTAGAGAGATGATAAATGAGGGTACTAAAAGCAGTTCCCATAGGGACATAAGAAAGCAACTTAAAGGACTCTTACATGCTTTCAAATAACTGTGTCTGGACACAATCTCAACTTCCCACATGTCGTACAGATGTATGTGAAGACAACAGCAGGTGTTCTCACGGTGCTCCCCACTTGATTAATTTGCTGTCCCTTCTTCTGTATATTTGAGACTTCACTAGAACTCACCAGATTTGTTTGAAAGCAAGAGGTAAGCAGGAAATTCATGGAAAATGCTGGAGTTCCCTATTTTATTTATTTTTTTTTTTAATTAAACCACACCAGGAATTAAAATCAAATGCTCCCACTTAATTTCTGAAGCACCACCATGATGTCAGAATTACAACCCAAAGGGACACCATCCAGAGCATGGCAGCTCTTCACTGACACACCCTGGAAATTAGAAATGCTGCCAAAGTGCTCTGAATCTGTGAAACAGAAGGAGATTCAATGAAGGTAAACTGCCTGATGATTGTTTCGTCCTGGCAAGGTGGTTGGTTTTTTTTCACTGCTACTACCCACTTTTTGAATTCTTCCAAGTTCGTAGCAGGTAAGTGAATACTAAATCACTTCTTTCAGTATTTTTATTGAGCAGTTTCATCTGACTTTGCACCAGGTAATGCAGTTCAATATAACACCACATATTTTCATGCTGTTGAAAAATTATTATAGGTATATGCAACTAGTGACTGTGGTTGTTTTTGTAACTAGATGCCATAATGGAGAATTTCAGAGGTAGACATTTTACAAGTGACATTTTAAAAAATGAACACTCAATATAAATTTTAGTTAGGCATCTCTAAAGGAAGTACACTCCTGCTCTCTTTCTGAGTGTGACATTTGCACAATATTTTGGGTTTGTTGGGGTTTTTTTTTGTTGTTGTTGTTTTTGTTTTGCCTTTTTTTTTTTAATTCTGGGAGAAGCAGTTCTTAGGTTACAGTAGAATTCTAATCAACAACATTGTGATACAGTGTGTTTTCTGAAAATTATGGTATTAAGTATTTTCCTGATTTATTCCTTCAGAAAAATCTTACTTAATGACATAGTTTTACTTAGACTGAATTTTGGAACAAAATATTGTTATTAATACAACATATGAAGTCTGCTTAGACTTCCACTGGGGAAAGATTTCATAAATAAACTTCACAGCATCTTTTTTTGCTGGACCGTTTTTTTATAACAATAGGTGCATTAGTTGGTCTGTCTTTAAGCCAGAGATGGTGAAAAAGCTGCAAGTGTGATCAGATAAGAGGTTAAATCTAGGTGGACTAATATGACCATGATGATCACTTTACAGGCTTTAACTGTGATCTACAAATTTAAAAGACCCATTAGAAATTCAGCGAGAATCAGAGCTAAGAGATGTTCAACAAAGCAAAGTATACTCTAGAATGTTTTCCTCTCAGTAGTTTTATCCAGCAATTCATTCCCCATGGGCATTTTTTTTCCTCTGCAGAAAGACCAGAGCAGGATGTCTCAAAGAGCAGTACAGTAGTAGGCAGTAGTAGTGACAGAAAGACACAGTACTACACAGTTTTTCAATCCATATGCTATTTCTGCAATACACAGATGTACGTCTGAAAACATTGGTTTCGGCACATAGCAGCCGTAGTTCTTGTTCAGTCTGTAAAACTCTTAAAATGTAAAGATTTCCGGAAAACACAGACAAAGCAGATGACTGATAAATTTCACACAAGATATGTCTGGTTTTGGTTTTGTCGAGTCAAACCCGCCACATTTTAACGCGTGTTTTAACTGACCGCTGCCGAGCAGGTGTTTATACCTGCTTGCTTAACAAATCCAGAAAAAGTGTTTCCAGCAGAAAGCGTGAAGAGAGAGCCCAGCCCAAGCTGGCTGTGCGGACGTGCGACACCAGGGATGCCCTGGGGCAGCCCACGGGGCAGGAGGGGCAGCGGGGCTGGGTGGGGTGGGGTGGCGGGGCGCTGGGTGCCCGCTGTGCCCGCACCCCCGGCGGC
>WAAE01007161.1:737287-830457 GCA_013400495.1 Nicator chloris | reverse complement strand
CAACCTGAGATGTTCTTCATCACCCCCAACCTGAGATGTTCTTTATCATCCATGCACATGTCCCACTGCACAATGGCATCAAAGCAGCCCAGGGGTTGGATTAGTGCAGCTCTCTGCAGAAACACAATCCCAATAATTTCCTCCACCTCTGATCACTTCCTCTGCCTGCTAGAGGTGCTGCACTGCATTTGGGGAGCTGTGATCTGTACGGTCACCAAACTTTGAGGATTATTGAATCACCTAAAAGTCATTATAAACACTCTTACAGTGCAGTTTCAAGTTGGTTTTATAAATCTCTGAAGTTAACACAGCAGAGAAATACTGCAGAGCCAAAATTTCCCTTTTCTGAAGATTAATCACACAATTATATTGTCCCTTCCTAGAAAATCTTAACCAAGTCTGGCAAAAGTACAGTTTGAAATGTGATTTCTAGTAATACATGATCTTAGCTTTATTTATAAAGAGGCATGGACCACTCTGTACAGCTTAATAAAAACCACATTAAAATACAGTAAAAACTTAATACAAGCTCAATTCCTTCATAGCCAAGTAAATAAATCTGAAAAAAAGGGACTGTGAAAAGAGACAAGGAACATTTGTATTAGTAAAATCAAGAAAAACAATTATTTTAAACAGTCTTCCCTGCTCCCTTTGAAATCAAATATATCCTTGGATTACTTAAACAAATGCTTTGTGTGTGCATTTATGTATTGTATCCACAGTGCTCTGTAATTGAAAAGTCAGACAATAACTTGTAAAGAAATAAATGTTTTGTATTTATAAATACATATATATGATCATTTATAGCCTTGAGCCTCAGTGTGAGCTCCCTGAACTGAAATTCAGACACAAACACAGAAAAATGTGCATTTCCCCTACTGATTGCAGCATTAAAATTACAATCCTGTCATAGTGGATAGGCTATTTATAAACAGGGACAATTAAACAGCATTATTTCTTGTCTCTTTTGACCAAGTTTGGGGCAGAATGACACTGGCTCTTTCCTTGTGCAAGGTACCTGAATTAGAATGCCAGGGCTGCTCCTTGCAGCAGCGGAGTCCTGCCTTTGGTAATGAGTAATGAGGGATGTCTTCCCTCTCCTAACGAAGGCAATGAGTCATTGTGGAGCTGATTGTTGTAGCAAGATGGAAAAGGGGGAAAAGGGAACTTTCCAGAAGCCACTGCCACCCATTACAGCCCTTATTTATTTCTACATTTCCAGAAGACAACCGAGATGGTGCCGCAATCAGGTTTTATTGCTTTTTATTACTCCAAGTTAATTCTCATGGAAGACTTCATTTCTGAAGGCTCCTACACGCATCGAATTGCAAATATAAATGAGAAGTTCCAATTGCATCTGGACATGCAAGTTTTATGGAATTGTGCTGGAAAAAGCACCTTAATTTCACAATTCCCTAACCTGACAGCATGTAAAGGGGGAGTCCATCCCTCCCAGCTACTTTACAGTCAGAGTCAGTGAAGCAGCAAGATTCTGTAATGTAAAACTTTAATATTTATTTAGGAACTTGCTGATGAACATTTCTGATAAGCAATTAGTTTTCAATTTCCAGAACTACAAAAACTGCTGAAGTTGACACACCTCTGTATTACCTCGTGTTACAACCACAGATTCCTAATTTATGAACAAGTCCTGGTTTCACATGCATGGTGTAGAAATTAGAAAGACAACTATCAGAAGTCCTTGAAGCTGCAGGAAGCAGTTCTACACATAAACTCTACTGCCTGGATACCAGGGAATTATCTGCCAGCCCGAGGCTGTGGTTCACAACTGCAGACACCAGTATAAAATTACACTTCCAAGACCTTTTTAAACAATGTTCTGGGGGTGAATTGTAAATGAAATCCACATAACTTCTATAAAATTGTAGTTATCCACTGGACATGGGTAAAAGATCTGCAGCTTTGCAGTAAGGCAGAGCCCAGGTAAGAGCAGAGCCCACTGTGGCTTTAATTCAGTCTGTGAAACAGCAGCCACAAACTCTCCATGGCCCAGCAGGGATTTGGGGTATTGGGTTTCTGCAAACACTGGCTGCTCTCCAGTGGGATTCCCTTTGGATTGTTCTGTAGATGCCATTTAGCTGAGACAGTCCCAGGAGCGGCTTCACTCCTTTTCCCCACACCAACCTCCTTTGCACACTGGGTGGGGAGGAAAACCAGCCCTAAGGGCCTGAATTACTGTGGAAAACACAAACTGGGCTGAACTCAGCCCAGCAGGGCAGTCACAACTGGACTGATCTAAGGGACAACCCCACAGAAGAGCTGCTCCAAACTCCTGCCCCTCCAGGACAATTTCCTACCCAGTGGCCAAGCAGCTGCTGCCTGGGACATGGGGAATCTCTGGGGTAACTCAGCCCAGACTTCCCAGGGGTGAAGCCATTTGGTGGGCAGGGATCTCCCAGTGTGGAGCTGCAGATAATCCTGATAAAGGAAAGCAGCAGGGAGAGAAGTAGAGGAGGAAGAGAATCACAGAATTCCAGAATGGTTTGGGTGGGAAGGGACCTTAAAGCTCACCCCCTGCCATGTGCAGGGACACCTTCCACTGCCCCAGGGTGCTCCAAGCCCCATCCAGCCTGGCCTTGGACACTGCCAGGGATCCAGGGGCAGCCACAGCTGCTCTGGGCACCTGTGCCCCACCCTCACAGGGAGGAATTTCTTCCCAGTATCCCATCTAGCCCTGCCCTCTGGCAGTGGGGAGCTGTTGATAGAAACCTGTGTCTGTCTGACATGGAGCAGCTTCAAGTTTGATCAGATGAAGTCAGTCCTTGTACTCAAATTTACAAATCAAGCTGTGATGGATTAATCCAACATCCACACAAGCATCAGGAAAAGGAGCAAGAAAAAGAAGAGGGGAAAAACCCCCCAGGCCATACAACTGGGATGTGAGCCATCTACTGAAGAGCTCCTTCACAGGCTGCTTCCATTAATAATCTTCAGTGGCTTCAAGAAAGTTTGTCAAAGTAATGCAGATCCAGTGCTGCCCATAACTACAACACGCTGAAGGACTTTGGAGGATAAATTCCTGAAAGCCAGACATAAGCAGAATTCCCTTTTTTCCCTCTCCAGCTTCTGCAATTGCACTCGTGCTTGGGGATTACGTCTCTGGCTCTTAATAAAGCTGCCATTGTTTCTCTGCTGTGTCTCTGGATAGTTGGAAACTAATACTCCAAACACAATAAAAGAGCAAAAATGGATGGAATAAACGAGAACCAGTGGCCTGGTTTTGACCACTGCTATCCCCCTGACAGTAGCCTCTGCAGCAGTGCCCGCACACTGCCCAGCATCTAATTATTTTTCAGGGATGTAGGAATTTGATAAATTATAGGATGTAGTTCCCTTCCCCCCACATACTTTAATTTTATATCTACCAGTGTATAACTGTAATTATTTCTCTGAATAAGATCTTCAGCTTTTTTTTTCCCCTCAATAGTCCCAATCTAAAGACAGATGCAACATCAATTAGGAATGACAGGAATGATTTCAGCAGACATTTGAATCCAACACAAACATTGTGCTCTCCTCCACCTGTCTTTCAACATGACATGAAGTCATAATAATCTCTTATTTCTGGCATTTGAATAGCTTTGGAAAGAACTGCTTTTTATGCAAAAATAGGCACTGGATTTATGCAGGCAATGCCGTGGAGCCCTGAGGTTTGGAGAGTCACGCTGGGCTTTGATGTGGAACGCTGGTGGCTCGTGTCCCTGGCAGGAAGGATCCCCAGTGGTGCTTTGTCCCTGCTGCCAGGGTACCCACAACACAGCAAACACCCTCCAGCTGGTGCTGCAAGGCTGGGGGGCTGGCTGGGGCTGGGCAGGGCCAGCAGGGAGTTGAAGGCAGTGGGAACAGGTCTGGGAATGTCTCAGAGGATGTGACCTCTGGAATGGGCTGGCCCTGCTGGGCACCATCCCTCTGGTCTCTGTGCCACCTCAGGGATGCCACTGGAGCGTCCCCCACTCAGCCCAGGCCACCCAGGTCACCCTGAGTCCTGCCCTGGCCTCCTGATCTGTACATTTATTTCTGATAAAGATTTCTGTAAGCACACATTCGTGTTTTCTTTAACCTTATTCTCTTGTCTTCCCCTGATACTCTTATGGCTGTTCCACTTCTGTTGTCCCTATCAATTCTATTTAAATGGCCTTTGAGGTTAGGTCCATGTGCTTTCCTGAGCAGAGACACTTCAGCTGCTTCAGTCTCTAAAAGGTAAAAGAGAATTCACTGAGAACACAGGAAAGAACTGTCCAAGCTGTGGATCAGCTGCTCAGAGGGGCTATCACAGAGCAGGAACAAGAGTTCAAAAAGAATTCTTGATGCTTTTCTATCACTTTTTGCATCTTTATTCTTATCTGAGGCAAACCCTGAAGTATTTGACTCAGAGCCAGTCAGAAGCACCACAGCACAATTCCTGACAGCTCAGCATTTAAGAATGCTGAAGAATGAGAAAATCAGTGTGGGGAGGGCAGCAGATAGAAGAAAACATAAAGGGATCTCTCATAAAATTAAATGGAAACATTAAGAATTGATGGCTGCTCATCTAGTCTGCAAATAAGCTATTTTTGTTTTTATATAGTGAAACTACTCAGAAGAGAGAACAGCAGCCACACTCACATTATCTGTGAACTTCTCTGGTGTCCTCAAATGCTTTTTTTCACTGATTTTTTTTGTTCCCAAATTGGTGCCACGGAGCCCTTCCTTCTCTTGCTGAGCATTGTTCACCAGTGGATTCAGAGGGGCAGCTCCTGAGTGTAACAGCCCATCAGTCTAAAGGAAAGCTCCATGATCTGGTCCTAAATAATGAAGAATAAGCCCTTCCCTGCAGCCAGTGAAAAATTCTAAATTGTCCCTTCTCTCATCTGTTCAGGGGCGATTTATGCACCCATTAATGTAAGTGTTTTTCTGCAAGTAATACACTTAGAGCCTAATGCACCTCTGTGGAGCTCTAATCCTACCCCTATTTTTAATTATCCAGAGAAATCTCCAGGTATGAATCACCCAACCCGGGGAATTTATGCAATAAAAGCTTTTGAGGCAAGAGATCTACCTCACAAGAAATTAGGTAAGTCAAAATGTTTGCTAAAATGAAGGATGATCTGGTTCCCTTTGCTGCAGGGTACTCTCCAGGGTGCACTCTTGCAGGGGAAGAGTTGCCCTGAGCAGGCAGGGCAGGCCTGCAGAAAATGGGGCTAAAAGGAGTCAAGCCCTACACAGCCCTGCTTCATCTTTAGAGCTTTCCTATTCCTCAGATGCTGGGAACAGTTTCAGGCCAGGAGGGAAGAGAAAGCTGGGAAAGATCCAAGCAGACCATCAGCAGGAGGAACTGGTAACTGGGAAAAGCTGGATTGTTTTCCTGCTGGAAATGTTCAAGGAAACCATGAGTGAAGAGCAGCTGAGAAGAGCTGGGGCACAACCAAAGCCTTTTGTGGTCAATGATGTTGAAATTCCTCCCTTTCTCCTTGTGTGGGAGGGGAAGGAAGACGTTTACAACATTGTTCACTGCACACTCTTTCATGAATAACATAATGTATTGAAGAACCATGGAATGGTTTGGGCTGGAAGGGACATAAAGCTCATCTTGTCCCACCCCTGCCATGGCAGGGACACCTCCCACCATCCCAGGGTGCTCCAAGCCCCATCCAGCCTGGCCTTGGACACTTCCAGGGATCCAGGGGCAGCCACAGCTTCTCTGGACACCTGTGCCAGGGCCTCACCCTCCCAGGGAAGGCAGTATAAAGAAATTTCTCCTTTTCCTAATATCCAATCTGACCCTACTCTCTGGCAGTGTGAAGCCATTCCCCCCTGACCCATCACTACCTGCTCTTGTAAATAGTCTCTCTCCACTACAGAAATATAGAAATGTACACACCCCTCTCGTTTTAGCTTGCAGGCTGTTTGCTGAGCACAATTCCCTCTCCTCCTTTCACACCCAGCATGCCAACAGGCAGCATTTAGTCTGCTGAAATGTGCACAAATAATTTTTCCCCGCTTCTCGCCCACATTTATTTATAGGTGACTATTGTACACACAGCCAGGCTTATATATAGAATGTCTCCATAGCAAAATGGAAAAGGGTTGGGTACCTCTAGCATCAAGTCTCATGTTTTTAGAGCCCATTAAATTAGCATCACCCAGGATGCCATCCAAGCTCTATCTTCTCTCAGAAATTTAAAAGCTGTCCTTTATTAAGCAAAATTAAACCCCCAAATAAATACAAAGATAAAAACACTTGTGTATCTTCTGTGTTTGTCAGATTATTACTGCAATGATTTGCATACATGCTGAAGTTTAGCAGTAGCCTTACTGCAGCTGCTAATTATAGTCTGAGGGTCTGATCCAACTCCCACCTCAGGAGTGGCAAAAATCCAACTGATTTCACAAAAGGTGAAATGTATACAAAATCTGGCACGGGACAAACACAACTAAACCTCACTCAGATGAAAATCAGGAGCCCCCCGGAAACCTGCCAAGGAAGACACAGACATAATTAATGTCAGGACATCAATGAAATCTTTGATATAACTTCATAATTCATATTTTTGAAAATTAGCCCTGTATCAGCAGGAACCATCCTTGAAGGGTCCTGTCAAAGAGAGAATTTTTAAGCATGGCCTGACATTAAAATCTTATCAACTCACTTGAAATTAAGTCAATGAAAAATTAAAGCTAATTTCTAATAAGCTTATCTTACATTCATAGACTAAAGGGCACTTGTTGAATCCAGAGAGTAAGCACACCTTTCATATGGAAAAGATTTTTACACTGGGAAGGCAGAGGCCAGGAGAGAGGCTAAAATGCACCATTTTAGACTGACTCCAGAAATTTCTAGTTTTCCTGTCTGTTTAAAGCTAATGTAAGGATACAGAATAATCACAGAAATAAATTATTAATTTAAAAATCTGGGATAAGACTGCCAGAAGTGATAAATGCAAAAGATGGTGTAGATAATGGGATAAGACATCTAGAAAATGCATGTTTAATAGGAACTTACTATTGCTCTATTCTGGTATTTTAGGCTCTGTCTTACAAACCAATGGTATGAAACAATGTGATGAAAAAAAAAAAGTCAACCCATGACATTGTGAATTGTAAAACACTCTGGATCTTTAGCTAAAAAGCTGCAGGTGCATGAAACAAGTCCTAGAATTTTTTTTTCTGGTTTTAAATAGGCATGGAAAACCAGCTCCCAGTTTTATCATCACATGGGTGGGGTTGATCTAGTAATGACCAGAGAATTATTTAGGTTTCAACCCAGTGCAGCTGAGGACAGGATCTGGCCCTAAGATTATAAACTGGATACAGCTGCAGTGGAAGAAAAGTCATATTACTACAAACAAAATGCGTTTTATGGAAAGGGTGGGTTTTTTCCTTCAAGGATTTTTCACCTCCTTGCAAAGAACTCAGAGAAAGTGCAGTTAAAAATACCTTAGAGCTCCCCATCAAAGTGGTCACTGTTCCTTTAAAACTCAGGAAGGCCTTCCCTTGAGTAACAGGGTTATCAGTTTTCCTGAATTAATGTGTCCACAGGAGGCAAGAAAGACGTTTCTGTGTTTGAGTGACAGTGCAGATGTCAGGGCCAGCCTGCAAATGTTCCCAGCCCTGCAGCCTGGTCCCTTGGAGCTGCCCTGCTCTGTGCCAGCAGCACCTCCTGCCCATCCCTGCCCCAGAGCCCACACGTGGGAATCCTGCAGGCACAGAGCCCCAGAGCCCTGTGCTGGAGCTCTGCACACCAGCATAGACAGTCAGGGTTTGTGTTGCTGGCAAAGTGGGAAAGTTACCGAGGTTGTAAAGGACGGTGAAATGTGCATTTTGATTTCCTGTGTAACAGCAAAGAGGGAGGCTGCTCTTCTGAGCCAGGAAGGAAGGCTGAAGGTGTAAAGCACCACGGTAATAACAAGATATTCCTCAGCAGCATGCAGCATTTGCATACCTGTGTTTGCCATCCTGATTAATTAAGGAAAATCTATATGGGCTTCTTTTATCATTAACTGCGGGATGCACACTTTTATGTTTTCCATCTCACATCTACAGCACCAGGCTCATTTTCCCCACACATGTTTGGGAAGTTAAAATCGAGTGAATAAACTTTGGGTTTGGATACTGAGAGAAGCCTCTGGGTACCCCAGCTCAGAGGGGAACTGAGATACCATCACCACAGCAGCTCTGCAAAACCAGAGCACCACACAAGAAAATTGGCAGAACAAGATGCAGATAAGACAGCATTTCAGATTAAAGGAATCCAGATAAACAGAGTTTTAACTGACCTTAGCATTTACAGGAGTGGAATATAGCCCCCTGCAGATCCCTTCCCATTTAATCCCAGTGTAGGAGCTGAAAGGGTAACAAAACACACTGGCACAATTAACCTGGAGCACATTGGCTCATCCCAGGGAGGAGCAGAGCTCAGCATGAGGAGCAGCCAGGTCTCTGGCTTTCCTTCTGTCACCAGTCTGGGACTGGAAAAAAGGATGGACTCAGGTCTTGGGGACAGGAGGGGCAATACCTGGGTCTGTCTTCCCAGGGAGCCTTACCTGGCTCTGGTCAAGCACCTCCAGAAATTAGAGGCCAGGCCAGCAGCTCTAATGTAATTACTGAGGGATTACTGAGGGAAGCAGCTAAAGGCTCCACAATTTGAACCAGCTGGAATCTGTGGGGAAGCCATTTCTGGTACAAAACCTGCTGCCAGCAGCTGCCTGAGGTGGGACCAAGCTGAGGGGGTTTGAAGTTCATCCTG
Source organism: Nicator chloris (assembly GCA_013400495.1). Classification (NCBI taxonomy): domain Eukaryota; kingdom Metazoa; phylum Chordata; class Aves; order Passeriformes; family Pycnonotidae; genus Nicator; species Nicator chloris. Next base: position 821,711 of record WAAE01007161.1, on the reverse strand, counting down.
CATCCCAACAGGGCTGGGCTGGAGCTGTCATCTCCAGAGCCACAGCATGACCCCTGGCACAGGAGCACTGTCACCCTGCTCACCCAGCAAGGCCACCAGGGCAGCTCCTCCTTTCCTGTCCACTTTCAGATTATGTAGTAATGAAGAGGAGCCTAACTGAAATTTATAACCTTGTCATTGTCACTTGAGCATCCAGGAGAGGAGACTCATCCTGCTTCTCCAGGACCTGTTTGCTTGCAAAGGACTTCCAGGAGCTGCTCTACCACACAGCATTTCTGTGTTTCCATTCCCTCTGTGGATTCAGCATGTGCAGGACCCCTAACTAACCAAATTTAATTAGCACTGAGCATTTTCATTTCAACCTGAGTGTACAGAAAGTAACACCTCTTCCACAAATGCCTGGTGTGTTGGAGCTCTAAGGGACCTGTGCACACACAGAGCTGCAAGCATAAAAGTGTCTGTACCTAAAACGCACAGCAAGGGTGGAGAAAGAGATCCTTATTAATCCTTAAAAAACAGCCTGAGCGATCAAGATTTGATCTTTTGAGAGCAAAACTTTTCCTTTTTAACCCAGCACCAGGTATGAGCACCTCTTGTTTGGATTTCCAGGGTACTATTTTTACACATGAGGTTACACATGTCCAATCTGGAGAATTTCATCCAGTGCAAGGCTGAGCCCTCAGTGTCACTGCATCCCACATTTCTTTCCTGTGGAGGGAAATGCAGCTCTGCATGTTGTCAGCAGGTCACAGATCTGATTTGGGCCAACATTTCAACAAGCTGCACTTTGTTTTGACCACATGAGAGCATTTTCCAATGTAGTTTTGGGCTTCTGTCCGTGCTGTGCTATCTCCAAAGCCATGGGGGACACCACGTGCCCGAGTACTTGGCTGGGTGATCTGCAGCAGTAACACCAGGTACTGGTGAGGAGCAAATGTGATGAACAAAGGCTGGACTTTACCCATCAGACATGTATCATCTCAGTCATATCAGCTCCTGATGGGAGGCCTGACAACACCAAGTACTTGAAAAGAAAAGCTGTATGGACTTACCATGTGGTGTATTGATGTTATTTCTCAACCATCTTGAAAACACGATTGACAAATGCACAAAAGCCAATGCTGGGGACAAGTAATTTCCTTGCCAGCTCTAGGACACGTCATAGACATGACAACCATCTCCAGAGCTGATCCAGCTCCTGCCTTTGGCTGCACATGTGCAATTCCCCAGGGAGCCTGACGGGAGGGGACGTGCACACCCCAGAGCAGCTTGATGCCTCTGTGCCTGTTTGTGCATCCAGCTGGTTTGCACAGCTTTGTGATCTCCTGGTTGAGGCCTGGGGATCTCTTCATCATCTTCCCATCTGCCAGGGACACTCAGCTCCTGAAAAACACCTTCCCCCAGCTGGTATCCACAGAAGGTCATTGTCCTGAATAACAGTCTTGGGTGGCAGTCATGACATCATAAAGGGATGGCAGAGTGCTATTACCTTACATTGCATGCTACTCTGGACATGACTTTTTCCTTCTTTTGCCAGTCCTCCTCCATGCTCCCACCATCTATCAGTCCCTGAAGGTTTATATCAGTAACATCTTGAAACCACTTTAAAGAAAATGGGTTCAGTCTTCCCCTTGATCTTTACATAAAACACAGACATCAAGAGGGAGTCCCGTGTCTGGGATGAACATACAGAATATGCTGTTTCAGATGAAGTTTTGTGGCTATTAGGATCAGAAAGCCACGTGAATTCTCTGTCTGGTATGAGTGGGCAGGAGAACCTTCAGAAGTTCCATGATCCTGAACTTTTCTGATCTTTTTCAGGCCATGCCTAATTAGCACCAAAATCAGAAAGCAAAAATTTCAGCCTGAATTATTGATCACCTCGTATTAATAAAATGCCCCGCAAAACACATCATGGCCCAGTTTACAACAACTGCAGATGAGATTAATCTTTCACTGATGTCAAACTCCTTGATATGAAAATATAATTATCTAGCTGAAGAGTTTCTTAAATTACATATTTTCAACCTGGTATTAGCAGAATTTATCCTTATGTCTGGTGCCAAGCTAAGTGGAAAAAACATTGGAACAGAACTGACAAAACACGTGTTGGTTCTGTCTATCAACATTTCCACCTTACGGGGCCCTGTCAATATTTCAACTCCAACCTGGACTCACACATGGATATTTGAGCAGAAGAATTCCAGAACTGCAGGAGCACACTGATGGATAAAGTGCTTAGGCTGCAGCAAACCCCCCCAAGTTAATATACACTTACCTTGCCCACTATGGAAATTAAAAGCAGGACATCAGAAATTATTCTTACCTTTAATTAATTAGTATCTGCATTTGATGTCCATTTACAGATGTGCATGGGAGTAAGCAGAAAGTATTTGCTGCAAATGCCTTTGAGAGAAAAAGCCACACCTTCAGTCTGCATTGCCTGCAAGGGTCAGTCCCTGCAGTTTCCTCTGGAATGCTACATCCAGAAGCTGTGTAATAAACTTTTAGAGTAGGTGTATATAAATATCTCTCTTCAAATTACTGTACTTTTAAAAGCCATTTTTTCCCTTGAAGAAGCTCACAGTGACTACAGGAAAACCCACCAGCTGTTTCTCTGCTGATCATCAATAATGAGCAGCAGAGTTTTAAACCTGATAGATGGATATATTGATGGCAAGGAGGCTCAGAGAAAGATAAATGCAGCCCAGCCAGTGAGGAAGGCAAGAGAATGAAGGAGGGGATGCAAGTGAGCTTATAAAATGGATTTTCTTGGGGGAAAAATGTTCTTTTCAGGGATACATGCCCAGAATCTTCAAAAAGTAGCTCTGTTGTACACAAGATGTAGAACTTAGTATTTTTACATTTAATTTAATTCTTTAAAGATTATTTCCATTGTATGTTTTAGGCATCATTTCATTGCTTTTGCTTCATGCTCCTGGGAGCTGGGCTGCTGTGGGATGTCCTCCCCATCAGAAACAGAAGGCATGTGTTGGTTTAAGGCATAAATCAATGGAAAAGGTGACAATATCCCAAATGGCTGCCTGAGCAGCCTGCCCTGCTCCATGCACCCTTCCAACTTGTACTTGTTTGAAAAACAATTAAATTCTCCAAATGAGTTGCTGTTAATATAAATGCATTTTGACTGTCAGTGCCACTGGTGGTTCTGCAGTATATGGAACACAACTTTACTTCCACTCAGGGCCTCAACAGAGAGCAGAGAGAGATTAACCAGCATTTTAGGCAGCAAAGTGTGAAATGGTTGGGTCAATAATTTGCCCCCTACTGCTGTCAAAGGCTGGCAAAGAGAACATCAGTGTGGAGTCAAGTGCAGGTCTAATTGTGCTGAGAACTCCAGCCTGGACTCTCCAGCTTCACCGAATATTCCTCTCTGTTGCTGTGTAATCACAACAGCTCTGTCAAACCAGCATTAATTTGCTCTCTGCAACTACCCTGTGACAAGAACCATTGGAAAATGGGAAAACCCTGAGTTTTGTATGATGGAGCAGCTGTAATGACTCATCAGAAATGCCCTGTCTGCATCCCAGGTATGATGGTCCTGGGATTCACCGTCCCACAACTACACCCTTGTGGAAAGGGCAGTTCAAGGAGAAAAACTCTGCAGGATTATGGATGATCTGCATCCCTCCTGAGGATGCTGTTACAGAAGGCTAACATCTGGTTTGGAGCCATCTTCAACTCATCAGAATACAAATTTAATGAATGCCAATTATTGTCACTATCCCGAGTGATTTAAATATGGGCAAGTTCAGCTGATCTTGTCTCAATCTATTATTTAGAAGTTTGCAGTCACAAGTCCAGGGCTACAACCGATGGAATAGCAAAGCAAAACAAAGCAACAAAACCCCCCAAAGGCCCAAATGAACCAAAGCCCCAAGGTTTACAAAGGCAGTTGCTGACTGTACCTGTCCAGCCTGCCAGGCAGCAGCAGTAGCCGGTGACAGGGTCACAGCCATCCGCGTGGTTACAGTCACAACGCTCACTGCAGTTAAGGCCATATGTCCCATCCTTCAGAAACAGAAAGAAAAAGGCCTCTCAGTGATCAGCTCTTCGTTCTGAAATGTGCAAAATCATCTATCACGTCCCCCTCAATGCTGAGTCGTGTTTTTTAAATGAACACACAGAGAAGACAGAAACTCAGTGCCTAATGTTTCTATACAGAACCAAATGAGGAATCACTTTAAAAAATGATGTCCAAGAAAATGCAGATAACACAGCAATAGCTCTGATAAAATACAGTGCAAAGTATAATACATCCAGCTGACTGCTAGAACCCCAATCTGTTATTTACACTTCATTTCCTTCAGACATCACAGACAAATTGAGATCCTGCCCTGCTCTCTGTTCAGCAGAGCTATGGGCACTGTGATTTAAGGGGGTGCCAGACCACCCTAAATGGTTATGTGCACTCACAGGACAAGGCTGGTCACAGAAGTCCCCCTGCCACCCCGGGGAGCAGAGGCAGAAGCCATCAGCCGGCCTGCAGGACGCTCCATTGCTGCAGGAACACGTCTGGTTACAGTTCAGACCCCAACTTCCACTGGAACATGGGATAGAGCAATCCACTCCTTGCCACCCTAAGGAAACGGGACACAAACAGCATCTGGGATGTTTTTGTGGAAACAGCAAGACAGGCAGCGGGCAAGCTGCAGCTCTTTTTTCTAGGACCAGTTTCTTGGTGTAAATTAAGATTAACTTGGGGTCAAAGACTGACCCTTTCATTGTGACCTCCCAGCTCCATGTCCCAGCATCTCCACACACAGATGGAGGTATCACAGGCTTGGCTGTAACCAGACTGAAGTGTCTGATGCCTTTCTGGGAACTGCTGGGACAGTCCCTGTCTGTCAGGCTGGAGACCTTCTGACCTACAGGACTGCAAGAACTTTTCATGTGATGCTGCCTCTTTTTTTTTTTTTTTTTTTTTTTGAGAATGCTATTTAATATAAAGCAGCTATTACACCTGAAAAAAGACCAAAGCCATCATTTCTAGCCATTAAGGCTCAAATCTTAACTACCAGGAGCGCAATGACTTTCATTACACTGCAGCTCTATGTCATGGAGTTGAGCAGTAACTCATGGTTTATACACCCTCATTAAATGGGGTTCTACAGTGATCCATTAATTCATGTTTGAAATGCCAGATTTTATTGTTATTTGCCTCACTTCTGTTTTAGGGCTTATGTATGTCATACAGGCATAGCTCATATTGGGATTTTGGGGGAACAGAAGAGCCATTGAGCCATGGAACAGTGGAGGAATTCTCAGGTGGTTACTGGATCCATGGAATTGTCAGTTACTGGATCCATGGGATGTGCTCACCACCATGCCCAGGGGGGAATTATGGACACACGTGTGGGAAGAAGAGATGTCAGTCACCCTGGAGCAGGCAAGACTTCTTATTTCCCCAAATAAATGAGAGCCACATCCTGAACCCTGTGCTAGCTCAGGAGACAGAGGACACCTGCACAAGGCTGGGGTGTCACCGTGTCAGGGTACAGCAGGATGAGCGGCTGAGGATGGCAGCAAGGGCAGAGAGCCAGGGTGCCCACAGTGCCGAGGGCAGGGCTGGCAGCTGGGATGAGCCAGGGGCCCAGAGCAGCAGGAATGAGAGCAGCCCAAGGTGGAGATGGGCAGGCAGGAGTCAGGGCAGGGCTGGTGGGGATGACCAAGGCACTTGGTCAGTGCCAGGGGCTGCGGGACACACAGGCAGGAAGCTGCCCTCACTCCTGTGCCCAGTGGCTTTGGAATCTGGGAGACACAGGGCTTCAAGGGGATAACACCCCAGCAGCCAGGGGATTGCTCTGCACTTCCCCTGGGGAGGAGCAGTGCCTCTGCCTGCACTCTTAGTTCTGTGATGCATTTCAGCAGCAGAGCAGAGGTCTGGCCCCTGTTCAGGGCAGAGGCTGAACTCACAGTCCAGCCCCTGCTGAGCTGGGATACTTTGGAGGACATGAAAATAGGGGAGGTTCTCACTGCACAGCTGTGCCACTTTCTAAGGGGACAGGCAGTGATGGCAGGGACTTTTTAAAATTTTGTTTACCTTCTTTGCAGTAGCACAGCCCATCCACAGGGGAACAAGTGCCGTCGTTCTTGCAGTTACAAAGCGACGAGCAATTGGTTCCATAGGTTCCTGCCATGCAGGGAATGGTGCAGTCGTCTCCCTGCAACCCAGAAAAGTCAGAGTCAGCTCACGAGATCTGGCATGCAGGAAATTCCCAGCTCGGCACAGGGAAGCTTTCTCACTCCGAACAGTGAGCTGAGTTAGTGAGTTGATTGCTGAGTCTTCAGCACTTGAGCAGTCACCGCTGCTTCGCATGATTATGATGCAATTAGTGCTTTGATTGACTTGGAGGAAAGGGACAAGTTTCTGGCATTCATTCAGCAGGAGGTGGGGAAGTTACAAAAACAAACCTCCTAGAGCAGATGTTAGATCATTAAGCAAAACATCACTTATGAAACACTAATCACAAAATATACAGTCTGAAACCGTGCAGAGATTGCTCTGCGGTTCTTGGAAGATACATTCTAAGAACAGGGTGGTTAAAAACCTAAAGGATCTCGTACATGCTCCTCTCCCACAGATTGGCAGAGAGGAAAACGACATGGCAGGTGCATCAGACCTTTCTGATGCATAGCTGGTACCTGCATTTGTTTTCAATTAATTTGCATGAGATTGTGACTTTAGGAAGAAGGCAGAACAGGAGTGATGTGTATGTCAGAGACAGGAGGCACACAGCAGAACACAGAAACATGGTCTCTGTCCTATTTCTGCTCTAGGTGTGGGCAAAGGGAGGGAAAGGAGAATAAATACTTGTATTTTACAGAAATACAGAATACTCTACATTCTGGTGTGCTTTATGCACTGATCAGCTTGTGTGGTTGAGAGGATAGACACAGTTCTTACTAATACTGTTCATCTGATACAACAAGGGAATTAAAATGTGAGCACAATAAGGTTTAAAGCAATTGTGGTTTAACCTCACTAATTGAGGTTTAAGCCTTAGTAAACTTACTGAGTCCCATAGCTGGGTCTACACATTAACATATGCAAGGTATTTTTGCTTCCTTTTCCTCTGTGTGTAATCCGGACTTTCACATTGGAAATCAGCTCCTAAATTTACTACTTCAGTGAGTCAAACTTCAATAATTTAGTTCTATGCCAGGGAGAGTGAACCTACTACAAGTTAAAAGGTAACTCCGTTGCACAGTGTGACCCCGTAGCTCGGGGGAAGAGATGTTGGTCAAAATGTATTTTTGCAGGTGAGAGGCTTCAGTGTTTGATAGGAGGATCCATTTATCAGGAGTGAAATGTGCACCATGTCAGCTTCCCTGTGCTGTGACAAGTACCTGCAGGAGCCTGTATATCACACAGCAGACACCCAGACAGCACAAGGAAATATGAACAGATTTCTGAGCACCATAAACCCCCATCTGCTTTGCTGGAGCACTTCTGCCTCACACTACTGTGACTCATCCCATTTTAGACCAAAAACTTTGTTTCAGAGGGAAGGAAAGGAAATGGTTAAAATATACTGCTCATAAGTAAACCCTGCAAGTCTCTGATTTTTGAGTGAAGGCTCTGTTTGTAAAAGATGCTATCTTTGACCTTGGTGGAGTAAAACAAGTGCCCCTGATAAGGCCTGGCAGCAAAAGATGCTGCCTTGACAGGCAGCAAATCCAAAGCAGGCTGCCCCTCATTACCCTGCCAGCATGCCTATGGAATGAGCTCCAGGAGCCCGGGCTGGCAGAGGGGCATTCAGTCTCCACGCCTAATCAATCCTCTGCCTTTCTCCCGCGTGTGACAATTAGACAGCCAATTAGTGCCACTTAGGAACCCTTATCCTGTGTGAATGAAACTCCCAACTCATTTCATGTACTACACAGGACTGCTGGTACTGCTAATAATTTCTATGACAACTGACCTTATCTGGATTTGAGCTAGTGATCCAGAAGGAAAAGAAAATTCCTTTGAAAAGGAAAGGGGAGGAGAGTGATGTGGAGTTAAAATTCCCCTTTAGGAATCACATTAAGCAACCACAGAACCACAGAATCATCAGGGTTAGGAGGGACCTTCAAGATCATCCAGTCCAACCATCAATCATCCCAAAACCACATCCCCACATCCTGACACCTCTAAAACACCACCTGGGCCAGGGCTGGAGGCAGCAGGAGGATTTCCAGTGTCTCAGCTGATGTTCTGTGACCACAGAGCAGCTCGTGTTAGGGGGCAGTGCTCCCTGGCCAGGCACAACTGGAGTGGATTCCCTGGTTTTCTGTAATCACTTTGCATTATCCCAAAGGAAAGGGATGCAGCTCCCTGAAAAAGGGTTGTGGTGAGGTGGGTGTCAGTGTCTTCTCTCAGGTAACAAGTGACAGGACAACAAGGTGAGGAAACGGCCTCAGGTTGCACCAGGGGAGGTTTAGATTGGATATTAGGGAAAATTTCTTCACAGGAAGGGCTGTCCACCATTGGAACAGGCTGCCCAGGGAAGGGGTGGAATCACCATTCCTGAAATCTTCAAAAAACCTGTGGATGTGTCATTTGAGGACACGATTTAGTGGTGAGCACAGTGGTGGTGCTGGTTGATGGTTGGACGTGGTGGTCTGTGGGGCCTTTTCCAGCCTTAAAGATCCTGTGATTTCCACAAGCTAAACATCAGGCTGTTTGTTCCAAGCCTTTGAGTTTTGTATTTAATGTACTTGGCTTTATGGAGTGACAGAGCTGGGCATTCTGGCTGCCCACCATCCACTCACGTACTTTGCAAACAAACCTGAACTGAAAAAAAAAATCCCTGGTTTAATGAGGTTTCTATCCCCAGGTTTGAAAGTGAGACCTTCAGAGCTCTCTGAGTGACAACTGCCAAATACACTTAACTTCTTAATTACATAAGAGGAAAATGCACTTGAACTATAGCACTGGCTCTAAGATTTTATTAATTATAAATGCACACCTTGTTATTAACATTTTGAACTTGATTTGGGAGATTGACCTCTGAAATGAAATGCATTCAGGTACTGTTAAAGATATGTAAATTCCACCTCCCTCTCACCACCTGCCCGAGTGGATAATGCTGCAGTGTATGCATCCAGCTGTTAATGAGTTAGATATTCTAATAAACTGATTTCAAATTGTGTGTATTGAATCTTCACTCTTGCAATATGGTACTTTATATTTCTATCCTATTTAGTAAAATTAATCAACAGCTGTGCTCCTTATGTTGATTATTCTTTTTTTCCTATTAAGATGGGGAGGTTAATGAGGATAGTGCAATGCCTGGATGTGGTATCCATGCTAGGAAGGAGTAGCTAATTCAATCAAACATATACCCCTGCAAATGTTAGAGCTATATTAAGAAATTGGCCTATAAATAACTTGGTATTTTTCATCTCTGTGTTCCGAATCAGAATGACCCATATGGATATCACAACCTTTCAAAGGGGCTTCATTTTCAATATTTTCACTTAGAAGGGCCAGTTTAGCAAAATATAGCCCCAAATATATCCACGGGATTATTTCTAATTTCAGGGGTCAAATTTGACTTTAACATAAACAATGTTAGAACTCTCTTTAGGAATGTGGGCTCGGGGCCAGCTGTTGGAAGTGCCCTGCCCTGTGTGGAGCAGCACATTCCTGCTCTCTGCTCTGCATCACAGACCCCCCAAGCTGGGAGAGGCCACCCCAGTGCCACCAAGGGGTGTCCCACACCCCACCCCTGCTCAGAAATTAACACCACGGAGCCTCTTGTCTGAAATACAGACCAGATGGGAGCACGCCAACATGGCAAAGATAGAGGAGGAAATCTTCAATTCCTGGGACCCTAGAAGTCCCCTTTAAATCAGAATGAATGGTGACAGTGACCTAAGCAGCCCCACTTGTGACTTTCCATGCCTGTGAGTACTTCAGGAACACCCATTTTTGCTGGAATAGGCAGCCCTTCCCAGCACCATGAGAGCTTTGGGCATCCAGTTCTTGTTATGGCTAATTCTCCCCCATGGATTGAGGGTGAGGTCCAAGGAACCAACTTCCATTAATAACTCAGGCTGCCAGCTCACATCCATCAGCATCAAATATTAATAGACTCTGAGGGCCACAGCATCCATCTTTCTGGATGGCAGTCAATAATATGTCTTGTTTCTGTTCATGGAGAGGGGAAGATTTCCCTCCACCAAAATTATTATTGTTCAATATTAGTAGAGCTTAAAGACACAGTGCTGCCTTAGGTGTTGGCTGTGTTAACAAGCTCTGGCTGCTTCAGAAAGTGTTTTCTCTGGATTAATGTTACCCTAACAGGTCTCATTTCTTGTTTCTGTTAAAAATGCATTCCTGCTATAAGTAGTCACCAACTCCCTCAAAAATCCTTTTCTAGTGATCAATACACAAATTTGTATTTATTCCTGTGCATTTTGGATCAGGACTTCAAGTCTGTGAAATGCAATTTGAAAAGGAAGAAAAAGGGTATCCCAGACCATAAAGGGGGTTAATAACCCAGCAATGGTCAACAACATCCAGCAAAGTTTGCACCCAAACCTGGTCTGTCACAAAGTTTGCTAGTTAAGGATGTGAAATTAGGGATTTCAGAAGTAGCTACAATCTACAGGAATACAATTCCCTTGGAGGGCTGATGTCTGGTTCCACTGAACTCAGTGGCAAAACAGAAAATCAATTTTTCAAGGCTTCCGCAATGCAGAAGAGGAACAGGATGTTATTGAACCTGGCCTCAAGTTTGCATGACAAAGATCTGGGTGACAGCTTTGCTCTTGAGCTTTCATCTGCTGAGCTGCTGAAATTCCTCAACTCCCACAGTTACCGGGAGCCACTGACAGCACCGAAAGGCCAAATATGGGAACCTTTGGCAATCTGCGGTGGGACTCCAGCTGATCAGAGATTTCTAACACGGGATGTGCTGCCCTCCCTCGGCCCCTCTGGGCAGGCTGTGCAGGGGAAGCCGCGGTGCAGCCCCCGGCAGCAGCCCAGGGATGCTCCACGCTCCGTGCCCGGAGCCCTGAGTGGAGAGAAGGGCACGGTGCAGAGCCTCCCGTGTGTGCTGAGCCGCGGATCGGGGAGACAAAAAGCTGCCGCTGTTTGTACCTGAGGCCTGTGTGTCCAGATAAGCTGATCGGTATGGATTTAGCACCTACAAATGAATATTTCTGTGTACAAACAGCACGTGGGACACGGGTGTGCTGGGACACGGTGTCTGTGCACTGATGCAGATCACAGATACACTTCTGTATATTTACTTATTTAATTGTGACATTTACAATTAACCCGAAGTAGTTCTCCACAAACATTCCCTCAAGGTAAACATATGGTATCCAGCAACACAAACTGTCAGAACAAACTAATTTCCTTAATGGTGTTCCGTGGAAATTACTGTGCTCTTCATCAGCGGATCAGCAGCAGGGGGAAGCTTTGTACTTGCACCGGGCTTGTCCTCCATCCTGGACTCAAACAATTTATTCACGACCTTACTACACAGCATCTTTAGTTTTCCAGACATAATGATGTCCTCTGGCAGAATCCCTTTCCCCTCTGGGTGTTACTAATTACTCCCTGCAGAGGCTATTATTGGTGCTAATGATAAAATGCAGTAAAAAGCTCGGGGAAGGCTCTGTGCCAAGTGTTCCGTGTGCAGGTGACTGCTGTGACTGAGCACTGACAAAAGTTCCTTCACCCACCTTGTAACACGATGTGATGTAGCTGTGCTGGGGTTTGATACACGTCTAAAAGGACAAATGGAAACCACCCATGTCCTTGTCCAGGCTCCTTTTCCCTGTGCCCTTTTCATGGGAAAGACAGGGGAAGGCGGAAAGGATGGGAAAGAGTTTTCTTACACTTAAAAAAGTGACTTTACAGCTCATGACTCATCCAAAGACAGAACCATTGGCAGCCGGAATGCCAGAGTCTTTCACGAAATCATCAACCCCTTCAAGAGCCATCTGCAAAGCTTCCCCCGGTCCGCAGCCGGTGACACTGCAGCTCTCTGAGCAAAACACGGACACGGCAAGCACGGATCCCTTTGGGAATGAGCAGAACTTCCCCTTTGCTTGCTATAACCTTACAAGGATTTACAAACCTTTACAAATGGATGTCAGCATTTTATTTCACCTCTGAATTTGTGCTAATATGCTAATTCATACAGTAAATTTCACAGCAAATGCCAAGTTCAGAATTACTCAGCCTGATACTAATTCTTAAATTTGATGATGGATCAGAAGTATTCAGCAGAACATGCACACAAACAAAATGGAAGCTTCATTTGTTATAAAGAGAGAGTAAGCAAAATATTATAAATAATGTCAATTCTAAGTACCTACAGTACTTTATTAGATACAATTTAATTTTACTTTATTGATCACAGTCTTTGCTAGCAAAGATCTGAGCTCGGAGTGAAAGGGGAGTAAAAGTTACCACAAAGTAACTGTGGTTGTTATTTTCCAAACTGTACAAAATCTGGTTAAATTTCATGAATTCACATGTTATAAACCCAAATATATTTGCTGTGGCCTGTTACTGCCATAGCTCACATTACTCCCTCATCAAGGTCACAGAAGAACCAGGACCATGTTCTCCTTTCTGGCCTCTCGGTCCCCAGAACCTCTCACTCCCTGTCTGGGTTGTTCTGTTTCCCACTGCACGGGCTCAAAACTGATCTCAGATACATTAACAGTGTATTTGGGTTACTTTTATAGAAAAAAAAAAAGAAAAAAGAAAAAAGAAGAACAGAGAGTGCTCAACCTATGGTCCCAGGGCTACAAGGGGTTTCAGAGCAACAATTATCCATCCATCCTTCCAGAAGGGACCTTTCCCAACCCATTGCCCAGGCACCTTGGGAATCCTTTGTCACGGCTTAGGAGAGCCTTTGGATAGGATTTGGCTGCCTGGGGGATAATTTGAACCATTCAAAATGGGAGAACTTGTGCAGCCCCCCAGTCTGGGCACCGTGCGTGTGGAAAACTGGAATTAACTGGACAGGGCTGATGGCTTCCAGCCCAGCAAATCCCAGCTGTGAGGGGTTTTTTGGGGAGGATGCAAGGATCTGTGCATCTCAGGAGTCAGGCACTGCCTGTTGGCTCAGGGTGCTCTCACACTGGGACTCCACTGGAAATTCATCTTTTCCAGTGGAGGGTGCACAGAACCTCACCACTCTCCTGCCCTCCAGCAGCTTGGCTCCAACGTGCTCCATACAGCCAAAAGGAACAATGCCCTGGCACAATAAAACTGATGAATAAAAGCAGCAAATCCTAGCTTTGGGAGGGTTTTTCCCCTCCATGAAATCCACCGAAACAAACACAAATAAAACCTTCATTAAAAAAATTGGATTTTGCATACTAAAAGTCAGCAAACCTGAGCTGGATTTCTGTCAGCAAGCACCATAATCCCCCTTACCTCCAGGGAACAGTTTTCTAGTTTGCACTAGAAGTCTGCCCAATACCAGTCAGTTATCTGCAATTAAAAAAATCCATTCCTACAGTACCAGTTACCTAAACGTGGTTATTAAAAAAAAGAACAAGAATTCAATAAAGAAAGCAGGCAAGAGATCACACCCTCCCTCCTGCTTCCCATAAATTAGGGCAGCACTTGCTGGCAAAAAAAAATGTAGACTGACTTTACAACACTTGAATATCTGCCTGGTTTAGTATTTAGCCTTAACTGCAGAGCCCTTTAGTGTCAGCAAGGCAATGAATACAGCATCATATAATTAAATGTATTCAGAAGGAAAGTAGTGTGGAGAGTACAAAAGATGATCATCAACCTCTGAACAAGAATATTTTTTTATGCAGTCAGCACTTTTCACCTAATAGAATAGCACAAAACACATTTACCCAGGAGGGACCTCTTCAAAAGCAGGGGATTGGATTTAGACTGGGTAAACCAGGTAGATTATCAAGGCAGGTAAATCACATCTGTACCAAAGGGATTTCCTGTGTCCAGTGTGGGGCCAGCTGGGAAACCAAGTCCTCTCTAGTTAAAGCAATTTAAACCTGGAATTTAAACCTGGAATTAGGCCACTGCAGATTTATACAGGTGAGGCAGGGAGCAAACTCTCAGAATATTTTAAACTTAACTCTGAGGAAGCTGTAAAGAGTCAAATATCTGTGGGGCTCTTTGCTGTCACTATAACCAGCTTTGATCAGCTGCTGTTTTAAGATGCTCCAAAACACATGGCAAGATCACAATTAAATATCCTCAAAGGTAAAATGGCCCAGTCATCCTGTGCATTATTTCAAGTGAGTGAGAATTATTTACGTCCCTGAGAAGTACATCTCTGGCACATGTGCTCTCCATGATGTGCCCAACGAGCTACTCGTGTCCAAACTGGGGATGGAAGGTGGCTAAATGTCAAAATACCAAACCACAGTCCTTGAATATACTGGTAAAGATTAAAAATAAGCTGAGTTTTTTTTTCCTTTTTGAAATGAAGGCATCAAAATGGGGGTCACCACTGTGGGAAAGGAAAGATTTTGACACACTGTATGCAGTTCCATCATTTCCTTCCCCAGATTTGGGCAGAGCAGATCAGTGGCTAACATTTGGAAATACAGATTAGCATTTCAGTGCCAGGCAGTGACCTTCAGAGTGGGAACCCAGAGCTGCCTGTCAGTTCTGCCCCAGCTATTTAATGGAAATACCTTTGCTTGGAAATTGGAGATGGTTTCAGCTCTATCCACACAGCCTGAGAGCCACAGTCCAAGATCCCCCTTGTAAAACAGCTGTGGCCTCCTGACTTTTTTGCAATAATAAATGTGGGTTCTGGCTGTCAAGTCTCAACAGTTCTACAAAAAGGACATCAGCTAAAACAGGAAATAAAAGGCACCATTTATACCGTCAGCCTCTATGATGTTTTCTGGCAAGAAGATCCACAGTTTAATTATAAATACAAAGGAGAAGAAACATCTTTATCTGCTTGTTCAAACCCACTGCCTGATTTTTAATTGGGAAACTTCTTATACCGTGGTAAGTAGCAAGAATGCATTCCTTCTGCCCCTTCCCCCATGGAGTGAGAGACCTCTCACATCCCTACCCTCAGTGACCCCTTCTCTAAGCAAAACCATCCCACAGTGATTCCATTTTATGGGAGCCATTTCACAACTTAATTACGCATTCTGTGAAAAGCATTCTCTTTGTTTTTAACCTGCTGTGCAATCATTTAATTGGCTGGCCCTTGTTCCTGCGTTATTAGAAATAGTAAATAACCATTCCTTGTTCATGTTCTGTGCACCATCCCCAGTTGCACAGATCTCTATCGTCTCCCTCCTCAGCCATCTGTTTTGGGAGCCGAGTTCCCGCTCATCGAGTGGCTCTCTATAGAAATCATTCCATATAAAAGATGATCTTTGTCACCATTTCCATTCTCTCCTTTGTAAGCAGGAATCAGCCAAGCTGTGTGCAGTAATTTGAGAATTGGATATATTATGGATTTACACAATACCCAAAAAATGGCTTTTCCATCCTATTTTATTCTCATCCTGATCATTCTAACTATTCTGTCAGGCACTCTGGATTCGTTTGAGTTTTTCAGACTCATTGAAGGGTTGAGTTTTTCAGAAAACTACCCACAGTGATTGCCTGATCTCTTTCCCTGAATAGCAGGAATTAAATTAGAACTCATCTTTTGTGTATTTACTTAACATTATTTTCCTGTCATCTATTACTCTGCATTACTAAACACTCAATTTCAACACACCCAGTCATTCAGGAACAGGAATCTTTCCCCAAATCTGCTGCTGCCTTGACAATCCCCAAAGGTTTGCATTATTTGCAAACTTTCTTTTAGACTTCTTCCACAGCTGTACTGTGCAATTGAGGACAATGTCCAAGCACAGCCTCAAACCAATCCATCAGTGCACACCTGAACTCGTGTCCACACCCCAAGGACTGAGTCCAGGAGGAGCTAAAAGGGCTGAAAACAGCAGGAATTCCCAAGTGGCCCCTTGCTATGAGCACTGGAGCCATGGAAGTAGTAATGTGGATGGAAAACACAAAGGAACAGGCTGATGCTGCAAACAGCTGTGGTGGATCTCAGTGCTGAGCTGCAGGATCCACAGGGGAGAGGATCAAAGCAAAAAAACAACATCTAAAAAAGAAAAGATGTCAACTCTAAGCTAATGGGGTTTGTGATGTACTTCTGAAAAGCTGGTAAATAACCAGGTGACCACACACAGGCAGGTGAGAGACACCCCCTTCAAACTCTCACAGATATTCCTAAATCAAAACCCTACAGCAAAAGAGTTTGAGATCTGGAAAAATTTCAGTTGCTTTTTGGCATAAGAAAACAAAATCAGGATTTTTCATTTATGCATGTCTGATTGTGAACGACAAAGTCTGTGACAGTAAAGTTGCACAGAAAATAAAATGCAAAACTAACCTGTGACTTAAATCCTGTCCTTAGGAGGTTTTAATGAAGTCAGTTTGCAATTTGAACCACCAGGAGAGTCAGCTACCAACACTTTCATGCACAGAACCATAGCTAGTGTGGATAAAGATATATACACTTGGAAGCCTGATAGATGAAAGGAGGCACTGCTAATGGCAAGCAGTTCATCCCTCTGCAAAATTCAGATCAAATAACTCAGTCTGAGCAGAATATTGAGCTCCACTGGTTCTGAATGAGGCTGCAGGAAGGGAAATGCAATTTGACATAGCCACATTGCCAATTAAGGATAAAACACATGAAATATGTCAACTAGCAACAAAGGCAGAGGCTTTCAGGCTTTCTGTACTAAGTTGGTTCCTTTGGACCCACTTACAAAAACTTTGGAGTTATTCGGGTAAATAAAACTGCAGCAGAGCCCAGTAAAAGTAAATACAAGAAGAAAGAGAAGACCTGGGACTTGCTCAGAGTTCTTATCAAATTATAAACTCTGTGTGTGAGTGAATAAGTTCTCATTAGTAGAGGCAGACACTGAGGCAAAGCCCCTTCTTGTGTATCCGGGACAATCCCACTGAAGGCAGCAGGTGTGTTCAGGTAAACTTGGGCTGGCAAAGCAGAATTTGAGCTGTCGTAGACAATTTCTGGAGCTTGTGCATTGACAAGAGAGTGAGCAGAGCAAAATGAAATGGAATAGCTCATAAAAGGCTCTGAAAAGTTCCACTGAATTCAAAGAAAGGGCTGCAGTTAGCACAGCTGAGCGGGAGCCACTGTGTCCTGTGCATTCAGTGACCTTGTTAAACACTGCAGTACAATAGTTCACCTGCTCTAAAGCCTCCAGCAAATGCCCTGAGGTGGGAGCAGAGCCTTTGTTCCTCCTGCTGCAGCCGGGGGCTGCCAGGGGCACTGCAGGCTTTGGGAAAACGGAGTGCTCCTGCTGCAGTCCCGCTGCAATCCCGCTGCAATCCCGCTGCAATCCCGCTGAAATCCCTAATTGGTCCGGAGGAGCTGGGGGGAGAGCAGCACCAGGCCTGACTGACAGCACGGATATAAAAAACCTCTATAAAGCTGATATAAAACACTGATATCAAAATCAATAGGGGAGCCGCTTGGTCTGAAAGCCTGGAATACACAGGTGGCCTCCCCATAATGATCTTCCCCGTTGGCACTGGAATGGAGATTGTCTCCTCCCGTAATTCAGCAAGCCAGAAGAATCCCTTTGTGAGTTGTTACTGAAATCCTGCCTTAGCCCACATCCAGCTCCCTTGCACTGAGGTGATGTCCATTGTTCCCTGAATGACGTGTGGCAGTGTCACCCCACAGCTGGACTGATTTTCCAACTTCACCTGCCATTTGGGAAAGGGGCAGGACAAGCTGGGTGGCTCCCAGTGCTCACGAGGGGTGCTGCTCCAAGAGCTCTCAGTACCTGTGCTCCTTGTCCCCAGAAAAACCCCTACAGGGACCTTGAGATGGATCACACAGCCAGGTCACCAGGCTTGACCTGAAGCAATGGTTTGTGAAGGGAAAATGGTAAAAAGGCTCAATGTGCCAGCAAATTTGCTGGTGGCTGCTGATGGAAATGGGGATTGTGATGTACACACTGATCCACAGGGAGCTGGACTGAGACCAAGTCATTCCATGCAGGGCACTGCACAGCCAAGGGAAGATCATTCTCAGTCTGTACTGACCACACCAAGTAGCTTTGGCATGAAAAATGTTACAGGCTGTTATTAGCCCCAATGGACTACAAAAAAATCAAAGCACAGCCATTGCATACACACAAATATGTTCTTCTGTGTGCACTGAGAAGTGGGTAGAGAAAATGTCATCAATGAAAAGAATGAAGAGGGACACCAAGACGTGATTCAGAGGCAGTTTTCATCTGGTCTGTGACTGTGTAAAAATCTTGATAAGTGCAAATGATCTGTTATCAGCTCTATGTGGAAAATGTACCAAAACACTGTGTGTGTGAGATGTTTTGATTTCTGTTTGTAAACTCAGATCTTCCAACTTGCAGCCCAGATGACAGGAAAACTTCTATCCAATGGGAAAGGGTCAGTTCCTTCATTCAGAAAACATTTTCCCAGCTCACTCCAAGGCTGTATGGAACAGAGGTTTTGTTGCCTGCTTGAGATCCACTTCTTGTTCCACATCCACATGTGAAGTAATTTGTAAGCTTCAAAAACCAATCAGATGAACTTTCAGACTTATCCCTATCTAGAAGGTACCAAGAAAATACAAATTCAGAGAAGAGTGCATTCCTCAGAGACCAAAACCAGGAAAGAGGGATCTGGGATGCAGCCATAGTTTGTGTAGGGGGGCTGGTTGTGTTGTTCTGACTGATTTTTATCTTTATTCACTTTTCAAAGACCAGGTGAACATAACTTTTGACTTCCATCATGGTTTCCCAGGGCACTGCTACGTCTCCCATTTTTTAAGGTTATTTTAGTTGAAGTTCCCATATCTCTGCCTTTCACATCACCTCCAGACCTAAAACTGACACTGATATCTGTTATCAAAGAGACTGCATTTCCTTCTTTGTGGCTTTGACAAAATGAGCCTCTCAAACCTGCTCAGAACCCTTTGAGTCTGCCAGGACTTTTTGGTGACTCTTCAGCTGCATCTCACTGCTCCCTGTATCCAAGCAGGGACTTTCCCTCTGGAGCTGTTTCTGGGATCACCAGGACAGTCCTCCTGGCTGGCTTGGCCTTTCCCCTGTCTGTGTCTCCTTACTCCAGGGGTAGCTGAGGAATTCGTCAGGGCTACAGAGGGATATTCCCAAACTTCCGAAAATGAACTCTGCTAAGAACTTTTGGATAACTGAGGTGAAACAAAGGGAAAAACAAAAACCAGGAAAGAGTTCAAAGGCTGGGAGAATGGGAATCACTTTGTTCTATGTCTTGACTTAATGCTCAGACTTAGCTCAGGCAAAACCCTTTTCTTTTTTCGGGAATGTGATCCATGGTACTTTGAACCTGGTTATGCAGCCAGGGGATTAAGTGAGTCTGAGGTCCCTGAGCCCACCTGAGTGTCCTTTGCCAGGTAAAGCATCAAAGGAGACCTGACAGTGGGGCACGGGAGGCCAGAGGACTGAGGATAGAAATCAGTGGCAAACAAGGCTCTTGTAGCTCCATGACTTCTAAGACAACTTGTTTTACTTTTATTATCAATTAATAATTCATGCCCTGCCAGCTGCAGGCCACGCTCAGACCCACCTGCACAGTGAGGGTGCCTCTCCTCGTCCCCTCTGCCTCTGCTCCTCGCCCTTCTCTGTGGGTTTGAGATCTTGGGTCATGGACACAAATGGGAAACCAGTGAGGAGAAAATGCATCTTCCCCCTGCACCCGGGTAATTCATGAAACGAGACCCTGCAAACCATTCCTGTTGTCTGTGATACTCCAGTTAATTGGACAACTGCTGTGCCAGAAAACCTCTCCCCCACCTACAGCAAGTAAAATTTATACTGGTGGCTGGTAACAAGAACATCTTGATAAAATGGCTGAATTTATTTTATACCTAGAAATGAAAAGAGCTCTTAACAAAGGGGGGTAACTGATATGCTCGGTAAATCAAGGATAAAAGGACACAGGCTCTATTGAAGAATTTTTCCCCTCGTCTTTTCTTTTTAAACCTTTTGATGAGGTGCCCTGTTGCTCTGCGATGAGCTTCCACTGAAGTACTGTTGGAATTATCTCAAAGAGAAATGGATCATTTAAATGAGTGAAAGCCCCCAAACCAGATCTGCTATCTCCAGCCTTACGTTCATTCTTTATATTAAGAATTTTGTGAAATTTATAAAATAATTTTACTACTGAACCGCGGGCTTATAACGCAAAGAAGTCTCATCCATTTTCCCCCTGCTTCCTTGTGAAGTGGTGAAGAACACTACATTTAGAATAAAGATGAAAGTTAATATGTAGAAGAGAGGGAATACTCTGATAAATTTGTACCTTGTGTGTTTAGAAAACACCTACAGGCAATGATGCTTCACATTTCTCCAGACCTACCTGGGACTTGGGTCCTTCAGGGAAAATTCAATTGAAGATAAGATAAGGTGCTCCTCTCTATTTACTCTGTTTTTTTTCTTTCAGACAACAGAGAGAATTTTAAAGGTGTAGGACAGGAGAACAGGCTTCCACTTTTCTTAAGATAAAGATTGTTTTTCTCTCCTGTGTGTTTTTTTTCAGGGAACAAGAGATATGGTATGTGCCAGAAGGAAGTCTGTAATGGCTGGAATACTCAGCAGACTGGACCTCTAAGTGTTTATGACCTCTAAAGGACCATAATCATGGTCCTTCTCATTCTATGGAACAGTAAATTGCTCATTTTACTCAGTGAGTAGGCACAGAGCAGGCTAAGACTGGTCTGTGTGTGGGTGTTTGTACTGACCAAGAGATTATCCATTGCAAAATCTGGTGTGCTTTTGCTGTGCATTTGAATACCTTTAGAGCACTATAATTTATACTTATTTTTACTAAGTGCTTGAGCTACTGTTCATTGTGTGCTACAAGGGCTGACGTTTACTCAATGTGCAGGTAGGTTGTAAAGGTTTACTCTGATGTAAGCCCTGGGAGCAATTTGTACCCCCGTGGTAGAGAAGGCATTATGTTGAGAAATTCAGGCATGCCAGACAAAAATATGGACTTACAGACCCAAATGAAGCCTGTGTTTCAGGGCTTAAGTGCCCAGGTTCCCATTGAGCCCAGCAGAGATCCATCCACATAAACACCTCCAGAAGGATATATTTGAAAGGCATTAATTGTGCTTTTAAAATGCAATTTTGATACAATGCCAACAGAAGATGCAAATAGCTATAGATGCACTGGGATAAATCTTGGGAAGCTTTAGGGTATCCAAGAGCTATTCCAAAAGCTGAAAAATCTTCTGGTAAGAGATCACCACTGCTGTAGTTTCCATACTTTGCAGCATGTGATTGGCCTGTGTGGGATCTACCAATATAGGGAAGAAATAGAGAAATGTCAAAATGGATTCTTTCATTTTGGTGATGAAGTGCTAGCTCTGCTTGCCAGCACGCAGGGTTCAATAAAAACAGACAGGTCTTCAAAAAATAGCAGCATAAATAGATGAACTCTTTAAAGTAATATAACTTCTGTCATCTGGGTGTGAAATATAGACCTAAGTGCCCGCTGAAGTATAAGCTGACCACACATTCCACAGAGAAGTGTTAAAAGTTTTCTCGGAGTGTCTTGGGCTCAGCAATGTTTTAACTACATCTCTCCTTGCCACAACACACAGAATGGAAGCGTTTCAAGTTAAACCCATTTTTCAAAAGAAGAAAACAAAGCATCCATAAAGAAACAAGGCAGAGCACGGGATGAGGTCTCTAGATAGCCACTGCTTTCAGGGAAGCTGCAATTAGCTGTGCAATGGAGAAGGTGAACTCAGCTGTATCTCAACAGCATTTGGAATGATTTCAGCAGCTAAAATGCTGATAGGTACGTGCAGGGGGTTGTTTTCAAGACTTTCTTGTGAGACACAATGTCAGGATTCCTGTGGTCTCCTGTCATATTTAATTCATATCCTCTGGCCTTCTCTACCATGTTTATTGAATTACACGAATAAAATTCAATGAACCAAAACCAAAAGAATAGAGAGGACATGGCAAGTCCTGTTTCTTTTACGTCCCTCCTGCACACCTGAGTTCAGTGGACTTATAGGAGAACATGTTGGAGCAGAACTTGGAAGGAGGGGGAGGTACAAGTTAATATAATCCCTCTCACCATCTCCATAATTGCATCCAGATAATTTATTGCAAGCAGTGGCCATTTCCATGTGGGAGGGGGGATCCAATTTCTAGTCAAGACTCTCCCCTGGTGCTTTTTAGGGCTGATCTGTGTACTCCCTGTGTGTGTTTGCCAGGTTCCTTCTGGTCACAAATGAGATGGCAGCTGAACAGCTTTACAAAACCATTCTTCAGAAGAGCATTCTGGCAATTCATCACTTCAGTGCTAAAAGGAAACCCTCAAATATGTTAAAAGTCCCAGTTGGAGGGAAGTGCCCTCTTGGCATGCTTGTAATGATGATTCCCTGCAATCATCTGAGTTAAACTGATACAGCCTTTGTCCTCCTTTACAAGTGGGATACAGGAAGCAAAGCATTCCCAACAGGCCTGTGGAGCAATGGGGAGTAGGTCTGTGATTTTGGGGAGGGTTTTATTGTGTCTCCTCTACTATTATCCTGTTTTCATTGCCCTGGATCTGCCTCCAAGCACTGCCTGCCTTGGGTTGTGCATCCCTTGGTCAAATCCACACCCGGTTCTGCAAGTGGAACCTGCAGAGGTAAAACAGAGCCATGCCCCCATGGGATCACAGTCACAGCAGCACCTCACACAAGCACCCTGATACTCAGCAATAGCTTTACAACCTTCTCATTTGGGTTTACAGCCAGACATATGCAAATCTGGCTCTTGAGTCTGACCCAAAACGTTCACAGAGAAAATAAGACAGAATATGTTTTGAAACTCTACCCTAAACTGCAAGCTCACCACTATTTAGCTTTGGCATTTTAATTTTTGGAAATGTCACAGCTAATAAATAATGTATTTTCTTTAAGCTACCATATACATTTTTATTTTACAACTTGAATCTTCTTAAATTTCCAACAATCAGGTTCTCTGCTCACGTACATGGCAGCGTATGGGATGGCTGCCTTTTCACTTAATACATTTAATAAAGGTGACCAGATGCTTTGTGTTCTTAATGGCTTGTTCTGCATCCCAACAAAATGTTCCTGTTTTGGCTGTGAGAGCAGATGATTCATCCTGAAACCCAGCCCAGCTGCCCTGACACAGGCAGGGTGAGTTAAAAACCCACCATCTGTGCTGGAGGAGTGGGCAGGAGGAGTGCTTTGTCAGGAAAACACTGTCCTTCCTTGGGCACTGCATATTCCAAGCAGCCAGTAATCCCAAAGTCCTGTGAGTCCAACCTCTCTGCCTTTGCAGAAAAATTCTGCAGTTATATCCCACCTCCCACCATTTTCCCTTCCTTCCCCCTTCCTGAGAAGCCTCTCAGACCACCCTGCCCTGGGATCATGTGTAGATCAAACACTGCTGTAAAACGTAAGATGTTGCTCCTGGTTTTATTCTTTCTAATTACGCGGCAAAATTCCTGCCCGTGTGGCTGCCTCGGCCAAGCCTCATACTTGAAAAAGCAAGAGGGATTCATTTCTGGCTGTTGTGAATAATTAGCTCTGCCCAGCTCTGCATTAGCACCACTCCACTGCCAGCTCTGCCAGAGGACACATCCTGAGCTCAGATCCAGCACTCACGGACTCGCCCAGTTCAAGGGCAAAGCTCTACCCCCAGGCAAAGCTCCCCTGCTCCCTCAGCAAGAGCCAGGCAGGAAGATCTGAAGGGAAAGCCTGGCTTGGAGTGTGGCATTGGGATAAGGCACTTCCAGCCTGGTTCTGGCCCCACAGCCTGTGCCAGCTGCCCTCCTCCCTGCCCCGAGCATCCCGGCAGGACAACGCCCCGGGCGGGGAGGAAAAGGTTCCCAGCAACTTTTCTGCACAGCCTGTGTTCTGCAGCACTTGAAGGAATCATTGCAGCTCATCTGGCATGCACACGAATGACAAATATGCTTCAGAGGCAATAAATTAGCAATTTCAAGGCTTTACTTCCCCTCATGGACTAATTGCCAGAGATTATAGTATATTATGTGAGAGCAATGATACTAATGCCTAAATATGCTTCAGTGATTATAGAGCTATCCTCAATAACCAAGCTGTTTAAATGTCAATGCAAGAAAGCTCTTTATTATGAGATTAAATATTATTTTGAAGCAATGCAATAGGAACTTCCCAGGCTTTCTGCCTGCACTAATGCTGCCTTGGGGCAATGTATATTGGACAAGGTATGCTTTTTTAAAATGTGTACAGTAAAGGGGCCCTAAATGCTTTTGTGCTGCAAATTTGGATGGCATTCCTAATAAGAAGGAGGATCTTGGCATCTTTTTATTTTGTAGTTGTTACTAACATGCTGCTGCCTTCATCCTTCCCCCACTTGTTTATCAACTACTGTCTAGAGAAGATAAATTCTTGTTTTCTATTTGTGGAGTTGGCAATCAAACCTCAAAGATCTTTTTTTTTGTTTTCCCATCTCTAAGTACCATTATCTTGCACAGATGCTTTTGAGTCCTGCCCCTCACACCCAAATAAATCTGTTAATACCTGGCATTGAGACGACCCCTGGAAATCAGTGGAAGCTCCAACTTTCAGGTTCAGCTGCTGACACGAGGCAGAGAACAAAAGTGTCTTTAAGCCATAACTCCAATTGCACAGCTCTGCAGGTGCCAGCTGGGGATCACAAGCTCAGGTGTGGATTCAGAAGGAAGGGAGGCAAACCAGTCTCTGGCATCCCAGTAATCTCATACAGGACGTCCCCACAAAGGATCTGTCCCAGCTGGCAGCCTGTCCCCTGATTTCTAGTAAACACAGTAATTATAACTCATAATTGTTGTAATAGTATAGCAAACATAGGCCTGTGGGGACAGATCATGTAAAATGAAGGACAGAGAAAGCCAACTTTTTGTGAAGTTTGGTGGAATTCTCTCTTTAAAGTACTTTTTTTCCTTTAGGAAGTATTGTTTCTTAACCACAGCCTGCACTTCTCCACGGTGTGCCCTGAAGGGGAGGAGCTTCATATACAGATAACCAGGGAACTTATTGGCAAGAATTCCATTCTGCCCAGCCTTAGCAGGACTGGACACCTGGATCCATGTCCCAATACTTTCTGCTGCAGCCTGGCAATTGTTAACTCTGAATTTTGGATGTTTTCATCTTGGCTGGTTTCTTCAGCCATTTTAATCTCTCCTATAAAATGCAATGCTTGTTTACCTCCGAATGTCTGAAGCTCTTTCTGATGCTCAGGTAAAAGACACCTGCCACACAGGCTCAGAAAAGACATAAATTGCTCTATCATTTGTAACATTTTAAAATATCTTCATCTATTAAAATCACAGTGTGACTGACAAGGAACATGCTGAATGGCCATGAGAATTCTTTCTCTGCTCTTCCAGGCAGACAATAATCTGACACCTTTTTTATTATGTCTTGACTTAGAATACACTATGGGAAACCATAGCTTTATCTTTATAACAGTCATCAACTTAGAAGAGTGATGTTACCTACACAACCAGCAGCCATAGGCTGACACTGCTCAAAGGACAGCAATGTGGACTCAGCACAGTGTGGGTGAAAATGACCCACGTTTGGCTCCTTTCATGCAAATATCATTTCAGATCAGATGAAAACCCTCTTTTATTTTTGCAGCCACTCTATGAAACCCCTCCCTGTGCCCAGCCCCACTCACCATGAAGCCTGGGGCACAGATGCAGCTCCCAGTGATGCTGTCACAGTCGGCCCCGTTGTGGCAGGGACAGGGCACCTGGCAGCCCTCGCCGTAGTAGCCCACGGGACACGTCTCGTTGCAGTAGAGCCCAGCCCAGCCAGCCTTGCAGCTGCACTCCCCAGACAGAGGATGGCAACTAAAGAGGAGACAAATGTTAATGAGATGTGGGCAGGAAGGAAAAACACAGCCCAGAACATTTCACGTGTCACAGTAAGAACAGGACAAGCCTGGAAACTCTTGAGGGTGGTGGATATGGGCAGCTGTATAATTTGGGAAGTGAATAGAGAATCTGGTGCTAAATAGCCCAGCATTTCCAAACATCTGGGAACTGCCACAGCACTGGGTAGTTTACACCTTGAAGTTTATGCTCTTCCATTCTCAAATCAACGTGACTTGGAGTACAGACATCAACCACACCATTAATCCTTACAAGCTGGAGGACAGGTATGTCCTGCATTGTTTGGCTGTAATGCAGCCAGCTAAAGATGTTCAGGGATAGGAGCAATTCCAGTGGGTGGAGGAATGCCACCAAGAGAGCTGTGGAGATAAACCTGAGTTCAAGGGCACAGCATTCCTATTCTATTCTATTCTATTCTATTCTATTCTATTCTATTCTATTCTATTCTATTCTATTCTATTCTATTCTATTCTATTCTATTCTATTCTATTCTATTCTATTCTATTCTATTCTATTCTATTCTATTCTATTCTATTCTATTCTATTCTCTCTATCCAATCTCCACTGTCATTTGTGCTTTAAAAGTGAGTGTCACCTCAGCAGAACTTTCCAGCATGCACAGCTAGAAAGGAAAGTGCTTTGGAAGGGAAAACTCTCCTTGGAAGAAGAGTTTTGCAGGGAATATTCAGCTGTGGTGATCAGAACCCATCAGCACCCAAAGCCTTGGGACTGGAGTTAACAGGAGCCCTGGGACTAAGCCACAGCTGTGCAGGGAAATGAGTCAAGCTCCTTTTTGCTGCATAATGAACAACATTAATCCTTCTGCTTTCATTTCTGTTCAGTCAATTCCACCCAGTTGTGAGAGCACATGGAGAGAAAAGGAGAAAGCAGAATGGAGCCCAAAAGACTGGACAATGCCTGGTCCTTCTGCATCTGTAGGTGGAACACATCCTCTGTTCCTCCTGCATGAAACAGTTTATCTTTATTGGGCATTTTTCCTCCTTGAGGTTTCCTCAGGGCACCACCTTCCCAGGGCAGGAGGCTGTGGCTGGGGCTGGGAGAGCAGGGGAAGGAAGGCTGGAGATGTGTTAACTCCTGGTTTGAAGGGATGGAGCTTTCTGGATGTTGTCTGAGGCCAGCTGGGAGTGTGAGACTCCACCTGAGAGCTCAGCAGGCTCTGTGGCCTCTGCACCACTGCACTGCACAGTCATGGCACTGTTCAGTCCTCAGTGAGAGAGATGAGAAATAATATTGCCAGAAATCCTGTTGTCTTTACTCTCAGAACAAGAATAGACTTCTGCAAGGTGGGATCTCTCTCTGGGCCTGTCTCCTGGGTTTTTGCATCCCAGAAACAATTTCTTTTCCTTTACGATTATTTATTGCTACAGTTTAAGACTGTAGACATGACTGAAATTCATGACTGAATTTTATAGGTTTCTTTACACCTGTAAAATTAATATTGTATATGTTAATTTTCAAGGTAACCTCATAAAATGTAATTTCCAACTATGTTTCAGGCAATTTGTGGTAGGGGAGGTTGGTCATATAGTGCTGCAACTAAAAAGGATCAAATTTTCTAAGTGTCAAATGTTTCATCATAAATAGTGTTTTACTGACTAATTAAAACAATTCATCAGCATAACAAACTACCATCCATGACAAAGCAGTCCCTGAAATTATGGTTTTCCACAAAGCACCTCTTAACATTCAGATGAAAATAATAAAAGCTTGGGTTTCCCCCCGTGTCTATTAATCATTACCTAATAGGAGCAGAAAGCTCAACATTAAAGAAGGATTTTGAAATGATTTTTGTGTTTCTCTCTTTCCACTAGTGCTACATGTATCATGTGCTTCCCTGAGAACTGCATCTGGTGGGTAAATTAAATGTTTCAAAGGCAACACATGACCAGGGCAGTTTGAATCAGTCTGTGACAATTCAGCAGAAAATACTACACTCACTCAGAATTTTTTCTCTGAGGTTGGCTCCTTCATCAGCATGGCCAGCTTTTTTACATGGGGTACAAGCTATGTATCAAGGGCTAAAACTCATCCTGACATGCACTAAAACAAGAATCCAAACCAAACAGGTTTTCCAGAAGAATCTACTGGAGACAGGGAACTTGGACTCCAAAACAAAGGCCAGGAGAAGTTTGAGGGCATATTCTGACCCACCAAAGCCTTGGCCACATTTCCTGGGACTGTAAGCCAGGAAAATCCCATGCAGAGGTTTGGGTCCCTCCACCCATGGAATCTTCCCATTGAAGAAAGGATAATTTTGCTATCAGCCTGAGCAGACCAGGGTTTTGTTTTTCTCCCAACTCCAAAGCACTTGTTTGACAATCCAGGTGCCTGATGCAGCGTTAACTCGAGGAGGGCTGAGATTTAGATGCTTTCCCAACCTGCACAAGGCAGCTGTTCTCTTCCCAGTCCTGCCAGGGAATCCTCACGACCTAACTGACTCTTCTGCCTTCATTTTCCCATTTCTAAAATGATGCCTTTCTTCCTTTGGAAACCCTTTCCAGATCTGCAGCTGATATCCCTAAATAGCACCAAGTTTTTCTATTAATTCTTTTTTCTCTCTGGTTTGTATAAACTATTCCACTAATTAAAGTGAGCTACATACTAAATATACTGCAGCTCATGATGTAGGAATAGTGTATGTGTGGATGTGTTTGTCCATGTTAGGAAGGTTTCTCTTCTGCTGGCATTTTGTACAACCACATTCTGATCAAATTATTTTCCTAGATATAGAACAGAGCCAGGAAATTCATCTATCACCCATCCAAACATCCATGCATCCAGACTGCCCAGTGAATTAAATGCTATTTGGACTGAAGCTGAAAGGTCTGAGGCAGAATAAAGCTTGGATAGGAAACACAGCTAGAAATTTTAGTAATTATCAGTATAATTCCTCCCCTCCTGCTCTGAGTGCACCTCCCCAGGCCACGTGTCCATGTAACGTTTTGCCAGCAGGGGTCACAGTGCATGTGAGGCATTTCTCCAACCCCTAATAAACTGCAATTAATGAACACAAACAATTCCTCTGCAGAAGGATCACTGAAGGATGGGTGGGAGAATGGGAGGTTCCAAAAGGATCCCAAAGGCAAATGCACCAACATCTCTTCCCCAACCCTTGCTGGGAACAGCAAGGGAACCTCACACTCTTTGAAGAGTTTGGCAGTGTTATCCTTCATAGTTTGCATTGAATCTTAACAACTTTTATTTATTTAACTCTCCTGCATCACAGGAAGAAGCAGAGGAGAAGCCAGGAGTGAACACAGGCAGCCAAGTGTTGCTGTGGCTCCTGGCCAAGCAGAGGTGGAACAGAGCTGTCCACACACATCAGAGCTGACAAGGAAAGGGTTCCAGGGCTCCTGCTGCACTTTGAAAGCTACTGTACAATCTCTGGCTTTTGAGCCACATTGAAAGCAATAAAAAAAAAATTATTAGCTGAAATACAGGCATTTTTGACTTTTAAATTTTTAAGCATCTAATTTTGAGGAAATCTGAGGAAACCAGGTAAATTTCTCAAGGCAAATTAGAAGTGTTTTACACAGCACGGTCTGTTCCAAATTCTGAATTTGTTCTGCACACATCTTTCAGCCAAAGCAACACCTTCCCAGTGAAGCACACCAGTCATCTCATTTTCATGGTCAGCAGCCAAATCCTTATTTTACAGTATTTTCTGTTTTATGGTGTCCACACCACATCCAATCTCCCTTACTAAAATGCCTCTTGCTTTAAAGCAGTGGCCACAGTGAGACTGCAGGGCTGCTCCTTCAGTCCAGAACATTATTGACTCAGACCAAGGCAGAACTCCACAGCAGCTCCCTGGGCTTTGGTCCTGCCCCACTTGCTGCTGTTGAGGCAGTAACTGGAGCCTCTGGAGATCTGCCCATTCCATGTGATTTTGTCCCAGTGCCTTCCTTACTTCTCACATCTCTGACCTGGGAAAGACATCACCCAGGGCACCTGGCTGCCCAGGTGGCTCCACAGCAGTGCTCAGGAAGGGTGGGTGGCCAGGACTATCCCAGCTGGTCATTTCCCTCCCTGCCTGACTGAAGAACAAGCCAGGATTGTTCCCTTCCAGCCATTGCAGGCTATCTCAACATGGACTTTTTGCAGAGGGGAGTTTTTTACAGGTGTACCCTTTGCTGTGGAAGGACAGTCCAAGTCACCACCACATTCTAAATCACCTAATTGTGGGGTTGTTCAAAGCCCTGTACAAAGTGCCTTTCAGTGTGCTCTGATGCAGAAATTATTGGATGGCGTCCTTCAGTCATTACCATGCTGGAGGTTAGACTAGATGATCACTGATCTCTTCAGACATTAAAATAGATAGATCTATGAAAATGGAAAAGCTGATTGTGTATTTCCTACTGTTCCTCCTCAGCTACTCCTCAAAGCCCTCAAAACTTTCCATTCCAGTCAGCTCTCCAATAACCAGATCAAATGAGACAAATCCAGGGACAGGAGTTTCCTTCACCTTCTACAAATGTTTAATAATTATCCTCCACACTTGGGGATACCAACAAGTAGCCAACAGCTTAAACTGCTCCTGGGGAAAATTGATGGCTGTGGGTAAATGAGTCACTGTGGAAGAGCCCAGTTTCAATACAGGCAAACACTCAGGGAGGAATGGGAAGAGGTGGGTGGGAAGAGAAGTGCACTGTATGGGACTGGTTAAACAATCAGCACAAAGATTTGTTCAGAATATGGAGTGCCTTTGGAAAAGGTCATTTTCCATCAGCTCTGACGCTCCTTGGCTCAGCAATTAACAGCACTCTGCAGAGCTGGTGGAAAAGTGGAGAGCTGAAACCCCATGGATGAATGAAAGAACATTTACTGATCTACAGCTTGCTGATATCTCTTTGTTCCATAACAGCGGCGATAAGATGTAGGAAAAAGGGAGATTTTATCACCAGAGAGACCAGACTCATTTATTAAGAACCAGAGATACCATCTCAGCAGAGGATGCTGCAAGGGATGCTGACAGAGCAGTGTTGGGAGGGAAGGAATGAAATGTTCCCATCAGACAGCAACCGGGCACAGGCAGGGTGTGTAGGAACAACCACATGTCCACAAAAGAGCTGGGAGAGGATTCAATCCTCCCCCTTTCTGAGCTCTCTCAAACCTCTCTGAGACCTCTTCTTTTCTCACAGCTAGAAGGTGCAAGTCTGTTCTTTTAGGAAAGATCCTCTGGGAAACTCTCAGAGCACCTCACAGGTAGTTCTGAGTAACACAGGGTGAATTCTTTCACCCTCCAACTCACAGTCTTACCCCACCTAAAAGACTTAATGAATTGAGCATGTAGCTGAGAAAATGCAGCCAAGCTGAGCCTTGCCTGTGGCCTGCAGTGCTTCCACTCTATTTCCACCTTTATGGAAACAGGTTTCTGCAGGCTCAGGAGGGGTGAAGACACAAGTGTCAGCTGCTGACCACGAGCATATTCTCACCCTCCTGTACAGCTGAAGAACAGTTTACACTGAGGAGCAATTCAGCCTGGGTTTACCACAGGTGCTGCAATGATGTGGCACGCAGGAATTTATCCCTGAGCTCACTCTGCAGTAATTCCTGAGGCATGCCCCATCCTCAGCAGAACACAGCACCAACCTTTTGTGTCTAATGTGCAGCTCATGCCTCGGGGATGGTATTTTTGCAGCGATTTCATGATACACAACATAATCAGAAGCGATGGGAGACTCTTGTACAGAGCTCCCTGGGAGCCTCAAACCCTTTGGATCCTGGCTGTCAAACCCAGTGGTGCTGGAGCTCTCTTGCTGCACAGGAGTTGTATCACCACAATTACAAGTTTTTAAATAATCCATTGTGAGCTCTGACTTTCAGTTAAGCAAAGCCTCACCACTCACAGCTAAATTCACAAGGAAAATCACCTGTTTATTTCCAAGACTGAGACAAATAGGGTCTATCTCAAGTGCACAGACAGATTTGCCTGAAGTGTTTGTGTGTGTGTCTGTGTGTGCACACAAATGAGGTGCCATTTCTTGCATACATAATTGAGTGTGTTTATATTTCAGCAGCAGCAAGATGGCAAGGTGGGTTTGTCAGCATCAGCAGCACAGTCAGGTCCCCACCTGTCAGGTTCCAAATTGAAGAATGTCTGTAGCAAGGGCATTTTTGCCTGGGCATCAATTATCTCCACTTCCCCCTGAAGCCTACACAACCCTAAATGGGCTCTGCCTGCTGAAAAAGGAGGGAATCCAGTGGGAGCTGAGGGGCTCAGCATTGTGCAGGTGAGGAAATGTGGCTCCACAACATCAGACAGCTCAGGCCAGGGGGGTTTGGCTGGCCAGGTTCCTTTTACTGCAAGACAGGGAGTGAGGATTCTCCACACAGCAATTCCAGCAGTCAGTAAACAAGGCAATGAGTTACTTAAGGTAACAAAGAGGATAATAGGGAAGAGTCTTAAATTCTTCCTCTTTTCAAGGTTTGGAAAACTTATTCAGGTCTGCAGTGGGAAAGTAAATTCAAAGTGCTCAAGTCTGTTTGTGGCTCTGTCTCATAGTAAAGGGAACCTCAAGAATGAGATCTTTATAAAAGAAAAAAAGGGAATAAAACATCAAACCCTGACCTTTTAAGCAAAGCTCATTCCATTGTAGGTATAATTCCCTGATATTTATTTTCCTGAATATTCTCCTCATACACAAAGAGAATGAAGAGCAAAAATAGGCTCACGTGAGGACTCTATTTTGACAATGTCAGCCGTGTTACAGTTCCACAGACTGACTCAGGGATATTGATTTCAGTCTATTTATACATCTGCCTCAAGTGTTTCCAACAAGGTAATTTGCCATGAGACATCAGCTGAAGCAAATTAGGTTTCATGTTGAAAGTCCCCTTGCTGTCTACAGATCTAACAAGCAAAGCCATGTCATAAAAAAGAGGGAAAGTGATGGATTTGAGTAAAAATGTATCTATTTTTTAAACTTCAGTGGGTTATTATCCACACATATGAGCATCATCTGGTGGTCCTTATGCCCAGAAGATTTACAGGATAAAGCTGTATGTCAGGTTGTTTTAGATGTTACCAGAATTGTTAACAGATCCATGCTTAGTATCTGGCTGGACTGAGGCTTATGGTTCCAAACCTGAGGTCATTTAAATCAAACTTTTGCAAACCAGAGAAACTCTCTGTGTTTGTACTTAAAAGTACAGAGGGAAGGACAGTAGGTAGAGTTAACTGAATTTTTTCCCAATGCTTTTATTGGACCAGTCCTTGCACTAGAATATTACAGGATGTACATACCTGAGGGTGTTGGTAATATTGCAAGGGCATCTCTTGTTGCATTTGAGGCCATAAAAGCCTTCAGGACACATCCTCTCCTGGCAGTGGATGCCTTTGAAGCCAGGCTCACAGAGGCAGGCTCCGTTGACGTGGTAGCACTTGGCCCCGTTCTGGCAGTCACAGGTGTGCGCGCAC
The DNA here is from genome assembly GCA_013400495.1 of Nicator chloris. Lineage (NCBI taxonomy): Eukaryota > Metazoa > Chordata > Aves > Passeriformes > Pycnonotidae > Nicator > Nicator chloris. The sequence goes on along the minus strand of WAAE01007161.1, from coordinate 788,331 downwards.
TGGAAGCCGTAGGTGCCGATGGGACACTCCTCCTGACACCTGCCATGGATGGGGACATGGGATCCAGTCACAGGCACAGCCTCAGCAGGCCACTGCTCTTACACAGGAACCTTTTTGTTAATGAATGCAATACAGACCAGAGCAATCACTGCTCACTCGTTTCAGTAACATATTGAACTGGTGGTATCACCGGAGTGATGGGATACTGTGGGCATGCAAATTGCTGCTAAGAGAAGCTGCATTCATCCATGCTCAATTATATCCTGCTAAATTGCCATTAGTTCATATTACCTTCATTCACAAAATCCATCCTTCTTTCCTGGACCTTGACAATTGTGGTCATCAATCGTATGAAACTGGTAGGCAATAAAATATTTTATTAGGAAACCTCTCACCTGTTTGACTTCTCTTTATCACAGGAGGACAGTGCACCTCCCTTGAAAGCACATGGCCTTCTCAGTGATGAGGAGGGTTAAAAGGGAAAGTGTATTTAGCAGTATTGAGCAAAATGTTCTCCAGCAATGCCTTAGTTTTACTTGCCCTCTTTGCTGTCATTGCACGGGTTTTATACCAACAAGGAGAAAAGAAACCCCTTTGTGTTTTGTGTGTGTTCTGAGTAACTAAAAGCTTAAGTTTGCTTTTTTTCTCCTACTCCAGGGTAGCCCAGTAGTATAAAAATCTCAATAAAAATCATTTTCATGCTCCTTAGTGGAAAATCTACTTAAAAATTGCCAACATTTTTAATATTTGAGGCACATAAAATTGGAACCTGCAAACACTTTACACAGATTGTTTTAAATTGCACCTTCCATGCACTGTTAAAAATATCTCCCTACTTGGATTGGTTCTGAGATCTGCCAAAAAGTCTGTTTCCTTGTCCTACACAACCAATTTAAGAGTTCAGATTATTTCCTACTTGGAGAAGCTCAGCTAAGGTCCTGAAGAAAGCAACTGATTGTGTGCTTGACATAATTCAGTGGTTTCAAAATTCTGCAATGAGTCAGTACCGCAGTTTACATGATCCACCATGAAATACAGATAGGCCTTTTCAGTTAATAAAACCAGAAAAAGAAGTCCAGAAAAGCCCAATTCCCTTATCACATGGATGCCAGGCATTGGAAATTGCCTATCAGCATTAATTTAAGCCTGAGCATTGATTAAAGTGTATACTGTAAACTCAGTGGATGGAGGCAATTGTTAAATGTCTTTCTGCAGGTCATTTCACAGCTGGCAGGTGAGAGTTAATATAATGATCAGTAATAAAAGATTAATGTGTGATGCAAGCCAGGCAAAACTGCAATGAACACAGGCAGTATATAAGAAGGGCATTACTTTTGCAGCTTCAGATTATCACGTTTTACTAAAAATAAATGAACACAGCAAAGGGCCTGCCTGGTGATTTAATTCCAGCAGGCGCCGACACAGCTGCTGGTTGCAAATCCGAGTTGAGGAGTTCATCCCAGACCCAAAGTGAGAGGAGTTTGGGACAAAGAGGGAAAGAGTCTGGAGAGGCACCAGAGAGAGAGAGAGCCCTGCTGCTCTCAGAGGGTTCAGCTGCAAAGGAAAGAGCCAGCAAAGAATGGGAACAGTGGAGCTGGAAGGCTCCCAGCAAATGAAATGCAAGGAGGAACAATGAAGCTCCTCATGTCCCCACTGCTGCACAGACCCTGAGTGAGCAGGAGAGCTCTGAGCTCCACGGGGTGAATCCTTAGTCAATAGTGCACTGTATCATTCTATATTTATAGAAGATGAAGCATTACCTAGCAGGGAGAAAAGCATCTGGAAATGAAATATTGACGACCTAATCCATTTACATAATTAGCCTTTTTCTACTAACAATTTAACCAACTTATTTATTTGGAGATCAAGCAGCTACCACTAATGAATTTTATACAAAGAATACTAATAATGACTCCTCTGGAACATGAGAATAATCACAGCAGGAATTAGCTTTCTACTTAAACATCTTTCCTTTGCAACATATCAATCTAACGTGTCCATAGCACCATTAACAACCAAATGCATTGTTCAATTAAATTACAAAATGAGCTGCTAAGCCCTGGTTATGTTTCTTGTTTAATTTACATTGCTTTCTGCCTGTCTGGGGAGATTCGTGTTATAATATCCACTGAACTTTAATATGTACCGTAATTATTTGGGTTGGGATAGGATAATATGGCTGTCACCTGTAGAATTAATGGAAGCAATTTCACAAAATATTAAACAGAAGACAGCCTGCTTAACAGATGAACTTAGTACATGCTCCTACATTTTCCCCCACTATTTTCTTTTTTTTTAAGGAATAATGCTGCAAAGTTTTTCAGGCTGTCCTCTTTGTTTTGAAACTGTTTATGTAGCACAGACAAATCTGAAAAGCCATCCAAAATGCACTAACGTGGAGATAAGAGATACAAGCACAAACACAACAAAAGGAGAGCAAACCTGCCCATACAGTTCTAATAAATGTGTGATTTATTCTGTTAAGATTCAATCTTTCAATTTAAGGGCATTATGGAAAACCAAGCTAAACCAGCATGTTCCCTTTTCCTGTGAGCCACTGAATTCTGAAACACTCCATTCCCAGCTTCTAACTGTGCCTCTGCTATTATTCCTTTCCAGTTTGTAAAACACACATTTCCATGACAGATCCAGTCATTTCAGTGAGCACAAAGCATCCTGCAGTTATTAACAGTGCTGCCAATTTCCTAGAGATTTAGTGCAGTGCCACTCTTGGAAAACAGGTAGGGAACAAAAGTGTGGCAATTACACTCACACAGACCTTTATGACCATTTCATCTCCACAGATATTTATCTAACTCTGTGTTATTATCTTCTGCACATGATGATGAACTGTAGCATTATATAGCACTTATTGACAATTTTAAGATGATAGTAGGTAAAATGTATTTATGTCTTTATTGCTGTTATTCACAGCATCTGTCATTATTAAGAAGACTTTTTTCAATGCCTTGTAAAACGTTAAAGCAAGCAGTGTTTTGTTGTGCAGCACATTCTGCTGCTCTCCTTTTTGCTGTGACACTGCAAGAGCTGCAGGAGAGGCAGAGGGTAAAACAGGCTCTGAGCTAAACTGGAGCTGCCAGCTCTGTCCCATTGTCCCCATGGGGTGAACACAAAACCAGGGAAAGCCACTCAGAGTCTTGGAAGGGCTCGTCCCTCACTGGAATCAGTTTGGACCCCAGGCAGGGGAGGGCAGGTGTGTGTTCAGTACAGACCAGTACAGCCAGTACAGACCAGTACAGACCAGTACAAACCAGTACTGACCAGTACAGCCAGTACAGACCAGTACAGCCAATACAAATCAGTACAGCCAGTACAGACCAGTACAAACCAGTACAGCCAGCACAAACCAGTACAGCCAGCACAGACCAGGGCTGCCCAGCCCAAGCAAGCAGCAGAACTGCAGCTGGATCCAACAGCCCTAAGGTTTCCCTTCCCTTGTGGAAGGGGGATTAAAGACTGAGAGATGAACATGTTTGAACCTTCCAGGAACCTGTTGCAAAGGTGGGAATGTCTGTGCTAATCCACTTTTACCCTGCTGCAGCAGAGCTTTCCTAACTGCCTGTTTACCTTTTCAATCCTCTTCTCATTCATCCTTTCACACACTTGCATTTCTGCTCTCCTGCTTCTCCCTCAGTGCCTTTTTTTCCCTGCTCTGGGATGGGGAAGCTGAGCCATTCCCAAGGGTTTTGCTTGGATGCAGGTCCAGAATGTGACCTTCCTTCACTTCTTTTCCCCTTCTCCCAACAGATTCTGCCTTTTTTTTTTTTTTTTTTTTTACTGTCTCCTTTCTCAAGTCACATCTCTCTTTGGAGTCCAAATTTCTCACTTTTCTCCAAGTACAGGTCTCATGAGTCCACACTCCCTTTGCTTAAGGACAACCCCTGTGAGCTCCTGCCATGTCTTCCCTGTGCCTCCTCTGAGCAGTCTCTCCCTGAGCTGCCTTCTCCAGATCCTCTCTAAGGCAATCAGCAGTAAAATCCTCTTCCCATCCCCTTTCCTCATCCCCAGCAGGGATGCAGGCTGCTGGCTGGGAGCTCCCAACAGCTCCAACACTTGACTGGATTGATTCATCTACAGCCAGGAATCCATCAGGGTGTGCAACAACCAGATGAGGAGAGCAGGAGAGGCTCTGTCAGCAGCATGGCCAGCACTGGGAGCAGCTCAGGATTCAAGTGTGGTCACCACTACAAAGGCCCAGGCTGCACAGTTGCCTCCTTTAGTGAAAAAGTCTCCTCAAAAAGAGAAAGAGGAATTACATGGTACCACCTGTCTGGAAACAGTCTCCAGATGGAGAACGGGGAAGAGAGGCACACTGATGTCTTCTCCTCTAAATTACTTGGAAATAATGAGGTTTTCCTCCATCTTCAACCCCATGCAAATCCTGACATGAACTCCAGAGCCCCCTCTAATTATAACTGTCCATAAAATGGAAACAGGGCAGCTCCAGGTGGAACAGGAAGGAGCAGCCTTCTGACCCTCCCACAGGGCTGAGGGTTGGATGTTTGTGCTCCAACCACCTGCTGATTATTCAGTGAAGGCAGAGATGAGAAATTCCAATGAGCTTTGTTGTATAAAAATATAACTGCAGCGTATGTCAGTATAGAGCTAATAAAAAAGGGAACATAGAGGAGAAAGTGCTCCAGCACAACATCCAGTGGTGAGCTGTGCACCTCTGCACCCCCTGGTGCCACAGGCCCCATGCAAAGTGCTCCTGAGAGCTGCTTTAGCTGCACTTCCCAACCTGTGTCAGCCAGGATTTGCTGGAGGCTGAGCCAGCACGTGCTGCAATCCCTCATTGACTTTGCTGTGGAGTCATTTTGCTGAATCCATGACACCTTGGTAAAACAATATTATCATCTGCTCTGATCGATTCATGGGTGAAGGCTCTCGTTTATAAATTTTGAGGATTTATCACCTTTTGCTGGTGGCTGAGATGGATCAGTGCTACAGCAGCACAGAGGAATGAAGGAGACATTAAACTGCTGCATTGCTTACTCTTGAGGATATTAATTTGTATGAAGATAGTTCATTTACATATCTTGTAAACATGTAATGCTCTCTATTAAATTTATCACTGTAAATATCTAAATTAAATTTAATCCATTAAATTTTAAAAGTTATATTAAAACCCCCTGTAAATGGAGAGCACTGCCAATAAAAAGTAATAACATTGCCACATTTATATTGCTTGAAGTGCTTCAGAAGGATGAACCTAATTGGAGCAATAGAAACATAACACCATTTTTCAGGGAGGAAGATTGTCCTAGAAGGGATATAAATATTGGCAGTCCATGATTAAAATGAAAGGCTTTGGGGGCTGATTTTTACCTGTCTCCTATATAGCCAGCTGTACACAGGCATCTTCCTGTCACGGGGTCACAGTGTCCTCCGTTGTGGCATGGACAGTCCTGGCTGCAGTTAATTCCAAAGGTTCCAGGAGGACATGGCTGTGCACACACCAGCCCCTGGTGAGGTTGCAGAAAGAGCAATATTTCAGTCAACATTCATAATGCAATAAATTTCTCTATGCAGCTTGGAATTTTATTGTCCTTCTTGCTAAAACTAGATGTAAGTGTAGCAGCAATATTTTATCTGCATAAGATGTGCTAAAGACAGTCTGAAAACTTCACTACCACAGTAAATGCCTGCCTGGCCTGACTCCAGAAGGGATTTTTCTCACCACTGCACACTCATGGATAACTCTCTTCCTTAGATCTCCCCCACAAACTGCAGCTGGGCTTGCACTGCCCCTTGAACAGCCCCACAAAGATGTGGGAGAAGTTACAGGCAACCAGAGAAGTCTACAAAGCTGCTTGTGTGCTCCTGGGGTGTTTGTGACGTGGAGACCCTGAAAAGCTGTTGGCCACACACTGCACAGAGAAGCTTGGGGAAGGAAGGGGTTGTTGGAAAGGCTGCACTGGGAGGGTGTAGCTGTGCTGCTTTTGATGGGCTGTGATGATCTCTCCTCTTCAGCCACTCTCATCCATCCAACCCAACACAGAGGCTGGAGATTCCTCTCCTGCCCTTCACACCCTTCACTCTGCTCCCTCTGCTCTCTCCAGCCCCACATCCATCTCTCAAAGCAGCACAGAATGGATCTGCCAGAGCTTTGGGAAAGCCATGGAGGGGCAGGATGGCAATGAGGATTAGGACAGCTGCAGAAAGCCCCCAGTGATGGCACAGAAGCAATGTGAGTCCCCACATCAGCACTGCAGCAGCCTTCTGGCCAGAAGATGGAATTTTGCAGTGGAATATCTGCCTAATCTCTAAACAGTGACTGGATGCAGCATCCAGCATCCTCCCAGCTCCTTATCCCCAACCTTGGAGCCACATCTCAGTCCCTGACCTGCCTCAACTCCACATCCCATTTTATGCTCCCAGCCCTCTGCTTTCCTGGCTCTTTATTCCAGTCTATTCCAAATCCCTGTTGCAGCCTCCCTTTTAATCCTCTCCTCCATCCAGATCCAAATGCTCATCTCTGAGATGTTTCCTCCTTCCCCTCGCTGCTGAACCAGCCCTGGGAGTGAAGCAATGCCAGGCTGTCCCTGCTGTGCCCCCTGGCACTGCTCACAAGCAAAGCAGCTCCAGGTAATCCCTGCTCCAGCTGCTCAGCCCCAGGGCAGGGAATGCTCACCCTTGTGTGGGGTTGTGCCTTTGGAGAATTTCCCTGCCAGACTCGGGAGGTTTCTCCCCAGGTATCCCATAATGTCCCTGCCAAGTACCAAGGCCTTACAAGGATTTCCCCAGACTTTCTTAGAAGTTGTATGAATGTTTTTCTCCCTGTGAGCAAATACAAAGCCTGAGGCTGGCATCCAGCTGAGGAACTTCAGCCAAAACAAGTCTGGCAGTGCTGGGATCTGAAGTTGTGGTCCTATAATGGAAAATGTTTGGCATCTGCAGCAAGTGGTGCTGCTGCCAGTGCCACCACAGTGCCCAGTGTGAGACAGAAACAGTGTCTGGCCACAGGATTATTTGGGTTTAATTTCTCTGTTTCCCTAACCAAGCCCCGGGGGCTCTGGGTTTTGAACAAAGCACGTATCAGACACAACTTATTCAAAATACAAACCAGGAATATAATGGCTGCTTGCACTCCTCGGGGCTTGGGAAGTTTAGCTGTAACAACAGCCCCAAAGCGAAGAGGCTGCTCTTCAATGTCACCATAAAACAGATACTTTGAGCCTTTCCCAGCCAGGGCTATGTGGCTCCTTGGCTGTAAAACAGACAGGTTGGCCGCAGTTCAAGAACTTTCAGATTACAGTGTTAAAAACGGGTGTCTCTGGACTTGAGTAGCACACAACACTATATATCTGAAAACCTAAGTGTCCATTTATCTTGATAATAAATACTTTCTCCCTTCATGTCTCAAAAGGAGCAGGATTTCTATCAACAAATGATGAGAAAGCAATACTCTGGGATGCATGCCCCCGGAGCCAAGAGAATCTTTAGCTGTACTTTTTGCATTAATATGTACTAAGGGAATTCAAAACATCCCTCTCTAGAGGATCAAATGTCAGACCAACGTTTCCTGCTGCTTATACATCTAATCAGCAAAGTTCACCCCATCAGCACCTTTTTAAGGCCCTGATCTCATCAGCTTCTGCTTTTGACATTGTTTGCTGTATTTTGTAGGACAGAAAAGATTTTTTTTCCGCTCCATTTTCTCAGACACCCCCACGTTTAAAATCCATAACAGAAAGAAAAATAGACAAAAATACAAATGATGCTTCACAATGCCCAGAATCAATAGAGAGAAGTGATGAGCAGAATGTGCAGTATTGCCACGGCACCACGCTGCCTTGGGAAGGGGCTCTGGGGCCAAACGGGGGGCGTTGCCAGTGACAAATGTTCTGCCACATCAGGAAATATTGCTGCTTTCCTGAGCACAGAGATCCACTCCTTCAAAAGGGCTTCTGAGAAGCGTTGTAAATGCTAAATTAACTTCTCTCCCCACTTCCTGAGAGTGCTTGGAGAATTTAATATTGCAAATGAGAAAGATGTATAGAATTAAACCTGTAAATTGTTAATGAGGCCCTAAAGCAGCCACCCACTAAACTCCACAGCCACAAAGGCACAGAAGTGGAAAAAGCTCAACATTGTGGCTTGCTGGAAGCCACGTCCTGTTGGCTGTTCAACAATAGAGGCAGTTGGCCACCATCCTCCTGGTGAAGGACCCATGGGGCAGTAAAATCCCACAGGACACCATCCATGGAACTCCTGCTGCTGGGATTTGGCACTCGTGGGAGGGAAGAAATTACAAGTCATAAAAGAACCAGGCTTTGAAGATGGCAGATCCAAGGAAGAACCTCAGAAGCCCAGAACTTCCTCCTTTTAAAGCCACTGCCTCCCCTTCCCCGTCCCACTAAACCCTGAGGGAGCTGAGCTCCTGTTAATAAGCCAACCTAGGAAAGGATAAAAGTTGCAGCTCATCCAGCAGCAATAAAGTCCAAGTGGATTTGCACTTGTATAAATCTAGGGAGAATTCTCTCCTTCCAAAATGATGGTATATTCAATATATATGTGCAGTCTCAAGCCTCAAAATCAGCAAGTGAAATTCCTGGTGTCACAGAAATCCGTGGTGTGAAATAAAATGAATGCTGTCTAGCAATCCCATCTCGCCTGCTCGTTTACAGCCCCCTCATGTCTCACTTCCCAAACCATTCCAACCACCAAGAGTTAAAACTATAGCATGAAAACATACTTCTTATCCCTCTCTGTACACTGAATTACTAGCTTTTCATTAAAACCCTGGAGAGACCCTTTATACTTAAAATCTCAACATTTACAAGCTGAGTGCTTTTACTTATAATTTCAGTTTCTTTCTGCAGAATACTTGATCTCTCTCTTCAATTCTCAGTTATGCTTGTTTCAAACATCAATTGTTAACTCTAGGGTTCCTCCAGGGACAGAGCAGCCAACAACACAGTTTTCAGAAAAGTCTCTCTGGGCTCCTAAAAAGGCATAAAAGGAACTCCAGGCTGTCAGGAATTGGGCTGGACTGGGCCAGAATATAACCACAGCTGCTGTACAGTGCTCTGGCTCTTCTGAAGGTCTGTGCTGCATCCTAGAAAACATCTAAAAATTCCTGTTCTATTCTGATATTCTTATTTGTTTAGTGATGTTTTCACTTTGAAAAAGAAGAGAAAACTCCTGATAAAATACAAGTAAGGAAGAATACAGCAAAACAACTCAGATCCTGAGAAATCTTGGCATGCAGGAGGAGAGATGAAAAAAAGTAATATTTTGATGTGAATCACTTTATTGATCACTTCTTAAGGGGTAGTGCCAGAATGGACTGATAGGCCCTCAAAAATATGTGAATTGCTTTCTTAATGCCCCAGCAGTCAAGGAAAGAACCTTTTCTTTGCCACCACTGATTGCCAGGTGAGGGCAAGGGGCCATATTCATACTGCTGACAAGTTTTGCCTTTGTTATTTGAAATGGAATAATTTCACCCTTGTCATGATGGGTGGTGTTAGAGAGATTCCAGCTCTCCAGTTAGAGATAATTTCCATCAAAACTTATGGACAGCAATGTCCTCCCACATTGCTGATGTACAGCAGCATCTCATAGCTGGTACTTTTGAACTCAAAGCAGTTGATGTACAAATGGCAAGGAACAGAAACCTCTCTCTCAGCTTTAGTATGTTTGAACGGGTAGAGGGCCCCCATCAGAAGTCACAGCTGTGTGATGATCTGCATGGCCTTCCATGCAAAAATAAAAATTCAGAGTACTTGCATGCTTTAAAATCCAGCCACTTTGCCAAGAGACTAATTGTCAGATAGAGGAAAAATGCCAGGAAGTTTAGTACAGCTAAATGGGATGAAGGCCTGTGAGACTTGGCACGCCCCAAGAGAGTTCATTATTACATTATTGATAAAGTTGAGGACTTGGAAAATGCTTGGCCTTGCTTTCCTGACACAAAGGATTAAAGGTTAGGGCAGTTGTCTCTCTGCAGTGCAAGCCCTGACACAAGCAAATCTCTGGCAATCAATGGCAGTGGTGCCTGAGCAAGGACACGACAGGGAGCCAGCTCTGTGCCCTGGGCTCAGCTCTGCCACCTGCCTGAGCCACGGATCCCCCTGGCTTCTCCCTCCGCCCTGAAGGGGAACAGGACACTTTGTGCCTCTGACAGTGCTGAGCTGGGCTTTGAGCTTTCTGTCCTGTGTGAAGGCACTGTCTAAGGCTGCAGGGAATATTCCAAGTGACTGGCCCTCACAGACAGCTCTCTTGTCTCGTGGCATGCTGTTGTTTTAAACTCTGTGATGGCACCTACCAGTCAGAGAGTCACAGAACCACCGAGGCTGGAAAAGGCCTCCAAGATGATCAAGTCCAACCATTCCCCCTGCACTGCCAAGCCCACCACTAACCCCTGTCCCCAAGTGCCCCACCCACATGTTTTTTGAACACTTCCAGGGGAGGTGGCAGGTCCCAAACTGGTGGCCTGTCTGTGCAGGTGCTGTGCACACCCAGCAAAAGTGGTCCCAGTTTGGGAATTGTTAGAGCCTGGCTGAGACACATCAGCTGGGACAGTGAACAATGAACAAAGCATTCCAAGAGCTGAGTGAGGAGGAGCAGTACCCACCATCCATCCAGCAGGACAGGAGCACTCCCCAGTGATGTGGTGACAAACTCCCCCGTTCTGGCAGGGGCAGCGCAGCTCGCACTGGGCTCCGTGGCTGCCGGGGGGACACAGCTCCTCGCAGCTTTGGGGACAGAGAACAACAGAAAACAAAGAGATCGTTTTAAAGGACTCACAGGAAACAGTCAGTGAGGAAAACCCAGGGCACAGGTCATCACTGAGTCCTCATGCAGATGATGAAACCTCAGTAAGGCTCAGCTGGCACTGCCAATTAGCTGAGATGCCCCACCCACATGCTGGGGTTGTTTATGTGCCATGGTTGTTTATGTGCCAACCCTGTGAGGCTGATGCATGTGTGTAACCTTTATGCACATACCAAATCCCACCCATCTCAACAGGACAACCCATAACCATTAAAATAGCCCAGGAAAAGATGAGTTGCAGGATGAAGCCTTCAATGTGAATTATATGACATGGCAATAAAAGATGCTGCAAACAGAATAAAACAATGGGATTAAAACACTGGAAATTTCTGCAGTCACTACTGAATGTTAACATTTGCAGTGTATAATGGACTGGCGAGGACTCAACATCATTTAAAGGCTATTTAAGCTCATTGAGTGTCTCTCAGTCCTCGCGGGGGGCAATGTGAGGGTAATCCCCGTAAAACCCAGCTCTTCAGTTATTCTACATCTGCACATCAGAGCTTTCAGTATCAAGGTTCTGAAACCACAGGATGTTGTCCCCCTAACTGACTGTCCTCTGATGAGGATGTTCCTACAACATCAGGGGCTGGCCCTGCTGAGAGCTGCCACGCTGATGTCAAGGGGAGCACTCCCCAGAGTAAGCAGAGTCCTTAGCAGTGAGTGCTTCCATGACCGAGGTCACAAGTCTAGGAGGAAATCGGGTACTAAATAAAATATTCACAAGGCCAATCACTTATTTATGAGGGTTAACTCTGTCCTTATTTTTTACCTTCCTCTTCATGCAGGTCAACAAATAACAATAGACTGAAAAAGTATTAACTCACCTACAATAGATCTCCAACCAAATTCAGTGACTAAATTCTCTTTTCCCCTTAAATAATTCTGAAAAACATAATTACTTCTGAAACTACTGAAAGATCTCTAATGAGAACTGATGTTACACTGTGGGCAATTTTAAACAAGAAACTATTGCTTGCTGTCCTAAAATTAATATGCAGATTTTGTGAATCCTACTGGTAAACTTTCCGTGTGGTGGATGGGGATTTAGCTACATGATTCTCGTTAAACTTAATAGGAGTCACACCGCTAAATCCCTGCTCTCTGTGCTTAAAATTTACCCCCTAGATACTGAGCTGATATAGTTAACAGCAATGCTTTCTCAGTTAGATTGAAAGTCAAATAAATTGGGGATGGAAAAGTCCCATTTGATGCTGCACTGGACTGCTAATGAGGACAGAGTCCAACTGCTTATCAAAACTCCACTGGAACTTGGATTGTATTCACATTCTGAAATTAGGAACAGGTAGAGTTGTTGCACAAGTTGGAAAACATGAATGATTTTTAAGCTTATTTTAGCATTATATTTTATTTTAATAGCATGGATTCATGGAACTCCAGAATGGTTTGGGTTGGAAGAGACACTGAAGCCAGATCCAACTCCCTGCCATGGGCAGGGCCACCTTCCACTATCCCAGAGTGCTTCAAATCCCATCCAACCTGGCTTTGGACACTTCCAGGGATCCAGGGGCAGCCACAGCTTCTCTGGCATGTTGTACCAGGGCCTCCCCACCCTCCCAGGGAGCACGTCCCTCCCACTCTCCCATCCATCCCTGCCCTCTGGCAGTTTAAAGCCATCACCCTTTGCTCTATCACTACACACCCTCGTCCTAAGTCCCTCTGCAGCTCTCCTGAAGGCTCCCTTCAGGGACACAGGGAAACCCGGCAGCAAGAACAGTTCCCTTTTCTCATTCTCTCTGAAATCCCGTTCCCTGATTTCTACAAAGGTCAGTGTATGATGGTGTAAATTCAGCCAGCTGCTCACGGCGTTAAACGCGGCCGAAGCGAATCAGTTCAGGGCTGCTGCTGCACTTACAACACGCCGGTGTATCCGGGCGCGCAGTGGCACTCGCCGGTCTGGTGGTCGCAGGTGGCCCCGTGGTGGCACTGGCACTGGAAGTGGCAGCCCTTGCCGTAGGTGCCCGGCTCGCAGAGCTCCTCGCAGCGCCAGCCGCGGAAGCCGTCGGCGCACACGCAGGCGCCCGTGATGGGGTTGCAGAGCGCTTCGTTCTGGCACTGGCACCGGTTGCTGCAGTGGGGCCCCCAGTGCTCGCTGTCGCAGCCTGCGAACACACGCGGAGTTACCCATGCGGGGACACGGGGCTGCCTCACCCCACAGCCCCGTGCGCACCTGGGCTAGAGCTTTCCAAAGGAACTCCCGTTCCCAAACTGTCCCTCCGGCTCGGCTTTAACATCTGCCCGCACCCCGCCCCAGCTTCAGCATCCTCTGCCCCGACCCCGCTTCAGCATCCTCTGCCCCGACCCAGCTTCAGCATCGTTCCCCAAACCCAAGTGCAGCATCTTCCCCCCAACCCAGCTTTAGGGTGCAAGGACACAACAGCACTGCTGTTACACCTAAAGTTGAGGATTTGTTTAACACCTTATTGGATCAGGCCCGGAATCTTTTAATATCCTGTTTCTTAGTGCTTTTAGATTGCTGGAAGGAATGAATTTATAGTGGAATTAGATGCAGAGGGTCACATCCTGCCTGCAGTGCACTTAATGGCAGGTGGTGTTGCCAAGCAAATCCTGTTGATTTAATAATGTCATCAAATATTGTTTCTTTGTTATGTTCCTGTAAGATAACATACAAGATAATCTACTGAAAGCTTTCTCCTTGTTGTTGTTTTTTCTGGCTTATTTATTTATTTACTTACTTTTGTTGTTCGGACTAAATAGATGGGAGGAAAGAAAATAACACTGGAGACAGGACATCCTGAGGCTGCCCAGGCTCAGGGATGAAGGTAGGGAGTGAATCTATCAGGTAATTCCTGTGCTAAGAACAGCAACACAGAAGGACCCTAAACCCTCTGGCCATTGATATGGAGAGGAGGTTCCCTATGGAATGGATTAAGGCACAGGGAAAACCCTTCATGTGACAATCCTGCCTGATCCCTTCTCTTTTGAAGGCCATGTGGAGGATGGGAGAGGGAAATTAGCCTTACAGGAACAGTTTATCCTGATTTGCTATTGAACAGCACCTGTACAACACCTCTTTGAGCTGCATGCACTGAACAGAGCTCCAGCAAACACCTGAGGTCAAGGCTTCCTCAGCAAAATCAGCAGGAAAACAAGGATTTCTTCAGCAGCCCTACCCTCCACTTAGCAGCCTTTCACCATAGCTGTGGCAAGGATGAAGAAAATCCTCATCCTATTCAGAACAGGCTGCTGGGAAGGACACAGTCACTGGTCGCTTTCCAGGTACAGCTGGCTGTGCTCAGAGATGGTTTCAATTTCAACACCAACCCTCCTGCCAGTGGTGTAAATCCCACTGCCAGGCAGGAGAGGAGAGCAGAATCCCAGCAACGGGGCTGTCTTCACAAACTATTTATTTTCAAACATGGAAACTAATCCCAGGTGACACGCACTGCTTCTCAGCCCAGGATCTGTTTCCAGGATTAGCGAGGGAAATGTAAAGCTCACTTAAGTCTGGTGCTTTTGTCCTAGAAATTTCATGGCCCTCTCCCTCTACAGAACTTGGCTATAAACCCACACTGGAAAACTTCCTCTATCCATTAATTTTGGCAATATTTTTATTTATTATCCTTCATTTTGAGGAAGAGGGTACTCATTGGTCAGTGGGAGGATACCCAGCAGAATAAGAAGACAGCTCTTAGTTAATTTGCACTGCTGATTACCAGTTTACAAATTTGTGTTTCTTGAGCAAGTGCTGAAGCTGAGATAAGCCCCCAGAAGACAATTCCAAGGTCTCCAAAAGACCTGCAGGGTGTTAGAGGATGCAGGAACAGAGGTTTTGTGTCCTGCAGGGAGCAGAGCACACCATGTACCCCTGTGCACGATCCCACTCGTGCCTCACCCCAGATCGTTTATTGCTTTGCCTCAGTTCTCCCACAGCTGTAAACAGGGATGATAGTTCCTCTCTAACACCACTGGGAGCCAAGCAAACAAAATCTCACTCTTTATAAGACTTAAATTATTACTGAGAATCTGTGGGAAGAGATGATCTATCTTTATTTCACATAGACACTTGCTAAGGCTGTGTGAGCCTTCTGGGGCAGGGAGTAAAGCTGCTGGAGCTGCTGGAGTTCCCCAACAATTTCCATTCCAGAAACACTGATTTGTTTTCTGCACAACTTGAACATCAAGGGATGCAGTTCTGCACCTCCATAAAGGACACAAATCCGAACCACACAAGCACAGCTGGTGTCCCTCAGCACAGGAAAGTGGAGTTCAGGGATCAAACTGCACCTTGTGTGCTCTGGGGATTGATTCCTGCCTTCCCACACCTCACATCAGGGCCCCAGCTGGAGACTGTGGCTTGTTCTGAGTTGATGCAGCTCCAGTTGCAATTAATTTCCCTAATACGAATAAATAACACTCATTAGAAGATAGGATTCTATCCTTGCTCTTTCATGTCTCAGATGGGTGCTCCAAGCATCTGATTTGTCTGCTGGGTTTGTGTTTTTCCCTTTGAAAGACAGTGAAGGAAAAAGAAAACCATTTGTAGGAAGGGAAAACCATTTCCCATTATTAGTTCAAGCATCTTGTTTCAACTGTACACGCCTGCCCCAAACATAGCTCCTTTTCTGTAAGTCCATCCTGTTTGAACACTTGTTTGCAATCAGTATTTGGTCACATGCTTGGTTCCTCCCTGTGGCAAATTTCACCCCACAATCTCACCAAGGGAATTGAGTGAAATTTGTTAGCAATGTATCAGTGTAAAATTTGGATAACAAAAGTTCATCCTCACCTGATTTTACAGTAACCTCATTTTTTGCAGTAACCTCACATGAAAACAAGATCTTTGCTGCTCAAAGTTTATCAGTTCCTGTTGGTTTTCCTTTCCCCTTTCCTCTAAGTCCCATATTGCAGTGACTCAAATGACTGTGGAGTCATTTCATTGGAACATGATGTGATATTTATCTAATGATATAGTGATAACGCCGAGATCTGCACTGTGGGCACTTCTGTACCTTTACCAAGGCAGATACAAGGATAATAAGCTAAAATCCAAGTACTTATTCATACAATTAACTCCACTGAGCTCAGCAGGCTCACTCAGGTGTGAGACTACCTGAGTGTGTAACTGGCTACAGGACTGGGATCCAGTACCTCCTGGTAGAAGATTATAAAACAGAAGAAACAAAAGACTTCAGCAACTAAAAGGTATTTTTTTCTCTATACATCAGTGTGGCAAGTCCTGGCAGATGTGTGACAGTGACTGCAGGTTCTGGGACAGAGACAGACAGCAGAACAGGCTCAGAGCCACGGGGATGCTGCTGCACTTTGGGATCATCAGCAAGTTCTCCCATGGGCAAGGAGAGACCATTTTAAACCCCAGGCCCAGCCTAGCACAGTCTGATCCTGCTCTTGTTGACTGCCTCAGTGTGTTACTGTAATAGAGATAAATAATAACAGCAACAACGTGTGAACAGAGAGCTGATTAAAGCTCACACGAGCGCTCCGCTGTAAATGCAGATGCCATTAAAAATGTCAAAATGATACAGAGACTTTAAGCAGACCATCAATAAGGAAAGCAACCTGAGAGAGGTGATGTCAGGGAGGTACAAATGCTCCCCTTAGCTGCATGTGGGGATGTCAATACCGTGAGGGATGACTGTGAAACAGCCCCTGTTCTCCTGGGAGATGCTACATTAAAGGGAGCTGCCATATTTCAGGTACGTGCCCACATTCTCTGGCAAATGTGCTAACTTCCTCACTTTTTCACCTTTGGAAATATGGCTGCAGATGAACTGTCACCAGTAAAAATGAATGTGGCTCTGGAAGGGATGAGGCTGTGTGCCTAAGCACAATCACCCTGGTGTGCACAGGGTGCTGTGACAGGGAGGGATTCTCCCCTCGGAGGAGACTGCTCAGAGCAGCACCAAGGTTTTTCCTCCTCTTGCCATTCCCACTCCCACACTGAAACCTCAATTCCCTCCTGAAGTGAGGGCTGATTCCTGCAGGCTCTGCATGTAGAATCATCAAATCATAGAATTGCTAAGGCTGGAAAAGACCTCCAAGATCACCAAGGCCAACTTTCAGCTGAACACTCCTGTGCCTGCTAAACCATAACATGAAGGGCCACGTCTGCTTGTTTTCAAACCCTGCCAGGGATGGTGACTCCACCACTTCCCTGGGGAGCCTGTTCCAGTGCTTAACCACTCCTGCAGTGAAGAAATGTTTCTGCTGTGGTCGTGCATGGCATCCTGTTCTCAGGGTGTCCTGGTAAATAACGCTGAGGACACAGGGGAAGGGCTGATTATCCCTGCAGGAATGATTAGGGAATTGCTGTGCTTCTGGTCAATGGAGACACCCAGCACCCGGTGCAGCAGCACAAGGCAGACACAATGAAGCAAACACAGGAGCTGAAAAAGGTAACAGATGAATAAAAAGACTCCCAAGGAAGGGGTGACATTTATGGAGTGACTTATCCCAATGAGAGAGAGCCAAAAGGGCTATTCCAGAGCTTTTCCATCACTGCACACACCATTAATATGAAAACAGCATCTTCTATCACAGCAGCACCACAACCCGTGGTCTCAAGGTCTGAGTTTATTCTGTTCTCATCAGCTTCAGCCTCCCTGTGGCTCTTTTATAGCCAGGGACCAGTTCTGTATTGCAGGTCTGCAGAGTCAGTGGGATGTTCACAAACATCCTCCACAAGGCACAGCTGGAAAAACCCCAGTGTCTGACTGCCTTGGCTCAAGACTCAGGACCATATTGGGTTGATGGGGAACTTCAATTAATCCACACTTAAAGAAGCTTTCTACAAATTTGCCAAAGCACAGAATGTGCTCACATTCAATAATCAATATTCTGGAATATTTCCAAATTCAGTTTGTAATGTTTAACTGAGATACTAGCCCTTAAGAATGCAAACAGGAAATAAAATTAACTTATTAAATCTAGGAGGACATGGTTTAAGAGAGATTATTTTAGAATTTACTTTGAAATTAGGACTAGATTCTCCTCTTAATGTAACTGTACTGTTGTAAAATGATTCTATGCATACAAATTGAGGTGAAACATGGATTTAGCTCTGGGTGGGGGTTTTTTTTGGTCTAATTCAGTTTTGGAATCAGATGGTTAACCCAGCTAATGCAAAGCAGGCAAAGAAACAGCAAAAGGTAAAATATATACCTGAACATAATGAAGGAAAATTTAAAACAACCAATTAGGTTTTTATTCCCTGCCGTTTATTCAGCAGGAGAATTACAGCCCTGTGTTGAGCTGTGTCTGCTCCTTGCACAAACATGACTCCTTTTGCACAGTTCAACACCTTTGCAAACAGAAGCCAAGCAATAGGTCTGGAACAAGGTCTGTGAAGAGGGAATTCCCCTACGATGACACCTCGCAGCACTTTGTGTTGGCTCTGAGCAGCACTGAGCCCCTCAAGTGACACCAGCACACTGCTAAAGGCATGAGCCAGGTCACTGACAAATCACCTGCTGATCTGCTTGATTCCAGCCCCAAACACCTCTGTCTCATAAGACTGATCACCCTTGGAATATCTAACACGTTAATAACACTCAAAATAACCCCGATTCTCAGAAATGCCCTTCAAAACTGTTCTTCCAAATGCTTAGAGACCAACATTCTAATTCCATGATTTCACCAGCTGGGACACCTTCCACTGTCCCACACCCAGGGGTGTGCTCAGGTGTCCCCAGTGGAAATTTACCTGTACTCAATCAAACTATAAAAAATGCAATTTGCAGACACTCAGTGCCACCCCTGGGTAACTCATTACCTACCTTCCTCAAAGATTCCAACCATATCAAAAGCAATCTGAAATTAAAGACTGCAAGCCTTTAGCAGGACTCCTCTTACAATTTTTGCTGGGAGCAGCCGTGGGCCCCTGGCTGTTTAATCTCTGTGCAGTAAGTGGCCCACAGGGAGGGTGACAGGCCCCTGCTCTCAGTCCATCACCCACATGTCAGGGCTTTGCTCCGTCCCTGCTGATGAACATCAGCCTGATGACACTCTTGAAGAGATTTTTCTTACTCTTCATTTGCTTCCATTTGTTTCCCCAAACCAAACAGGGAGCATCCCATGTAAATAAGACATTTGACTTATGGAGTTGGTGTCACAAAAATAAAGTGTCAGAGTAAAGGTTGGAAGGACAGCAGTAATTCAAGTACTTGAGCCTATGAATTATGATATTTTCTTTAATTATGTGAGCACAGGGTACCCTGGCACTTGCTGACTTCTGAGCTTGTAGCTTTGCAGCCTTAAGGTTCCCAAACCTGGGTTCCTTTTATCTCCAAAGCCAGACTCAGTCACAGCTCACACAATTATAATGAAGAAAATGCCAGTCTCAGTGTTTACAGCTCTAAGACTGCCCAGAGAATGTATTTTGCATATGTAAATATGCATTTGTGTATCCACCCAAAAGGAAAACCCCTGGGGTTAATCTGAGGCTGGCAGGACTTGCAATCAGTCTTATCCTCCCAGTTTATGGATCGGTCTTCGTCAGGTAGAAATGGAGGAACACCAGCTGATTTTTCCCAAAATGAATAAATTATTACTCACAGGAGGAAATAAATCTTATTTTATGTTTAGGTTTTTATTTCCTTTCTTAAGGACAGGAGAACAGATTTTCATCCTTCAAGAAAGATTTTGCTGATTCCCCCTGAAGTTCCTGGTCTGAATCAGATACAGAACATGATTTGGCTGATTTGGGCCCTGATTTAATCTCGGATGATGAGCTCATTAGTCACTGACTCTCCAACATGTGGTACCTAACTCAGGCTCAGCACTTTGGAGACCCTGCAGTTTATTCAGTATCCTCTGAGGAAACATTTGCTTTCCAATGTAATTCTTGTTTAAAGAACATTCCTACGGTATTCTGTAGAATGCTTACAGCAGTTACCTAGCTGGAGGTTTGTCTTTTGGATAAGTGAAAACAAAATCACTCCAAGTCAAAAGTTAAGTATTTGGATGTCAGCCTCATCAAATCCTGTAATGAACTCAATATATTTTGGAAGCAGCAAGAAGGAAGAAACAACTTCTACTCCTGACAGACATTGAAGTGTGGCGCTTACAGAATTTCTAGTATGAGCTATTTTGACAGACGCTTCAAAAGAAGTGAAAATTAGAACATTAAAAAAACCCTGAGAATATTTCCTATTTCTTTTTGCAGAAATTACTGCTCTGTTTAATGAGCCTTTAACTCTACTGACACTCTGGATCTTACAAGGAGTTTAAAATCATGAAACGCTTCATAAGGGAGCGACAACATTCTATACAAAACTGGCAGCTTGTCTTCTCATTATAATTTTTGTGGAGAAGATGCTGCATTCTTTAAAATGTGGTGGGTTTTTTTTAGTGTCATATTAATGGGAGGCAAAGTCTGTTCTTTAATTAGAATTTTACTGTGGTGAATTAAAAAATACATGGGCAGAGTATCAAGAGTCTAATAAAACTAAATGAAGATACTATCTTTCCTCTGTATGAAACCCAGCAGTCTTTGCTCTGGCAAAACTTCCATCAATACTTCATTATTATTGTCTGGGACAGGCTTGTAATAATAATATCTGCAAGTAACTTACTTCCAAATTCTGTCTTCCAACTGGGTAAAACATTCTCTCTCTCAACATCTGTAATGGACTTTGGATGTTTTCATTGACTAGGTAATGAAATTTTCTGGTAATGCCTCTGCACAGAAGTAAAATCAGTTTTGCTTGCAAGAAGGGGTAGAAATACACTGGATATGCCTAAAACACTGCAGGACAGGGATAGGGAGGAGGTGCAGCCTTCAAGAAATTCTTGTTGGAGGGGTTCTGGGGTGGTGGCAGCAGAGTTGCTCAGAGAGGCCTCTATCCCTGGACATTCAGAGCTGTTGACACAACAGCAGTGCCTGGTGTGAAAAAGCCACAGGCAATATCCACATGGGCTTCTTCCTGCTCTAAGTAATCTAAATAAACAACCAAGGCAGTTTGGGAGCAGCAGCAAAGCCCCCTGGGTTCAGCAATTCCAGCTGACTGTGATGCAGTTTGGAGCAGACCCACAGGGCCACGGGGAGCTGCAGGAGGCTGCCCAGGCTGTCCTTCAGTCACATCCTCCCCCAGCTCCTGCAGCTGGGCAGGACAACTTCATCCTTCACCTGGGGAATCCAGCATGTGGAAAGCAACCTGATGCCAGCCCTGGAGTCACCTTTCCACCCTGTGTGACTGCAGAGGATGGAGCAGCACCAAGCCTGCCTGCCCAAGCTCAGCTCGTTTTTCACAGCGCATAAACCCCGCCTTGTCGAAGGTCACCCTGCTGATGTTGTGCCAGATAGGCAATATCTCCTTATTTGCAGTTAAAGCAGTGCTTAAAGGAGAAAAGCTTCTTGTCACTACAACAAGGGGTAGAGGATGTTCCCTCTCCTTGTCCTTCCCACGCAGAGATGTGTCCCTTCTCTTGTAGCTGCTGAGCAAAAGAAGCAGAATTGAGATCTGGATTTAATGTCAGGATTGGCTGAGCAGTGGGGAAAATCAAGACATGGATATGGAAGAAATGCTGTATCCACCTCAGCAGCTTCAAATTGTACCATAAAGTTTCCCCTTCAAGGGGATGGATAAGAACATCCTTCATGCTTAACGTAACTCGCAGCCCTGACTCATCAGTCATTTTTAAGATGGTCAATAAGCAATTTATTTTATTGTGTTGATATTGAAACACAAAGTAAACACTCTGGATTGTGGTATTTGCTTTGATTTCCAACACTGAGGCTGGAGAGTAAAAAGAACCACTTATTCTCTTTGCTACAATTCCCTCCTAATGACTAATCATAGAATCATGGAATGGTTTGGGTAGGAAGGGACCATAAAGAACTTGTTCCACCCCCTGCCATGGGCAGGGACACCTTTCACCATCCCAGGTGGCTCCAAGCCCTGTCCAACCTGGTCTTGGACACTCCCAGGGATGCAGGGGCAGCCACAGCTTCTCTGGGTACCCCATGTCAGGGCATCCCCACCCTCCCAGGGTGGAATTTCTTCCTACCATCTAAGCAAAATCTCTCCTCTTTTAGTTTAAAACCTCTCCCCCTTGTCCTGTCACTGGGTCACCTATGCACTGCTCTTCAGCCAAACAATATTAGCTTAAAAGATGTTCTGCCCCAGCAACTGAATCTAGGAAAAATCTTACCTTTTCTAGCGTGAATTCTGTTACTTACAGACATTCAGAGAGAATTAGAGCAGCAGAAAGCCCAATGGCCTTTGAAAAAGGGGTGTCTTTTATATCTAAAACAGTTCAAAGGCTTGCAAAAAGCTGTGTGCAGGTATCCACACCAGCCACTTGCTGTTCTCTTTTCTTCTAGGCATACTTGAACCTTCACATGGCTCTTTAATGTTACCTAATGTCTTCAAGATATCTTAAATACACTGCTGTCTTTCTCTTACAAACCATTAATAGTAATGTCCCTTTCAGGCACAGAAAAAGAAACAGTTTTGTAAAAAAGTCTTGCCCTGTGTGACCCAGTAAAAACTGGAACGTTCACTCATCGAAACACTCAGCACAGTCTCTGCAAAACCTTTCTGGTATTTACCAACAGAAAATAGCAAGTCTGAAACTACTGGTGAGAAAAAAAGGCAAAGATATCTAAATACTGGAATATTACACTCTCTTTTCACATCACTCAGGCACGGAGATGTGGGATGTGCTTTTAATAAAGAGGTAATCATGAGGCAGACAAATACTGCATAGCTAAAATACCAGGAGCCAAAGCCTGTGTGTCCCTGGGTGTGTTGGGAAAGGCAGAGGACACAGAGCCCAGCATCAGGAGAGCTTTATGCCAGAAAAATTCCAGTGTCCCTGAGCAGAGCAGCTCCTTAGACTGCACCACTGCTGCAGCTCTCCTGCACCACTTCTTTAGGATGCAAATGCTGAGAGAGCAGAGCAGCCTCAGCGAGCAAAGCACCAGCCCTGAGTGCTGAGCAGAACATTCAGGCACCTCTGCCTGTGTCCCTACAGCTTCCTCTGCCCACCAGTGGGGCTTGGGTGTCCTTCTGGAGAGCCAGGCAGGAGAAAGCCTTGTCTCTTGAGACTGGATGTCTAAACCTTGATATTTTATTTTGACTTCCCAACATGTTCCAATGTTGTTCGCAGAAGCGTAAATTAATGCCAATTTCTAAAGCAGAACTTGCTCTAAACTGGGAAGTGAAACTTTTTTGTTATGATGTTAAAAACAGACAATTCTTAAACTGTTTTACATTCTGAAAAACAGGCTGATCAAAACTGTTCATGCTCACAATCAGCTATGGGTGTACTGAGCTGAAATGTTTTGACAAAATCCCAGCCATATGGAAGCCGGTGCTTTCGGAACAGTTTCCCCATTGTGGATTCCTGCATGAAGCCATCAAGTGTCAGGCAGGCAGAAACACTAAATCATCACTCCACATGTTTTTTCCTCATTGTTTACAAACAACCTGTTTGTGCCTGCAGCATTATCCATGGGTCATCCTCATGGAAACCAGGAAAATCCACAGAGCAGCTCTGCTTCCCGGGCTCGGCGTGTCAGTTCCTGGAGGTTCAGCTGCACTCCGAGGAACTGTGGAACAGCTTCACCCCTGGATTCATTTCATTTCTCCCTGTTTTAGTGACAACTGCCACTGACAAGGAAAAGGCAAAACAGACACATGTGACTTCCTGGCTGGATGGCAGCAGGGAAGTGAACAGGATTTTGCTGGAAGAGAGCACAGCACCTGTGCATTACAGGTTTTAAATGCCAGACTCCCTTTAAGGTTCAGATCTCCACATCCTCCTGTGGCAGCAGAGATGGACCTTTAAAAAAGTCACAGGGAAAAAGAGGTTGTCTGATGAGACCATCACCTAAATTGTCACTGGCCAAGCTGCACGGTGCCATCAGCAGCACCTCGGGCTCATCCCAGTGCCCTTTGCAGCCGGGGAATTTCTTTCCATCATCAGTAATCATCCTTGATAAGGGCTGGCCTCCGTGGGTTAAGTGAGTGCCATCTGGAAAATGACACTGATTCCACAGCTTTGCTGTTTCCTTGGCTGAGAAAGGTGGCCTGCTCCCTGCAGCACATGTGAGCAGAGCAAACACCAAACCCCCCAAAGGTTAAATCATCGATGAGCAGAAGGAGGCACGAGCCCACAAGGGGAAGCCCCCAGGGAAATGCTGGATTTTCCTGATGCCTGTGAGCATGGTGACCGTGGGGTAGGTACAGGAAGCCCCCAGGGAAATGCTGGATTTTCCTGATGCCTGTGAGCATGGTGACCGTGGGGTAGGTACAGGAAGCCCCCAGGGAAATGCTGGATTTTCCTGATGCCTGTGAGCGTGGTGACCGTGGGGTAGGTGGGGATTTAGGAATGCTGCTGACACACATGCACAAATCTGATGACACAGGAAATTAGCATCCGTTCCTCTCCCCCTGCTTCAGAAGAATTTACTAAATATAGCTCACTCTTTAAATATTAAGGATATCTGCAGAATGTTGTTGTTTTTGAAAGGGTTCTTTCCTGACTGGATTTTCCTCATCAGTCTTAGTAATCAAGTTGTTTTATTTGGAATGGATAATTATTAGTTGAGTGATTAATTATTCAGAGTACATTACTAAATAAAATTCAAAGTATGCTGGTGTAATAAAAAAGTGACAATATGCAACTTTTTGGGTTGTAAAGTGTGCAATAAGATCAGAACGTGTAGGGTCTGTAGGTATGTAAATGTGGTTTTGCACATTTAACAGAATTGCCTGCATCACCAGAGTCCCATGCAAACCCTGATTAATTCTCAGGGTCCATCTATGAGCTGGAAAATGTATTTAATCCCCATTTCATAGAAGGGAAACGGAGACAGTCAAATTACATTAAAGTACAAAACTCCCCAGAAAGGAAGTGATAGCACTGAGATAGGACAGCTCCAAGATCTAAAGTGTAAATTTATGCTATAAGTACCTTATAGTATATCTTTTCACTACATTTATAATCCTGTGCTGAATTAAACAGATGAAAAATGACTCTTTAATGTATACAGAGATTAATTCATAAAGTGTTTTTCTGTTTCTGATCAACAGGAGTCTGTAAAAGGTGAAAAGCTGGTACAAAGAGCATCCCTGGGATGCCAACTGCAGTGGGATGTGGCTGGTGCAGGACTTATCCTGGGGAAGGGACCCAGCCCCTCCATCCTGCTCAGCAGCGCTGGGACACCGAGTGACACTTCCTGGGATTCTCCCTCCCGGTTTTCCAGGTCCCAGCCCCACCTGTCTCTTTAAGGAAATCTGAGATTCTCCAGGTTTGTTTCTCTCTGTTAGCTTCCATCCCCACGAACCCTCAGTGTTTCTTACAGACCTGTGCTGATCTCCCTCACTTGGTCTCTAACAAACCAAACCCAAGTTACACAATATTTGCTGCAAAATTTTCCATGGGCTGTGCTGGGACCTGGTAGGGTTTGTTTCCCTGCTGATTGCCAGGGTTGCACAATTGGAATTTTTGCAAGGCAAGGGATCCAAAAGGCAGTAAAACTCCACAGACAGAGACTGCTGGAGCTTCTTCAAGTATTTGTTAATTAAAATTGTTACAAGTAAATGAATGAGGTTCATACTGCACCAGAGGGACTTGCCCTTATAGACACCTCACAGCCAGCAAATGTAAATTCTTTATTGTTCTGCAACTCCCATCTATGCAGACTCCTCTGTTTGGCACATCCTTAATTTCTGTCAAACTAAAAGATTTCTGACACTTTCTGTCAGGGAGCTGGTGTAAAACTTGAAGAAGGCTTAAAAAAACATCTACTGTTGACTCATTTCACTCATTCCTAGGCAGATCTGAGAGAAGGAAGACTGAAAGCAACATTATAAGCCCAAGAATTATCCTCAACTCTTGAAAGGCACACAGAAAATTAAACTGGGGGATCAGGATCAAGGTAGTGGAAATTATTGGGTCTGTGCACTTAAAAGCTGAAGAAGATGACTTCCCACTGAGCCTTGAGAACACAGGTGCACATAATTTTAAAAATCTGCATTTTTAACCTTTTAAATTTTTTAGAAAAGCAAGGAAATTGTTGAGAAACTGCAATGAACATGGCAATTCAATCAGCTCCTTCCAGAGTCTATGTCACAACTTTGTGATTCCTGAACCCAGCAGGTCAGTGGATCATGGAACGACTCCTTGGTAGCAGCTGAACGGAGCTGGAAGCAACAAAGCAACACTTTTTTAGCAACTGCATAAAAAATCTCTTAATTCCCAGCTGTGGTGGCTCTGGCCATCAAAGGTCGTTGTTGAAACCAATGTCCTGTTCCCTGCTCCTTCCTGGGAATGCAAGAGAAGCTGTGTAAAGAGCTAAAGCCAACTTTCTGACAGCAGTCTGGGAAAGGATTCCATTTTTCCAACTTCAGTATCAGTTTCTGTACATTTTTAGAAGCTGGGCTCAACCATCAACAATTTACAGGTGATAACAGTATTTTTTTCAAGTTTTTAAGAGTGTTGGAGGTGAACACAGATTTCTAGGTGTTACTTTTCCTTGAATCAGCCGAAAGAATTCAGGCTTATTCTTAGACCCACGGACTTAAAAATAATTATAACCTCATCATGCAAATACTGTGAATTTCATTAAAAATCAAAACACCACTTGACTGCCAAGAAACAACAAGCACTTTTATGCATAAGCTGACTAATTCCATCTTCAAAGCTTCTGAAAAAACAGTAATTGTAGCTCATCATGGCTACACCTTGAGAGATAACCCTGCACTTGCTCCTGCCTGCCCTGCAGTTTCAGAGGAACCACTGATGACTGTTTGCATCTCACTTAGGGTAACAGGACCCTTGGTGGAGCAGGGCCACAGCCTAAAACTGTGACAAATGCTGTGACAAAGATTTATAAAGCAGAGACTCTAATTACAGCCCCAATCCACAGCCCACTGAAAGGAAAGCAAAAGACACCGCTCGTTTTCCCAGTGTAGCCTTATAACCTGATTTATCCTCAGATTTGTCCTGGCAACAGAGCATCGAGCTGCTGCCCACAAAATCCTGCCAGGTGGAATCTTAGTCAGAAAGATTTGAAGCTGTCGGTCCAAGTCCTTGTTTTCCAAGTCTCAATTATGGGCCCATTTTCCTTGTGGGAACCTTTATTGCTTCCCACTGGGAGCACAAGTCACCCCGAGCGTAGCTGCCAGAATTCCCCTCTCAGGTTCTGACTGCTCGAGTACATCCACCTTATTTTACACTATTTACACAAGTGCTGTAAAGTTCTTTATTGATGCCCAGGTTTTACAGCTTCATTTTAAGGTACTCAACAGTTGTGCTCAGATATAGTGGATGGATCCTCCAGCTTCCATATGTTCTCCATTGTCAGGGAGGTCCAAAGTGGCAGCTTGCTGAGCCTGCCTGAGACACAGCCATAAGTCTTTGGAATTGGGACTTTTAACAAGTCTGCTTTTCCTGATTCTTGTGCAAACCACTCAATCTGTCCTGGCTTTTAAACTACAGACGTTTTTATTTGCTCTTACTTTTGACTGGTCTTGGAAATACACATCAATGAAATACTGTTATTGTAAAACCCCTTAAAAACCAGGTTTAGGACTAGAAAAGCTGTATGAACGAGATCATAAACTCCTGGAATGGTTTGGGTTGGAAGGGAGCTTGAAGATCATCCATCCCCCTGCCATGGGCAGGGACACCTCCACTATCCCAGGTGTCTCCAAGCCCCTCCAGCTTGGCCTTGGACTGCCAGGGATCCAGGGGCAGCTGCTCTGGGCACCTGTGCCAGGGCCTGCCCACCCTCCCAGGGACCAATTCCTTCCCAAGATCCCATCCAGCCCTGCCCTCTGGCAGTGGGAAGCCGTTCTCTGTGTCCTGTCCCTCCATCCCTTGTCCCCAGCCCCTCTCCAGCTCTCCTGGAGCCACTTTAGGCCCTGCAAGGGGCTCTGAGGTCTCCCTGGAGCCTTCTCCAGGCTGAACAACACATTCCCAGTTTACCACCCAAGATTACTAAAAGAACATTTTATTAACCAGCACCAGCAGTGACCAGTCACACATTTACCCAAACCAGTTGTCTTTTCTGCCCTCACATCTTTCACGGGTATGAAAGCTCAGAGAAAATATTTGGCTTTGGTTGAGCAAAACACAGGAGTATGAAGACTCAAAGTAATCCTGCACTTTCCTGTTGTCATGTGTGCAAGAAGAACTGGGGGAAGAAAACAAGGCATGGAAAGTATTAGACAGAAAAAGGGAAATCACTAAGAGTAGGAGGAAATAAGGAGAAAGAGTGTGTAGGAAAAGAACACTGAGATAGGTTAAAAGAAGGAAAAAAAACCCCAACTCCATAAAATCCTGAAAATACAGAGAGGGAAATAAAGAGTTGAATGAAAGACCACATGAATTCCTGCTGTCCCTGCCTTAGTGTCCCACATATGTGTCCCTGAAAATAATGAAGGTCACCAGCACATTATAGAAGTAGCCAGCAACGAGAAGCCCGTTAGAACCAGCACAGAAATGATCAATTTGTTTATCCTTGTTATCTGAAAACAGAAAACAACGTGGGAAGGGGATGAGTTCATCTTGCTCCCCAAGGCTTTCATTCCCCAGATGCTTCCCCTCCCCAGTGGCACGCACATTTTCCTGCTTTTTACTCTTGGATAGGCAGGGAATAACCACTAACTGTAATAAAATAAATAGATGTTTCTTGCACACACAACATCTCCTGTCTGATTTCCAGTGAGCTGCATTAGCTGGGTTTGTAAGTCAATTTTTAAAACTCAGGACAGCATTAAAAAACTGACAAATGCCACTTGATCACGTCCCTGTTGTCACAGTTATTAAGGCCTCTGGAGAGAGTGTCAAAGAAATAAAGCAAATTTCTTTTTTTGCTTAATTTGTGTCAATTGATTTCCTATTTTTAATTAATAATTCTAATTATGATGCAGCAAATTTACCCAACAGACACAACTGGTTTAATCAGCATGTATTGATTGTAACAGTAGAATTATCCCAGTGTTTCTGACACCATTGATTTTCTGTTGTGTGACTGTAAGAAAACAGCAGCTGGACAGACTCTGGTGTCAGCTCACGGTGCTGACGGTCCCTGAGCTATGAATTGGTGCTCCTGACGCGACAAATAAAAACACAGACACTATCTACTGCTTCAGCACTCCAGAGGAGGAATCTGGTGATGAAGGTGTGGCACAAATAAGGGGTTTAGTCAGAGCAGTAGCAGCAGGACTGTCAAGGTGGGAGACACTGATTTGAGGGAACAAGGCAGCAGTTAGAAAAGTCCTTGTAAAACTGAGCTGAAGCATTTGGTGTAAGTTCCTAATTTGTCCTCATTTTGGGCAGCCCCAAAACATCCCTCTAAGCACATGCTTAAACAATTGGGATAAAGACTTTAGGATATTATTGAGCCTGAGTCTCGCATTTTTTTGTAGAATCACAGAACTGGAGAATGGCTTGGGGGGGAAGGGACCTTAAAGCCCATCCAGTCCCACCCCTGCCATGGGCAGGGACACCTCCCACTGTCCCAGGTTGCTCCAAGCCCCATCCAGCCTGGCCTGGGACACTGCCAGGGATCCAGGGGTAGCCACATCTGCTCTGGGCACCTGTGCCAGAGCACAGCCCACAGGGAACAATTTCCTCCTAATATCCAATTCAAACCTCCTCTCAGCTTGAATTTCCAGCCTTGTTTCAGTTTTTTCCCTATTTTTTCGCCATAGATCCCCTCTGATGGTGCTCCCAGAGGCTGTAGAGTGTCCAGGCCATCAACACCTGGTACAGCCTGGGCTCTCTCAAATGTCACTGCTGTCCCCAGCTTCTCCAGAAGCAGAGCACTGGGCTGAGAAAAGAAAGGGAATTTACAGAGAAGGCACAGTGTGACCTAAACTACTGTTTAGCTCTTTTGCTGGAGTCATTGAGATTTCTGCAATTTTCTGCTCATCGAATTCTGCAGAAATTATATTAAAAGCCCCTTGGAGCAGCACAGAGAATTTTGATCCATTTACAATTTGAACACTCCAACTTTGGAAGTGTACAAAGGCTTTGCAGGAAAAGGTGGGTTTGAAGTGACCCTCTGGAACCAAGATGTTCCCAGGTTTGTGAGGAAAAATGATGAGATCTGAAGGCTGGGCCAAACCAGTAGAGAGGAGAGAAGAAAAACCAAGGTGGATGGTACTGCCTCAGTGTGGGAAGGCAGAGACATCCCACCATTCCCAGAGGGAACAGAGGGCAGAGCATTCCTGTACCTGAGGTGTAGCCTGGCAATGGAACCAGCCTCTGGCAGAGGTGTGAAAGGGAAAGCCTGATTTGTTTCCCTGCAGAGTTAATCACGGTGCAGGAGAAGATAATTCCCCAAGTTTCCCCTCACTTGGTTTCCCACAATAGCTGACAAGACGAGCACATTTAGCAGAAAAGCTGCCACGGTGGAGGGGAAATCACGAGTAATAGAAAAATTATAATTTTTCCTGAAGCTGTTAATTCATATTAAACATTTTCAGTTCTGCTTACTCAAACTAGAATGTGTCGGGAATAAACATGTGATTATACTAGTTAGCTTTTTGGCTAAAATATTTGGAACAGTAAAATTGATAGATAATTACAGTAACAATTATTTGTTCCCTGCCAAACCTGCACTAAGGCATGTCTGCCTGCAGACTTATGCCTTTTTAAGCACAAAAAGATAAGCAGTACACATCATACACTTTGAATAATGAAAAAGATATCCTATGGCCAGCATTTCAGAAGTGGAAACAGACAGTGGTTTGATTCAAACCATATCTATTTATGTAAAATGGGATTTTAATTGGAGCTACTTATCCCCGTGATACAAATGAAGCAATGAAAAATGATTGATGCACTCGGGTAATTATTGTTATAGCACCTTGCAAACTACAACAAAAAAACTTTCGTGTACATAATGGCTGTTTAAAATTTAATAAGATACAGAACTGCTTGTCAGTAGGCAAAATATTAATGCCACATTTTGAACAATATTTATATTTAAATACAAACAATATTTAACTGAAAAATCAGAATACATGAGAAATGCTGGGTGGGTTTGTTTAAGTGATGAATAGATTTATTTAGGAAACAGATGGAAGAAAGTAAAAAATGCATTAACTAGTTATTTTTCACACTGGGGACATCCAAAGATGATGCAGCACAAACTCTCTTCTCCCCAGTGGAAAAGGAGGCAGTGAGTGTGATGGTGCAGATATATCTGGTCTCATAAGAGTCACTGTTGCTGCTTCTCCATTTCTACCTAACAGCAAAGGTTAAGAGTGCAAACCCACTTTCTGTTCATTATTATACAGCATGAATAGCAATATAAATTCTTAATAATTGTTATACCTAGGGGGAAAGTAAAGCAATTCTGCTCATTTCAATGAAATGAAAGCTGAGCACTCCAGCCCTCCTTTCCCTCTGCAGCCATGGAACAGTGCCCCAGCAGGACGTGCGGCTGCTCCTGCTCTCTCCATCACGGCCAGATCAGACTTTCTGCAGTACTGAACAGCCAACAAGGCTCCAAGAGGCCCTTACAGAGCACAGGAGCAGTGCAGACAGCAAGAGTGCTGCTACAGAGAAGTCTTCTGCAGATAAAAGAACTGCAGCAAAGAGTCTGACTGTACAATCAACTTGTCTGTCATTTGTCAGGGAAGGAAGGTCTACGTCAGCCTGAAAAAAATGCCAAGAAGCTGCTGATGAGAGAGGAGGGTATTGAATAACAGACCAAAGCAATCAAGACCTTCTCTGGTTATAATCTCATTTGTGCATTGACAGTAGTTCAGTCAATAGCCTGTCATGCACTAGCCAAGACTTGTACTGCAAAAATGTTTGGGCCATCATCTCAAATTTCATAGCTGGTGCCCTACAAGGTCAGAGAGTGGAATCATTACTCTTAATAGGGTGAGTGATCAAGCCATAAATCCAGCAAAATCAAATTTTACTTCGGTGTTTCATATAAAGAAAAAGAATAAAACTTCCAAAACATTCAATTTTTATATATCATCATTTCAAGCAACTAGATCCCATTGCATCAGGAAAATCAGAGGCCTCTGCATATAAAGCATGATCTCACTTTCACTGGAATCAGTCACAAGTTCTCACTCTCTCTTTCAGAGAAGTAGGGGATAATCACAGAATCACAAATGGTTTGGGTCGGAAGGGAGCTTGAAGGCCATCCCATTCCACCCCTGCCATGGCAGGGACACCTCCCACTGTCCCAGGCTGCTCCCAGCCCTGTTCCACCTGGCCTGGGGCACTTCCAGGAATCCAGGGGCAGCCACAGCTTCTCTGGGCACCTGTGCCAGGGCCTGCCCACCCCCACAGGGAACAATTCCTTCCTCACATCCAATCTAAATCTCTCTCATTTTTAGTTTAAAGCTAGTCTCCCTTGTCCTATCAATATCTATGAGTGTAAAAAGTTACTTTCTTTTTTTTAACTCTCTTGAAGGCTTCAATGTGGTCCCTCCAGAACCATCTCCCCTCCAGGCTGAAGGGGAACAGTCAGGGTCAGAAGGGGATATTTCATAATTCTGTGTAGTTCTGGATGAACATTATCACATTCTGGATGTTCATTCTGGACCAAGCAAATGCAAAGCAGAACAGGGAGCCTGGCACACCCTCCCCACCCCACTAGCTGCAGTTCCAACCCTGCAGTGGGAGCTTTCCTGCAAATAAACACCTTCATGGGAGTAGGGTCAGCATAGGATCAGTCAGACTGTGTCACTGCAAAGATTTCTTTTGTTTGCTGAGCCTCTCAGTGAACCTGACTCAAGAACAAAACCCCAAATGAAGCCCTCAGATCATGGATTTGGTTTGGTCTGTGTTGTGGAACAGCTGCCCTGTGGAATGAAGGGGAGAGTGGTGCTGTTGACCACAGACCGGAGCAGCTGGTTTAAACCACGACAGCATCACTGCACTGCTCATTTTTGTATCGCATTGCAGCTTCAGAGTATAATTGAACTGTTTGGCTTTTGAGTGCCTTTTCATTGGAAATGCAATATTAATGAACCCTACTGAGCTTCCCCAAACAATAACAGGGATATGAATAAAAAATTACCCCTAACTGTCCTGATTCTACATGAACCTTCCTAACCCAGCTATATTTAACACCAAAAAAAGGGGAAAAATACCCCAAGTAGAAGACATGAACGAATTGTGAAACATGGATCAAGGGCATTTTGCTTAAATCCCTGATTTGATCAGTTCAAGTTATGTCCCTCTCATATACCAGTAATCACCTGGATCCAGGGTTTAGCAGCTAACTCTAATTATAGAGATGTTGAGAGGTGATTTTTTAAAACTGAGAGTTAAGCTGAGAAGAGCTTCTTGACTAGAAGCCAGTGTGCTCAATCAATTAAATTATCATAAGAGAAGAAGAATCAGACCAAGGGGGAATGCGGATGTGGATGTGAGGCTGATCATTAGCACAACTGAACTGTCACCTCGGTGTAGGCTGGAATGTGGCCATACCAGGAGATTGATGGATGAATTTTGCTCAGCAGAGAACAGCCCACAGTGAATTGCTGATAAGATCTGAAAATAAATCTTACAATATTACAAGGCAAGGTGGAACTGCAGCCTCTGCAGCCTTGCTGTGGCTCACAGGCTGAGCAGCTCCCCCTGTCTGCCTGCTCCCAGGGGCCTTTCCTGGCCTGAAGGAGGTTCTTCTCCCCATCTTACAGGGTGTTGTACCCATGGGTGTCACACAGCAGCTCATTAACACTGGAAGTGGATGAGCTTGGAAAGATTTGGATGGGTTTGTGTGACACAAAGATGCAGATTTTGCCTGTAACTCCTGTTTTTCTAGAGGACAACTTCATGTCTGCCTATTAGGAAGGAGAGACTGACTGGAACCAGAGCAATCCAAAGCTGAAAGGCAATGTGGATGGAGGGGGGTAAGGATGAAGCTGTCTGGCAGGTTGGTTTCTGGGTTCACGGAGGTATTATTGACCTGCAGAGTACCTGTGAAGAGGGGATGGATGTCAGACAGCTCACTGAGAAAGGTTTCTTTGCTGTGTTCAGCTATTTTAGTCCTCACTGTTCAGGGAACTTTGCTTTAAGCTCCCTCAGTAGAAGGAGAGACAAAGACTGATCTTGCCATTTAGAGTCAAACCTTCAACAGACAGTGGGAAATTCACAGTGCATTCATTAGGTGCCCACAGAGTCCTCAGAAAGAGGAGGCCTGAGCTGCTGTCATGATCCCCTGGCTTGCAAGCTACAGCAATGTGACTCTGGAATCAGAACTCAGGGTATAAATCATCAGAAGATGTGAACTTCCTTCATTCCTCACTTAGGAAGTTTGTGCTGTAAGAGATGTGAGGCTCATTCCTGTCACATCTCCAAGGGAATGGCTTCACAAATGATTATAAATATCATTATTTAACTCCTGTGGGAGCTCAAAGACTCCCAGATCTGCACTATTCTGAAAAGGTATGAGTTGTGTGTGAGACTCAAAATGTCTTGTTTTGATACTTTACTGCAAGTAGATGCTTTTGGAATACAATGTCCAAATAGAGAGACTTTATTTCCAAAATTGCATCCTAGATAAGATCCACACTGGCTGATTTCTGTCTGGCTTGGACAAGGCTCCCACATCCCCCTTAATAGTCCAGAGCACTCTAATTAAGACTGTGGGTAGTGACTTGCCTTTTTATAGCATGTGAAGTCCATAAAGCAAAGCCATTTCTACAGCTGCCCACTAAACCTCACAGCCCTTTTAGGGCACGGTGAGATCTTTCCCAAAGCTTTGTAATATTCCTGTTCCAAGGGTTTTTAATGTCAGTGACAGATGGCCAACTGAGAGCACAAGAAAGAGCAGCTCTTAACTTATCCATCAAGTTTGAGCTGGCACAAGGAGAAGGATAAAAATCCTCCTAGTTACATGTCTCCCTGGAGGAAGAAGGTCTCCATTCCTCAGTGTCCTTAAGCCACAGGGGAAGGGAAGGGTTTGTGCAAGCAGGGCTGCAAAGCCCAGTATAAACCTCACTAAATAAATCAAAATCTTCCCACTGACCCAAGATGACTCTGTTAAAACAGAAACACTGAACTGAATTCAGATACATGGAAATGAGGTGCCAATTGTTTTTATTTCTGGAAATAATCCAGAGCTCCCTTCTGCACTTCTGGGGTCTTCAAGCATTTGAGGCTGCTCCCACGCTGCCCTCTCACCTCGGAGATACCTCATCAGCAGAAAAGGGATCACATTTGTTCTTCTGGCTTCTCTGCTCAGAGCTCAGCCCTGCCGCAGCAGCAGAGGCTCCTGGCAGCGGGGAGGCAGCAGGTGTGTGAGTGCTGCTCTCATCATCCCTCCCCCTGCCTCCTCAGCCTCATTAGTTGCTGCTGCAGAGGGAAAACTCCCGGGGAGCGGGGCCGGGGTCAGCCTGGGACTGCCCCGAGCAGCCTCTGCTGTCACCCAGGGCTCATCCCAGCAGGAGGCTCTGGAGTGTGGGAGCGCCGCATTCCAGGGATGTGGAACTTCCAGTGAACCTCGCGGGCAGAAAATCACCTGGCCCAAGGACAAAGCTCCTGTTTCCTTGGATCCTTTGCTTGGCAAACTCTGTCATCTTCTGCCTGGCATGCAGATCTTTCAGTTCCCAGAGCCTTCACTGCCTACAAAAACAAGCACAACTCCTTGAAGGGAATAAGAGAATCTCAGAAATCATAGACAGGCTTGGGCTGGAAAGGACAGAATGCTTTGGGTTCACAGGGACCTTAAACATTGTCTTGTTCCAATCCCCTGCCATGGGCAGGGACGTCAATAATATGGAGATAAATTCCAGCCTTCCTCTAGAAATGCTAAAATAATTTGTCAGCTGGTTTAGATGGCTCTGTGTGAACACTCTGTGCCCATCAGCACTCACCACCCTGCCAGTTCTTCTGCCATTCACAAATTTTTGCTGCAGTGGTTCCATATTTACTCCTAGATCAGTAATGTAAATATTGATAGGAGTAAGTGGAATAGCAGAAACCCACCAGAAATACATTTGATGTTTATTCCACATTGACAGCTGCTTTTTTGAGATCTGTCATTTAGATTTTATTCAATTATTAATGCATGTTGTTGATAATTGTGTAGTGCTGATTTTTTACTCAGAATATCCTTCAGCACTGAATCAGACATGTCAAAAAATTATTTTATTTGCACAGCTACTCTAATAGAACTTGCAACTAAATCTGTGATCTCATCACAGAACGAAATCAGGTTTGTGTAGAATGAACTATTTCTTGTGAAATGCTAAACTTTATTTTATTCTTTTGATTTTTCATTTACTGAATCCAAATAGCACCATAACTTATTGGTTTTCCTCCTGAAGTGAACGACATCTTTTCCAAAATCTGCACAGGATTGTGAAACCATTCATGTTTCACTCTGGTTTTTCTTCAAAGGCATTTTATAGAATTTTCTTCAAGAGATTTTTGAGAACTTGCAACCGAGGCACCCAGAAGAGCGACTTGGCTGCTGGGCTGGCACAGCAGGAAAGCCCAGGGGGAAGAAGGAATGTCTGAGTCATCCTCCAAACTCCCTTTTCCAGGTCTCCAGCACAAATCAGAGAGCAGCAGGGAATTGTTCCCAGGCTGCTCCAGCGCAGGCAGGATTGATTGGAAGCTGCAGGATGTTCCAGAGGCCTCGTGCTCTGCACAGGGCAGCTCAGGAGGGACAGGGACTCACTCCCCTCTGCTCCCAGGGCAGGGAATGTGGGTGTGTTGGATACTGCTTGGATTCTGAGCATGAGCAGCAAAGCAGCTTTGGCTTCTCTCCCCTGCTCCCCTCACTCTTACCCTGCTCACAAAGGAAAATGATTAAGATGTGAGTTGTTTAGATCCATTTTTAATATCTCCTGATCAAAAGTGGAAGCTTAAGGAGCATGTAAGGAGTGACTTTGATATTAAAGAGAGAGAAAGAAGAACAAATAGTTTAATTTGCTTCTTGTCTTTCTTGGCTTGGGAATTTGAAGCAGATGTTCATATGCGAACACAAAAAACCCATATTGCATCCAAGTCTGAGCACAAATTGCCTGCATCAGAGGGAAGATGTCTGGAGAGGGATACACCAGGGTGCTGCCTGCTGGGAGGGGTGCAGGGATGGCACAGGCAACAACCCCTGTGAATGGGCTGAACTGTGGGACCAAAAAATGAGGGAAGAAATCCTCAAAATGGAATAAAATACTTGCAGTAAGCCCTCCTCATAAAACAAGTGTGTGTTACTGCAGTGTATCCATGGATCTGAAAACTGGGAAAATGCAGATTGAATATTACAGTAAGATTTTAATGGAGATCTTCAGAGACAAAGAAGGATGCAATGGTAAAAGAAAGGGGCTGATTTCTGCATCTTGAACTGATGAGAGCATGGGGTGGCACATATGAAACCTCTGATTAGTCATAAATAGGGGAAACAGACTCTCCATATCATCCACATTCTAAAGGGCTGCAATGTCAGATTTTCAAGAGGGTTTTGATTCATTTTGGTCTGTGCATGTAATGAGGAATGAGAGCTAAATCGTAGAAGCCAAAGCCAGGCACAGGAGAGAACCCAATCAGCACAGAATCCAACAGGAGGGTGTGGGATGTTTCACACATCACTTTAATCCATCACCTGAGAGAAATGGCCCAATGCAGCAACTACCACCAACCTTCCACCTACCCCACGAGGAGGCACTTTGCTCTCCAGCACAACTCCCTGCTCTCCAGGCTGACTCCAAAACTCGGGAAGAGCCAACCACTCCCCTCAGTATTGCCAGGAAGAGGAGGGATGTGGACACAGGCACAGGCAGAGAACTTTCCAAGGGTAATCCTGCCCCATCCCCTCCAACATGGAACCATCACAGATGGACGTTATCACTGATTCCAGCGTTTCCTATGGGCTCATGATCTTTAAAAGGCTTTTTAGATATTTTAGCTCCACCTTTTTT
The DNA here is from genome assembly GCA_013400495.1 of Nicator chloris. Taxonomy (NCBI): domain Eukaryota; kingdom Metazoa; phylum Chordata; class Aves; order Passeriformes; family Pycnonotidae; genus Nicator; species Nicator chloris. The sequence continues at coordinate 750,664 of WAAE01007161.1, read as the reverse complement.
GCAAGAACCTCAGGAATACCCACAACTGTTCACAATGAAGATGGGAGAGGAAGGGGATGAGTATTAGCAAAGAAAAAGACTTCAGGCTTGGTTATAAATCTGGGATATTTGATCCCACAGCAAGACAGTCCCTGAGCTCTTACCATTTAAAGCCAGACCCAGAGTGTGCAGGTATGAGTTCCACATGTACATTTAGGCATTCCAGTGGATTTATGGAGATTTATTTCTCTGGAAGCCAAAATGTGTCACAGGGACTTCTGTACCTCACAGGCTCCAAGCACAACTCCTGTCCTCCCCCTCGGAGAGGCCTAGTCACAGCAATTGCTTTCACCACCATGTTGTGTTATAGGCCAGATACTCTTCCATTTTTGCTTCTCTGTGTTCTGCATGTTCAGGTTTTATGTAGGAAATTAAAACATTTCAGAATGTCTCTCTCTGCTTAAATTTGTGTTGGTAGCACAGTATTTACCTTGCATTAACTGAGCATAAGCTGAGTGCAAAATCTGGCCCTTCATACAATGGGATAATTTTGGCACTGGGCCCAGACAAGAACAAAAAAAACAGTTGTCTGAATATAATCAGTTGGTGTTACTTGGCAGTGCAAGAAGTCTTTATGCAGGTATTTATTTGTCCCAGCAATAACAAGAATATTGGAATTTATATCCAGGAGATAAGCGAGCACCTTGTCACTCAAGCACAACTAACAAGGGAATTGCTATTTGGTGCAGACATGTAAATGCCAAATGCTTAGTCTGGTTATTATTGTAAATTCCATTTTTACAACCTCTTGTTTTTAAAATGGTCTCTTAATTGATTTTTAATTATATTTTTCAATGACATTTAACTACACGTGCTTTGTAAATAAACCCACACACATCCCAAAATATATTAAAGGAGTAAATACCGACACAGTCGAGGTTCTCTTTTCCCTGCCTGCTCTGAGTGCTCTCAGCAGATGTTTTGCATAAGGAAACGAGATCAAAGTGCTTCTGGGTAGAAGTTCTACCATAGGCAGCTGGTGCCAGAAGATTTGGTGCTCAGAATGTTACTGATACACAACAGAATGAAGGGGATGAAGCATAAAATGAGCCAGAACATCCAATCCTGTGCCCTGTGATTTACCCAAGCTGAAATGTGGCCAGGACATACTGACCTACAGCTGGTTTAATGTAAAACTCCAACAGGTCTTTAGCGATCAGAAGAAGCTTTAACATCTCTTTAACCTCAGAATACCGTATTAAGGGAGAAGCAGAAGGAGTCTTGTGTCTCCAATGGGTGTTTTGGAGGTGTTAAATAGCCCAGGGGAGCACCAGGCAGGCCTGTGGTACAAAGTGCAGGATTTAAGGACATGGAACTATAAATTGCATCCATCCAGCTGCCTAAAGCACAGGTTTGGGATGAATTTAAAACTCCAAGCCAGTTAACTGATACACTGCATGAAACGACTCAATTCCCTTGAGTTTCTGCCTCAGCATCCCTCAGGTTTGGGGTCCGGAGGATTTTGTGCCATTCAAGAGAGTAACCATGCCCAGGGACAGGCTGGGAGCTGCTCCTCAGGTCCCACCACCCTACATGAGCCATTGCATTTGTTGGAAACCACTCACTGTTGTAGTTGCTGTTCCCACCAGTCTCTGCCGAAGAGGTGCTGGACTCCCCCAGCCCATCAGAGGTGGCCAAATCTTATGGAAAATCAAAATAATAACTTGAAAATATCACTTCCCATGCATTCCTGAAAACACTGTATAACCTTGATGAAGTCAGCAGAATAACAACAGGTGAGGATTTGCACCTTTTTCACTCAAACTGCATTTGCTGACAATTCTCACATACCTTTCCCATGGCCAGGATGTCACATTGATATTAGCAGGGCTGTAATTTCATTAATGGTCACAAAGAAACAGAAAGCACTGGAAAATTAAAATTTAGTATTTATGCAATTCCCAAGCTTAGCAGTTATGGCAGAGGCATAGTTTGTTGGGGAAGGACCTGATTCCTTTATGCTGTGGCACTCACAAAGCCCACAGGACTGGGGAATGACTCTATTGATCTTGGGTAAGATTCACTCCTGTGCAGAGATCCAGCACAAGCCAGCATTTCCCATAAATTTTGTTTAAGCCCCATCCTGTGGAATAAAGCAGCAAGCAAATCACACATTACTGGGACAACGATGCTTTGTTCCTAAATATTGCTACTCCTGAGGAGACTACAAAATGCTTTCAGAGACTGTCAGAAATGAGATGTGACTTGCCAAAGGTCACCCAGCAGGGAGCAGAGGAGCTGGGACACATCCAGGTGCCAGAGCAGAGATCTCTGTCCTGTCCTCTGCCCTCCTCCAGGGTACAAACACGCAGTGACAGCTTCTGCCCCCCAAAATGTCTTATCAAAAATGCCTCGTGTAAAGTCTGCCTGCACAATGGGAGCTGAGTGTTCCTCACAAGCTGCATCATTAATTCAGGCCATTTATTTTAATTTCAATGAAACCTGATTTAATTAGTTGTCGTATGTGTTCTGCATAGATGACTAAAGCTCTTCTGATTTTTTTTCAGTGGGTACATCTTTCACCTGCTCTCTTTTTTTGCTGTGGTAGCTTTTGCTCACCCACACCTCCTGCTATGGGATCTGAGGAAAAAAATCCAACTGGCATCCCTTTCCACCTCTTAATGAAAGTAGGGTTCAGTTCCTGCCATAATGTGAAACCTGGTAAAAATCTTTGCTGACAGTTTAAAAACTTCCAGGACACAGAAATTAAGCAAAAGGAATTGGAAATCTCAGAGAGAGATTCCAGCAGACAAAAATGTACACTCTGTTCATTATCTGATTCTGAAGAAATGTGAATTCTACATTTCATAAATGTCACAAACACTTAAGAACAGTAAATGTTTGTTAATTGACTTCAGGGGGGGAAAAAGCTAAACTGAGTGGCAAAGATCTCTGCACTTCTGTGTCTCAGCAAAACTGGCTGCAAAATAGAGTAAACTGTGGATGTATTTTAGGGAGCTACAAGTAAAGTTTCAGACTAATCCATTCCTGAACTTGTGCTGCTGCTCAAAACAGTAATTGGAAAACAATCCTGGTAAGGTTTTGTGCAGCAAGGATAAAAATCCTTCCTTCAGCACAAGTCAGTCCTTTTATTTCCTGGGGAAGGGAATAAGTGGTTCCTCTGGGGATCCAATAATTGTTTGTTGTTTCTGTTTAAGCAAACATATATGCACCTGTACTTATGAATAGTTATGTTTTTATTTGGCATAAAGTGCCCAAGTGGCCCTTTAAGCATATAATTCCTCACCTAATTGCACAGCCCTGAGTATTCACGGACAAATTGTAATTACAAGTGCAGGTTCATTCTGCATGGACAGTCTCTGTTTTAGTATTTTTAACTGCCAAAACACAAATGGTTTCAAATTATAAGAATCCCACCGATTCCCATTTTACACGAAAACAAGACAAATTTAATAACAAATCTTTAAAGGATCTTGGAATTCAGGCTGGCCCAGCAGCAGGTGCTGTGAGAAATCCCTCTCCCTTCAGACACTCGAAGTGAGAGAAATGCAAGGTAGACCAAAAAGAATCAATTTGTCATGACCAGTAAAAGAGAGCTGGAGCTTCTGTTTTCATTTCTGATACCTGAACTGGCAAAGCACTTCAGCAGTGACATTTATTGATCATGTAGCCTCCAAACAAAGCTGGGGAAGTGCAGAGCCTGGACAGGCAAAAGGACTGCATTAAATACAACAGAGAAGTTCCAAAAATTGCTTTTAATGGCAGAAAAAAAAGAGAAATAAATCCCATTTATAGAGCTGGGAAGCACGGGAAGCATGTAGCCACTCTTAGCATCAAGAAAGTGTTGGGATTTTGCTATTACATGGCTTTTCCTGTCATGTTTGATCACTATTTTAGATGCAGAGGGGACACTGTGCCTGTTAATGTCACTGGCCTCAATCATGCAATCCTTAATCAAGCAGAAATCCCTGCAGCTTTGCCCATAAAAGAATTACAGACTTAGTTATAGGTTTTCTGGTGCAGATTTGACCCCTGCTGCCTCCCTGCCGCAATAAAACTCCTAAACCCTTTTGGATCATTACTCCTACAACTTGCCTGAGGGCACAGGGGGTGCAGCATCCATGGGGCTGTTTTCTGGTTTAACCCAAGAGCTGAAGATCCAGCCACTGACTGCCCTTGCAACAGACAGCACGAGAAAGCATCTAAACCAGGGCTAGGGCTGGGACGGAGTCCTTGCCCCACAGTAAATCATCCCAGTACCTCAAATTCCCCACAAGTTTCTCATCCTTGTTCAGCCACTACCAGAATGTCCCTTATTTAGAACAAAAAAAGAGGCTTCTTTAATGGCTAAAAAGGTTATTAGGATTGTTTATTCTATGCTCTGAAATATGTGTTCAATTCTTAATTTGTTTATATGTCTTCTAATTACATCAACATTGGGGTCCAGCCTTTGTAGTTGTAATTGGAAGCTGATATAAAACTAAGACTAGAAAACATTAAGCATTGCAGTGACTGGAGCTGTTTGTGTGGCGTTTGTTATCTCACTGCTTTTTCACCAGAATATAATTTCCAATGCAACTCTCTTTTTAACCTACAATATTAGGTGAAAATATTAAAAATATTTACTGGCAGGTGATAATTTATCAGAGACGAAACCAAAAAAGCCATACCCTGCTCAAGACAGAACCTGCAACTCATTATGTTACATTCAAGGTTAGAGAGGGAAGAATAGAGACTGCTTTGGAGGGGAAGGGACCTTCAGGACCATCTCATTCCACCTTCCACTATCCCAGGTTGCTCCAAGCCCCATCCAGCCTGGCCTTGGACACTTCTGGAAGTCCAAACAAGAATTCCTACAATGCTGGTGGCCTGTTTGTATTCAAAGTCCATGATTTCAACTGATCTTAAAATCTCCTCCGAGATCAACAATAAATTCTTCCAGATTCTCATTTTCAAGTTTAAAATTGTGCCAGGAAAGGTTCATTACAAACTAATCTACACGCATCATCACCCCGTAGTTGATTGGCCTCTGCCCTGACAAAGGACATGTGTTCTTAGCTGCAACCAAGGGTGATTTTTGGGGTGGGCTTCAGCCTCCACGAGGTCTGTGGAAGCTGCTGAACATCAAAACCAACTTAAGACACCTGAAATTATTCTCCATTGAGATCCACAGGAACATTTTGACAATGCCAAGGGCCATAGATCATTAGAGCTCTTTATTCAAGACGCGCTTCATCCTTTACTTGCCATATTAGAATAGGAAATAATAATGGAATCATAAATGGAGAAAAATATTTTTTCTGTTGTCTTTGTTCGAACTGCTCAGTGTGTGAGAGCAACACGTGTCTGATTTTTCATCTCTCCTTGAACAGCCTGAACTGACAGATTGCCCATAATCTGTTGTACAATCTCAGTGCCAGAACATGACAATAGACAGCCCCACGGAGCAGCTTGGGAATCTCAAAGGGAATCATTTCCCACTACCCAACAGCTGAAGGGTGACCCAGTTCGGAGAGGCCTGGAGAGAGACACATTGCTGGTGGCTCCAAGCATGTGTGGCTCCACGCAGGCACAGCTAAAAGGCAGATGAATCTGCAGTCAGGTGTGAGGAACAAAGCCAAGGAGCCCTACCGGGGCCACACGGCATCCAGCCCGTCTGGAAAGCGCTTTAGGAATTAACCTCGGCTGGGCTTTTTTAAACTGTGAGCATCCAAAGATTCACACCCGCGTTTCTCCAGCCTGATCTGTATTCCAAAGCAGTGCTGCTCACATAAATCTCAGTGCTGTTTTTTACTGGAGACTGAAAGGGAGAAAAGGCGCTGTTAAATCAATAGGCTGCGTTGCACACCACAGTATATGAAAGTCCTGGTGCTGTGCTTATCACTTGTGCTGCCACCAACTAATTGCTGTCCCTTGCACTTCATTATCCCCTGTAATATGGTTACAATAACAGAGGATGACAAATAAGAACTGTTATCTTCTCCAGGCCAGTCTTTCCTCGCTGGGTGAGCTCTCATTCAAATCCATCTATCTGGATGAATAAGATTTACCAGATTACACATGGACTTAAAAGGTTTAACATGAGCAATGATGGAGAGCTGCCTTAGGAAATGTTTTTACAGGCACACTTTGGGGATGTGGCACAGAAAAATCTTTACTGCTGCTTTTGTACCCACCATGGCTTCCCTTAGCTTTCCCTGCATTTAAGGCAGCGATGCCAGCAGACAGAAAACCTGGTTCTGTAAAATACTAAACGTGCCTTATGTCCTCCCTGAATCAGGTCTGCCACTCACTCACACACCAGAGAGGTGGTCTGATTCTTTTGATGTTAAATTAGATCCTGGAACTAATAAAACTGCCTACATTGATTATGAAGCAGAAACAGGCAAAGAATATTATGGATAGGAGAATAGAGTTTGGGTCTGGCAAGAAAGGATAAAAGTATCTGATCATTAATGGGTGGCCTAGTTAAAGAAAGTCCTTTGTTGCAGCAGAAAAGAGGAACTGTAGAAAATGTGAATGAAACTTCCAATAGCCACATTAAGGCCACCTGGTCTCAGGTGAGGCTCAGGAGGGGAAGAGGAGCCTCTTCTGTGGCTTCCAAAGTCTCTGCAGGAGATCAGTTTTTCCCGCTGGATGGAAGGGATGTGCACGGTGTCAGAAGGAAGGAGAGATGGGGAAGGCATTATTACAAAGTCTTTGTTTATGCTAAAGAGCCTCAAACCATCAGTGTGGGGAGGCAAATTCTTATGGACTACAGGAGACACCAATGGAAACTCAGATGATTCACCAATGAAATGAATGCACTTATAAATTACATTTCCTTAATCCCATGGCAGCTTCGCATGTGTCTCAAAAGTCAGCCCTTACCCCAGGCACCCACAGCACTCACAAGTATCACCAGTATTTGTTTCCACAATTGTGTTAAGGCACACATTTGCATACTTAAAGACACCCATAGGTGGAGGAGCACAAACAAACGCATAACAAAGAACCATTTGTTATCCAAAGCCTTCCAAGGCAAATTTGAGGTAGCTAATTGTCCAATATCTGATGGCTGGAGGTAGTTCCCACTCTTACCCTGTGCTGAGCTCTCTGTAAATTTCTGCATTTTTCTAACTCCTTCTGGAGATTTTGTTTCTTTCCTTTTGATGTTCTAGATGCTCTTTCTGTTTTCTGCTTGGTTCCAAACTAGTTATGATCAAAAACTTCTCTCAGAAAACAGCATTACGTAAGTGTCCACAATTCTGTATAAACCAGCTGTAAATACCTAAGGACCCCAACAGTTCACAAAAATAAATCTGGACATGCCCATGAATCATTGTCTCATTTGTATTATTTCAAATGCTCTGCTAGTTAATGATGTCTTGAATTGGTATGTTATTATTATAACCTCTCTGATAGTTAAATCAATCAAATAATCAGTGCTGCAGTTCATCAAATATACACGTCCAGGAAGATGCTGCTTCCCTTGCATAGTGCTGAGGAAAAACAGCATTTCTTTATTAGAGACTTGATTAGTTTGTCTTAATATCCTAGAAATATGGTGAAATAGTGCCTCAGAGGTAACAGTTAACTATTCTTGCATATCTTTATAGTGTTTCTGTTTTCCTTAGAAAGAAAAAGATGTAAATTGCACTGCACCAGTTCCGTGGTGGAGTCACTGGTGTGTCCTGGCTGCAATCTGTTACTCAACACTGCTTCAGCTCAGGCACTCACACCCTTCCAGAAACCCACCCAGCATCTCTCTCCTCACAACTGTGCTGGATCACACTGATCTTGCTTTTTCTCTTGTATTAAGCCAGCCTTTCAGAAGCTTTGCTACATCTGTGTGGATATCAGCTTCTCTGTGAACAGCATTAACAGGAACTACTTAGCACTGCATTGACATTATCATGGCAAATTGCTTTAAAATATCACTTGTAACTGTAATATTAGCACAATAAAATATTTTAAATTTGCCTACTGTGTCTCAGAGCTTGCCCTGATGGTTAATTACTCCTCATAGCACATTAACAACGATTCTAATAATTGTCAGGAGCACTGATGGACATTTTGTTCTCCTCCATGAAGGGAGATCACAGCTCCAAGGACACCGGCAGTTTATTAAATTTCATAACTCTTGCTTTCAGGTAGGTGATGTGGAAGACTTACACCTATATATCAATTATAAATTTATTGTGCTAATAGCTGCTAGGATTAGAGCATCTGCAAGCTGCAGTTTTATGCAGAGCTCAGGATCAAGGCTTCCCGTGCAGTGACTCCCATTACAGCCTAATAAAGATGAATGTGGCCAGTGTTGCTCAGAGAGAGCGCTCACTAAATGAAGAAAGCAGCTCAGTGAATGTAGAATCTGTACAGGAGCCAAATCCAACTCCTTTTTCTAACTCAGAGATGCAACATTTGGGCAGCTGCCCAAGGAAGGGAAGAGAAGGAAAACCAAGTCTGCATGCATTTTTATTTCTCACTGACTCTAAGCCCACAGTTATAAAACCTAACTAAATTCTTGATTTCTTTATATGCGCCGTTCCAGACTCTTTAATCCGTGATTATAAGAATGTAATTGATATGCAGGCCATGTTAAATGCATTATGGAAACTCTGCAGTTAGGGAAGCAACATATTCCCACTAAATTTCAGTGTGATGCAGTCCAAAGTGAAAACAAGATAAAAGGAATTCAGAAGATGAGAACTAAGTGGGGTTTCATAATCCTCAGCATGTGCACAGTTGAGAGGCAGAGCTCCAAATGACCTGGACAAATCTGCATAAAGTTTTGTAGCAAACATAAATGAATTCCTGAAGTAATCACTCCATCAACACATGGGATTGTATCTCCACCTCTCCCACTCTTCACTTCTGCTTGCAGAAGAAGCCTTGCATAATAAGTAAAAACTGCACTTGCAATGTGCTATTTTTTGAGCCTTTAGGATGAACACTGCTCAACCTGACTACCTGGTGGATATATTTAATAATTTATCAAAAATGTCTATGCTGTGCCTGATTCCAAGGAGAGAAATAAGGAATGATAGTCTGTAAACATTAGTTTGCTACACAGCTTTCAAAATCTAAAGGCAGAACACCAATGTAACCTCTGCATTGCACAAGGGAGAGAATTTGGCAGTGACTGTGTGTTCCAAATTTGACCCATCCCTCTGAGGAAGATTCTCAAAGATGAGATGGCTAAAAAGTTAGCTTGGAAAGGAAGTTCCACTTGGTAAGCAAAAGTCAAATTGTGGTCAAACTGAAACAATGCCACACAGTCGGACTGGATGATCTTGGGGGTCTCTTCCAACACTGGTTCTGTGCACGACGTGACACACCAGACCCTCTGCAGAGGGTTAGCACAGCTGGCAGTGACTTCCAAAGTGCTCCAGGACAATGGCAAAGTGCCTCACTGGGGAGAACCCCCTGGCAGTGCCATTCCAGTCCTGCTCTCTCTACTGGGCTGTTCTCTCAGGGTCCTGGGTGCACAGGACAGCCCTGCCCAGCCTCCCTTGGGACCACCACCCACAGCCCAAGGACTCAGAGGCTGCATCTCAGCTCAGCCCTGGGCCCTCAGCCACTGCCTGAGCTAAGCTGGAGCTGTGTTTGTCTCCAGCCCTGACCCAGCCAGGCCCTTGCCTGCCCAGGGACCCTGCTGATCCCAATCCCATGGACTGACACCCTGACCTGACCTCACACCAGCCTCCTCAGCAAGGACCTGCTTGGTCCTTCTCACTTCAAACGGGGTTAAATTTGCACATTTCTGAAATAATGGATTTGAAATCACAGGTCATTTGTTCACGGTAATTAGTGTGTGACATCACTCCTGCTAATGTTCAACATATGGTCTAATGCAATACTACATTATTTATTGCTACATTATGTTACATAAGTGCAAAACACACAAAGAGTCAAGCAGCTGAAGCCTGCACTTGGTTATGTTAATCCTCTCAAGTACCGTGGTATTTCACAGCACCTCTTAATAGCCAAATCTTTTCTGCATCTCGACTGCTGCCTGCCAGTCTGGCTAAGAGAGATGTGGGGGATCCATTCCTGTAGCTGAGATCTCACCCTGCCTGCAAGTGCCTCACCAGATGGTCAGCATATTGCATTTTCCCCTTGGTAACATCCTTTTTTCTCCCCGCATCTGGAACTCAAGTAGGAAAATACTTCTGTTGTTTCCTGTAGTGCTGGAGGTAGGGCTGTATCCTCAGCTCCTGCAGGGTGCAGCTGCCCATGTCTGTACAGTGTTTTAAGCTGAGATACACCTGAATTTTGGTGCTTACTTCCCCCTCTCACAGCCTGGTGATGCAGCAGCAGGGAACTGCTGTCTCTTTGATTGAGAATTTCCACAAAACAATTGCTTATTTGATCTCAGGTGCTTGAAGTGTTGCTTATCCTACTCCAATGCTGTTTTGAAATGGCTTTTAACATTCATGACTTTCATCCTAAGATGCCTCTGTCAGTTGATCAAAAGGTATTCTTGACCCCATTCAAAAGTTCTGGAGCTCTTGCTGCCCCTTGTCCCCTAATTAGAGCCACAGGCCCAGCATGATGCTCTTCTCCAGAGGAACATTGAGTCACGCAGGAGGTCACTGGCATGAGGCTGCAGCCTCTCAATTGTTTCCTTGCTCTCAGCACCAAGAAATGGAATGGCTTTTTAAAAAATCCTGTGTTTGCATTAACTGGTAATGTGTTTGGGAGGGAATGACTTTTTTATTGTAACATTTTAGCAACAGCGCAGAGCTTTGAAAAGGCATCATTTTAATATGCACAGTGCTCACCTCCTCAAAGAGCTGATACTCTAAAACACTTTTCAAGAGAGTTACACACATTCCACAGTATTTTAGGAGTTCATTTCCCATCGTTTCCAATATCTTTAGAAAACAACATCCTGAAATCACCAGTCATTCCAGAGCCTACACTAACAGGACAGCTTGGCAAACATAGAGTCCAAATGGGACTTGCCAGTGCCTGGGTGGGTGGGGTATCCCTGGTGGCACCAGGTGCCCTCCAAAGCCACTCTGTCACTCCCCTTCTCACCTGGACAGAGGACAGAAAATACAGCCTTGGGGTCTGCAGTGTTGTTCCTCTCACTGGTTCTCACTCCTCCCACCAACTGCAAATGCACAGGTTTGGGGCTTTCCCCATCTTAACTCTGTTATTCCAGTAAACCCCTGACAGGCTCAGCCTTGGCCAGTGTTGGGTCCATCTTGGAGCAGGTTGGTGTTGGCTCCATGGGACATGGGGGAACTTCTGGCAGCTTCTCACAGAATCTTCTCACCCCTGTGATCCCCTACAACAAACTCTGGCCCTGCAAACCCAATGCAGTCACTGCCACTTTTTAAACTGGCCCCAGCAGCCAAAGTCAAGATCCACATAACCCAGGAAACAGAAATCGCTGACTTGCTTCAGCTGCAGAAGAAAATCTTCCAAAGTTCTTCATATCAGAAATCTAAATCTTACTTTCAGAAGTGACAGAAAGTTTAAAAGCTGATGTGTAACTGGGTTTAAGTGTGTAAGCTGCTGATGCTGCATCAGATTCCTGTGTGCTGTGTGAGGTGGTTCTGGCTTTGCTGGAGCACGCACGGGGCATCGACAAACGCAGCCCCGGCTGCCAGGCCCTCGAGGAGCAGCTGCACAAAGCTCCTTGTACCTGTCCATGTTCTGCCACCACAGTACACAGACCCTACTTCCATTTTCAAAGTGCAATTTCAGATTTTGGAGAATTTCCCCCCCACTTATTCCTCACGAATGTCTCTCGATGAGGCCAAATCCCTCTTCCCCTTTTACAAACGTGTAATACCTGCTTTTCTCTCCAGACTAATTTTGTTTTATAAACTATTAGCTTCAAGGAGTTACTGCAGAGTAACACTGTTGTGTGATCAGAATATAAACCAGAGGGAATTGCCTGTGTGTGTTCTCATCTACACCATTCAACCAGTCTCTCCTTTTCCCTGTTTTTTCACTCTCTGCTAGTTATCCCTCCCAGACATCTTCCAAATCCCTTTATTGGGTTTTGTATTTAACAAAGAAGCAATGAACCCACAGAACTCTCCCTTCATTACCAGAGTATTGTAATAGCATCTTTCTTTACCCATAAATAGCATTTCAGCACTGTGAACATCTGCACTGTGGGAAGAGAAACTGGAATTGTCAACGGCCTGAACAACATCAGCTCAGAGACTTCTGGCTAAAAGACCTTCCAGTCAGGATATTTTGCATATTCAAAAGCACAACCATATCTGAAGAGCTTGATTTGCTTTAAGACATTTAAGATTCCTCTGATCTCTCTTCAGAAGGACCATCAGCACACCTAAAGAAAATTTACATTTTCATGTGCCAGAATATTGAAAACTGTCTCAGGAATATGATACAATTCTGCAAACATGAATCAAATATTTTTCTCAGTGGATCTATCTAGACAAGACAATTTGACAAGGTGAGGAGTTTATTCCCAAGCACTTCAGATAACCCACTTAATTCTCAGCTGGCTTTCCTGCATCACCCACACATTCACCTCAGATGGTTCAGACCATCTTCCTTGTCTTGGGCAGCTGAAGTGGTAGAAATCATTGAAGTCATTAAAGTCTCTTCAGGAGCAATGACCAGGGTGCCATATTCCACTGACTTTCCATAAAGGAATTCCCATGGCAGTCACTGGATCTCACATAAAACAATCAGTGCTGGATGTGTTCCCAAGCAATTCAGCTCTTCAACCATAGGTTCCAGCTTTGGTGATGGACATGAGTTCTCATTACTGCCAACAATTTTTACATACTTAATTAATTCTCTGAGCTCTCTATTCAAACTTGGTGCAGAGTTTGGCCACAGCCTAAGGTGGCCTTTTTGCTGGAGAAAATTCCACCTATTTTATATGAGATCCTGTAAGATTTTAAGACAACTGGAATTAAGCTTGACATTTGAGTTCCACAGACATTTCATCCAAGAAAAACTGGATAAAGATGACGATTTGGTGGCAAGGAGTGTTTTTTCTGTACAGTATGAGAATAGCTTAGACAGCATCCTTGGATAAAAACAACGTGAAACTTGATTGATACTGATTTATACAACAATCTAAACAGAACTCTTGAAGGATATGGAGACGTGGAAGAGACAGTGATGCAGTTCTCTATTACTGATAATGTTTAGGCTGTGGATAAAGCCAGAAAGCCCAGAAAGCCTTCTGCCAACGTTCCTGGGATCCTCTGCTCCCAGAAAGCCTTCTGCCAATGTCCCTGGGATCCTCTGCTCCCAGAAAGCCTTCTGCCAACGTTCCTGGGATCCTCTGCTCCCAGAAAGCCTTCTGCCAATGTCCCTGGGATCCTCTGCTCCCAGAAAGCCTTCTGGCAACGTCCCTGGGACCCTCAGCAGCCACACAGCCTTCGGGCTTTT